>OX336393.1:127107532-127557532 GCA_946902985.2 Meconema thalassinum | reverse complement strand
ACATACTAAGACACCCAGGAATAGGAAGCTTAGTTATGGACGGAAGGATCGAGGACAAGAATTGTAGGGGTAGACCAAGGTTAGATTATGTTAAACAGATTGCCTCGGACGTAGGGTGTGGTAGCTATGTAGAGATGAAACGATTAGCTCAGGACAGGGAGACGTGGAGGGCTGCATCAAACCAGTCAAAAGACTGATAACTCAAACAACAACAATTATTGCCATTATAGGCTCGTTGCATAATGTAATATTATATGTTTGTCAGAAGTGTTGAAGATGAGTCAAAAAAATACTTGAAACAATTGTTCAATAAAAAACATTTATGTATTGACTAGGTGGGTTCTCGAGTAATTTTTAGCCTACTTTTCACATTTTGCAAAAATGAGGAACATGTAGACTTATGAGATCGATCCGGGAAAATGTGTGTCAGTCTGACTGTATGTCTGTCTAACTGTCTGTCTGTCCTGTCTGGCTGTGTGTGTCCCCCCCCCCCCTATCAACTCCTAAACGGCTGCAGCAATCGAAACCAAATTTAGTATGAGTAACGATGTATACCGGAATCTGTCATCAAGCCCATGTTTGAAAATGATGTCAGTGCTACCAACTGCTGAAAAAACGCTCTAGAAATTTGAGCTCCATGTTAGATATCTTGGAAGATATGCATGGGAGCTATTCCAAAACTGGGACATATATAGATAATACTATTTCAGCTTAAGTTCCAGGAGGCCAAACATGACAGTCTTGCCAAAATAATTTTAAGCCTTCTGATAAGTCCAATTGTTAAATGCATATAACATCTACACTATCAATTGGATTTCAGCCAAATTTTGTACGTAATACGTGCCCCAAAACAGATATGACTGAGCGTATTCTTAAGATCCACCAGGGCTGCCCACTGTTAATAATTGCTCTCTCTATTTTTTTAAATCCAAATACCAATATATCAGAAAGTATGCAAGCCGACAGCTTTGAACTATGCACACGTATAGTACCTGACATTTTAGATAAATATGGAGCAACTTATATACGTCAGTACTACCAAAATGATTCTAAGCCTGCTGATAGGACTAATTTTTAAATATATGTAACTTCTATAGTATCAGTTGGATTTCAACCAAATTTCGCATGTGCTATGTGTAACATAACAGATATGACTTTAAGTAGGCTATTCTTAAGAGCACTCAGGGTTGCCAGCTGTTAATAAATGCTGTCTACAATTTTTTTACCCTAATATCAATTTATCAGAAAGTATGCAAGCCAACAGCTCTAAACTTTGCACACGTATTGCACCCGACATTCTACATTAATTTAGAGTAATTAATATAAGTCAGAAGAAGCCTCCGTGGCTTAGGCGGCAGCACGCCAGCCTCTCACCGCTGGGTCCGTGGTTCAAATCCCGGTCACTCCATGTGAGATCTGTGCTGGACAAAACGGAGGCAGACAGGTTTTTCTCCGGGTACTCCGGTTTTCCCTGTCAATCTTTCATTCCAGCAACACTCTCCACTATCATTTCATTTCATCTGTCATTCATTTAATCATTGCCCCAGAGGAGTGCGTCAGGCCTCGGCAGCCGGCACAGTTCATATCCTCGCCTCTAGATGGGGGCTTCATTCATTCCATTCCTGACCCGGTCGGAGACTGGAAGCAGGCTGTGGATTTTCATTTCAATATAAGTCAGAGCTGCCAACACGATGCTGTGCCTTCTGATAGCTCCAATTTTAAAATACATGTAACTTCTATACTAACAAATGGATTTCATCCAAAATTGGCATAATAAGATATCATAATATTTCACATTATTTCTGACCAGCACACGCATGACATTGTTGCCAAGATGCTTTTACGCGTGATGATAGATCCAATGTCTAACTGCGTAACGTCCATTGGACTTCAACCAAATATTGTATTCTGTACCTTAAGAGATGGAACTAAGAATATATTCAGTCACGAGGGATGCCAACGGTAGTGCTCTATCAGGCTACATTATACCAGGTATATTTCGAACTAATTAGACATTTCGATATTACCAACTTATTATTCTAGATAGGTTCATATACTGTAGATTAATCATTGGCATGAATCTTAATTTTAAGAAAAGTAGGCTCTTTAGTTCGTCACGGAACTTCTTGTTAAAATACATATTATAAGTGAATACGGAACGGAAATTAAAGACTAATATGGTATTTTTAGCCTACTTTTCACATTTTGCAAAAATGAGGAAAAAGTAGACTTATGAGATCGGGCAAATATGTGTCTGTCTGTCTGTCAGTCTGTCTGTCCTTCTGTCTGTGTGTGTGTGTGTGTGCCGCCCCCCCCCTATCAACTCCTAAACTGCTGCAGCAATCGAAACAAAATTTGGTAGGAGTAAAGATATACCTGAATATCTCACGGCCATATTTGAAAATGGTATCAGTGCTACCAACTGCTGAAAAATGGCAATTGAAATTTGAGCTCCATGTTGGATATCTTGGAAGTTATGAATGGGAGCTATCTCAAAATTAGCACACGTATAGATAATAATATTGCAGTTTAATTTCCAGGAGGCCATACATGGCAGTGTTGCCAAAATGATTATAAGCCTGCTGATAGGTACAATAACTTCTACACTATCAATTGGATTTCAACCAAATTTCGTATGCGCTATGTGTACCATAACAGATATGACTATGCCGATTCTTAAGAGTAACCAGGGCTGCCAACTGTTAATAAATACTGTCTCTATTTTCGTTACCCTAATATTAATATATCAGAAAGTATGCAAGCCAATAGCTCTAAATTTTGCACACGTATAGTACCTGGCATTCTAGATTAATTTGTATTAACTAATATAGGCCTACGCCAGTACTGCCAACATGATTATAAGCCTGCTGATAGGTCCAATTTTAAAATGCATGTAACTTCTATACAAACTAATGGATTTCATTAAAAATTGACACAACAATAGATCTTATTATTTCAGATTATTTCTGACCAATACATGTATGTCATTGTTGCCAACATGATCCAATGTTTAACTGCATGTAACGTCCATGCTCTCCATTGGATTTCAACCAAATTTTGTATTCTGTACCTTAAGAGATGGATCTAAGAATATATTCAGTCACCAGGGCTGCCAACTGTAGTTCTATATTAGGCTACATTATGCCAGGTATACAGTATTTCGAACTAATTAGAAATTTCGATATTACCAACTTAATTTCGTCATTATTCTAGATAGATCCATATAGATTAATCATTGGCATGAATCTTAAATTTTAAGAAAAGTAGGCTCTTTATTTCGTCACGGAACTTCTTGTTTGAAACTTGTATTGGTTACAACAGACACAGCGTTGCGTGACTGGAAATAACAATTAGATAAATAAATATTGGACCCATGGGCAGCCCGCGATTTACTTAGCAGAATCTCCCTCAGCTGATATATCGGCACCCAGGCACTATAAGGGTTAAGCATCTAACTTTGTATAGAAGGACGATAATGAATTTTAGTATTTTCATTCTTTTTATGCTTTCCCCCGTCAGGAAATGTTTTTGGCGATGGTGATCAAGATCTCATTTTGAAGGCGCCTATGGTATACAAGACTGTGTAAATAAAATGAAAGCCATATGTTAAGTGGTGCCGGAGACCAAGACCTCGAGCGACCATTTTCATTTTTATAACCGTTACCAATTCAATATTGCTGTGACAGATGGACGGACAGCCGAGTGACATTATAAGGGTCCTTGTAGTAGGCTACGGGGTCTAGAAACCAGACATTCGCTAACTGAATCCGCACCAGTAAGTGATTTCTTCGCTTGGCATTCTTCTTCTTCTTCATCATCATCATCTTATCCCACTTCAAGTGGGGTCGATGTTTCTGGCAAGTCTTTTCCATTTTATTCTGTCCCACACATCGTCGTCCCCTAACTGCTTCTCCATTAGGTCATCATGGATATTGTCAGTCCATCTTCTTCGAGGTCTGCCTCTATTCCTCGTGCCGTCCACAACCAGAGACATCGCTCTCCTTCCTACATAGTTATTATCTCGACGCATAACATGCCCATACCACAGCAGTCATCTCTCCTGGATTTTCTTGGAGACTTCTGTTACTTTTACTGTGCCCCTGATTTTCTCATTTGCGAAGTGATCAATCCTAGTGACGCCACTCATCCAGCGCAGCATCTACATCTCAGTCACATCCAGTTTATGACATTGTGACTTAGTTATTGCCCATGTCTCCGCACCATACATCATGGCTGGCCTCACAGCTGTCTTGTAGGCCTTTCCTTTCACCTTTATATTGAGCCTTTTGTCACACAGGATGCCAGAAAACCTTTTCCATTTCATCCAGGCTGACTGAACCCTGTGATTAATCTCAGTATTTATGTTGCCATCTTCAGACATGGTTGCCCCAAGAAACTTAAAGCTACTGACTGGCCTTAAGCTTACTCCATCCATCTGGACTAATTCATTGCCCTCACCACCAAGGCACAAATACTCGGTTTTCTTTCGACTGATTTTCATGCCTCTGGTCTCCAAGTTTTCTTGCCAGTTCTCCAGTCGCCTTCCCAGTTCTCTCCTACAGGTGTCGCACAAAACAATGTCATCGGCAAACAGCATGCACCATGGTGCTGCACTACGTAAGCCATCAGATAGGACATCCATGACAAGATTGGCATTGCTTACAATTTATTATATGGTACTTCCAGACTTTATTTTAGAACTAAAAAGGTTCATCTGGTTCCGTATTGGTAAACTAATTCGTATAAACGGGTTAAAGGTTCCGCCTGATCAATACTTTTATTAAATATGCTCACTGTGTGGTCATTAGTGGGACATGTTTCGAGGCCTAATTAATAGTTTGGCCCCTTCATCAGCCGATATGACAGAAAACGATACAAGATAATTGTTTGGCGTAACACTAAAAATTCCCTTAAAATTGAATCTTGTATGATGTACCATAAAGAGAGATTGAAACATTTTACGCCTAATATGAGTGATGTCAAAAGTCTTATGAACTAGGCCTATAAACACTTTCAATACACGCCTCACTGTGATCTTTAGAAGCTATTGAAAACAAAAATGTACCGGTACAGTACGGCAGCAACAGTTCAGAGCACCATGTTGGAATCCGCAGTAATAATGGAACACTTAATATCTCAATACTTCACCAGCAATGTAGAAATATAAAAAGATAATAAAACCTATGAAGTCACTGCGCTGAAATTATATCTTGCCAATATATAGCTTATGAAGTGCATAACTTCATCACTTGCAATGGCAGAGATTGGCCTCTAATTATTAAATTATGTTATTAATCGTTGCTCTTAGTAGTGTAATAATGATAACAATAATAATGTGAATATTATGTTCAATAAAAATCCATAATTTTTAAGTCAAATGTATTTACCAACCACATAAAGAACTAAAGGACAAAAGAAAATGAAAAATGTGATTTCACGTTAATCTAGCATTGTAAATGTGCGTTATGTATGAGAAGTTCTCATTTAAAGATGGACATATAGATTCTTAGATGATATTTAGTAGGCTATGTTTTTATTATTTGGTATTCTTTTTTCCCTTATCTAAGGCATATATTATTATGAAGCTGGCATTCTAAGCGTTTATCCTCGGACTACCATTATCCTCTTGAAATGTTCGACAAAACCCGCAAGCCTAATACAATTAAGAAAAAGAAATTCATTGGCCCTTAAAATGTATTAGTTAGGTTAATAATGCATACAATGATTAAAGCAGGCTCCTTAAATATTCAGTTATATTAGCGAAATTTCAGGCTTAATTTATATGCTACGAGCAGTATAAAGCCGTCGTACCCACCAATTTAACAACTTCAACACAATTTGTGATCACATAAAAAGCACGCTCAAGGACATTGAGTGGCATTAATATTGCTCATTATAATAACGACCTTCCTCCGAGTTGCACACAATACGACAATGCGAGCAAACGTACGATCTCTTAATATCCAATTGTGATCCCGAGCAACGCCGGGCATAACAGCTAGTCATTATATAAAAAAGAACTGGCCAAATACGGAGTCACTTAATCCGGGACAAGAAAATGTTCTTCACCAACCACCACCACTGCATATCAAACTAGGCTTAATTAAGAATTTTGTGAAAGCAATGGATCCTGATGGCAGTGCATTTATATTCCTGAAAAATACGTCCCCAAGAATCAGTGAAGCTAAACTAAAAGAAGGAATATTCGTTGGCCCTCAAATAAGGGAACTGATGAAAGATACGAAATTTGAAAACCAGTTAAGTATGCAAGAAGCAGCTAAACATCTTGTCACAAACTTTCTAGGAAACTTCAGGTCTGAGAACTACAGAGAACTTGTCAGTGAGATGATTGAGAACTACAAGATCATGGGATGTAATATGTCTTTAAAAATACACTTTCTGTACTCCCATCTCGATTTCTTCCCTGAAAACCTAGGGGCGATTCCATCAAGACATTGCGGATATGGAAAGGCTCTACCATGGTAAATTGTGTCCAAATATGTTGGCAGACCTCTGTTGGACACTGAAGAGAGATGTTCCTCAAGCGAAGTACAGCCGAAAATCTACTTCACTTACATTTTAGGTCAGTAAATGTTATTTCAGCTAAGATATCATAATACTATAATGTATAGACACGAAAAATGTTTTTCATGTGATTACTCTAAAACCCTGGTTGATGGAAAAATTCTGTAAAAAGATTTGAAATCAGCATAAAAATGTCACTTAGAATCAGCCATTGTTTTCCTTTTAACAGACAAAAGTTTACATTTTGTTGACCAGTGATCATGGAGACTAGCCCAACAAAAATTCCTTTGGTGCCAGAGATAGAACACTAGACGACAATCTTCTTTAACTGGAGCAATAAGCTTTTCATTACCACTTACAGATATGAATTCAAATTCTTAAGGCTTATATACTGAACACTACCTTTTCGTTGTTTCCACTTAGTTCGTTTTCACGCCTATAATCACTTGAGCCAATTCTTTGTTGTAGAATACTCTGTTATGACTTCCTAGCCCAATTTTGTCGCATGTAGTCATCTTTTGTTCGCTCACGCACGTGCTCGTGTGTACCAATGTATTGAGGTATTAGACGCCATTTTTCAGTTTTGCTTGGGTCTATTATGTTCAGTCGGTCAACACAGATTGTTCCCAATTACATTAGGCAGGGAAACAAGTATTTAAACACCCTAATCTAATATTTATTACAAAATGACACTCTTTTATGTACTACAGGGGATGTCTCATAAGTAGCGTTTTTTTTTTTAAGAAAAATTTATTTGGAACATTTTCTCTAAGAAAATAAACTAATCTTCAAAGTACAGATCATCAGATTCTAGGTTTTGAGTCATCTTTCAGCGAGGTTTCTTATCCCGCGACGGTACCAATTCGGCGAGAACCACTCCCACAGCTTCAAGGTTTTCGAAATTCCTTCCACGCAAGAAATGGGACATGGATCGAAAAAGATGGTAATCTGGTGGCGCAAGATCAGGGCTGTATGCTGGATGAGGTAGCAGTTTGATTCCTCCCAATTCCTGGACTTTTGTGATGGTTGTTTGTGCAGTATGAGGTTTCGCATTGTCCTGCAGCAAGAGAACTCTATTTCGGTTAATTAATGCTGGGTATCTCCGTCTCAGCATTTCATGAACTCGTTCCAGTTGTTGAGAATAAAGAGCTGCATTGACTGCACGTCCGTTTGGAACAAACTCCCAGTGAATCTCTCCTTCACAATTCCACCAGACACACAACATCACTTTGGGGCCGAACCGATCCTTTTTAACGATGACTTTGGCAGATTGACGGAGACTGAGTCACTGTTGCGCTAACAGACCCATTTTTTTTATCACATGTGACAATTCTCCTGATAAATATATCATCCATGGAGTTACCGATAAGCTGACGACAGTTATCCACTGTTCGTTGAGTTAGACCACGTTCTGAGCGAAACCATTGGACGCTACTTGGTTACACGATGGTCAGGGCAAAACCATTGATTGCTGCTATGTGAGATGACTGACAGGACGAAACCATTGGTCGCCCCTAGGTTAGACGACTGTCTGGACGAAGCCATTAGTCGCTGCTAGGTTAGACGACGATCTGGCGTAACCATTGGTCGCTACTAGGTTAGACGACGGTCTGGGCTAAACCATTGGTCGCTGCTAGGTTGGACGACTGTCTGGAGGAACCACTGTTAGCCACTCTGTTAGACGACTGTCTGGACGAAGCCATTGGTCACTACAAGGCTAGCTGAATGTCCGGACGAAACCATTGGTCACTACCAGGTCGGACGACGCCCAGTGTGTCGAATCCCAATTCTAGGTGGAAAAAATTAATAACTTCGTTAATAGTGGTGGGATTCTATTTAAAGTCGGCAATATACCGCTTTCGAGATCGCTGAATTCATTTCTGGCATCGTCTAAAGTGTACGATCTTCGGGGGGTAAATATATTGGGGTGAGGGGTAAGGTGAGGTGTAAAAAAATGACCGAATGCAACACAAGAATCATCCATTTTTGGTAGTAAAAATCACGATTCGGATGTTTATATGATAGTTTATGACAGTGGTAAGCATACTATTTAAAACTGGATAAAATATGAATAACAATGAGATTTTCAGTCAAGTATTCTTGTTACACCTTATTTGAGGGAATAGACGAAGTCACTGTATCCAGTTGGCAATCAACCAGATTTTAAAAAGTATATTAAATTGTTACTAAACATAGAACAACGAAATATGCACAAAAAATAACATTTATTTTCTAAAAATAAAAAAAATATTCGTCAAAATCATACAAACAATTTCTTTATAACAAAATGTCATTTTACAGTCCTGTTAATGACGTAGTTTTAGTAAACATACTTCACACACGGAAACAATATTATTTCTCTAGAAAGGCATGGAAGTAAAGACAACATATATTGAATATTAGGCCTATTTCTCCTATTGCAAATAAAAAGAAAACGTCCATTCGTCAAGTAATGTTCTCATTAATCTCACTCCCCTTAATAATAACAAAATGTATAATGTTCATTCGTCACCTGATTCTTCTGTAGAGTCCAGAGCATCGTAGTAATTCCTATACTGGTCTTGTCAAAGTTCCTTGGGGGACATTAAGTAACTCTGCTTCCATAGGTAGATTACCTATGTATGTGGCATTGTTATTCCTGCACTCACCCATTTTTAGCCTACTTTCGATTTTTGCAAAAAATAAAAGTAGACTTATGAGATCAACACAGGGCGAAAAAAAGTGTGTCTGTCTGTGTGTGTGTATGTGTGTGTGTGAGTCTGTGTGTGTGTGTGTCTGTGTGTCTGTGTGTGTGTGTGTGAGTGTGTGTACTCTGAATGTCTGTCCCCCCCTATCAATTCGAACACGGTGAATGCGAATTGAACGAAATTTGGTACAAAGGTAGCACTAGCAAAGGACACCTCAGTGTCATGTTTTATATCGCCGCCATCTTTACTAAAACTGAATGGCGGCCACTCAAACGTTCAAAACGTAAAATCAAATAACGACTAACCAAATCATCCGATCTCTACCAAATTTGGTAACAACCTACCTTCGTATAGGATGCGTCTTGTGACCAAATTACAAGGTCGTCCGCCATACCATTTCAGAATTATGCAAACATTATAATCCATATCATGGGACCCACCAGTTCCGATTATCGAGCCGAGAATCGTTTTAACTGTTCTAAAGGAAGAGGCACGTTCGAAATTAAAAGTTTATTTTGTAATACTATAGTGCAGACGTGATTTTAAAATGCTGAGCTGATTTAGTAATAAGACAAGATGGCAGCGGATATCTTGTGCCTGACTTATATTTCACTAATTTGAGTATTGCATGCAATATAGCGTACTGATATAAAATAAATAAACTTTGTATGAAATGCTTTATATATAAATAATATACTCCAGTGATGAAATCGTTTAGTATAAATCACTATTTGCTAACAAGTTCTATGTAAGTCATTTTATATAGGACGATATTCGTTGACACAATTAGCTCAGTGGTAGAGCGTTAGCCTATCGCTCAAATGCCTATGGTTCAAACCCGATCAGAGCTAGTTTTTTGCTTGAAATTTTATATGTTTATTGTTTTGTAATGACTCAGATGTTTTAAAATTAAGCGTTATATTGTGCATATTATGGTGTAAAATATATATTTAATTAAAACATAATTCGCCAGCAGATTTACTCGAGACATCTAGCTGCCAAAAAGGTAACTGCACGCCGACCAGATTTTATTGAAAAGTTTCTTCTTCTGGCCGCTAGAATGCACTCGCTCTGTTAGGATTATATTGTTAGATATTTCACCACTAGATATCACGACTAGTCTACGTGGGGCTCCATTGATTATTATACTATTTGCATTCTATGCGCATCGAATTTGAAGAATGACAAGATGATACTACGATACATTTTTACTTTCTATTTTAAAGGGTTTGTAACAGCCTATTGTGCGTTATTTGAAAATGTTAATTGAAGTAAAGAACAAAACGATTTCACATAGTATCTGAGCTCTACCGTTGGTGCTGGTTCAGGATATTAATTAATACTTCTATTTCAGCCAAATAGCAATCGAAAATATCCACATAGTTGGTATACACACGTCTCTGTAGGGTCATGGAAAGATTTGTTAATTCAATTAGGGTTGTGAAAGTCATACGCAGCCAGACGTGTAAAGACATGCCTCAACTCAAAGTTGGATGTTGCCCGCGTCAGGCCGATTATGTAATAATAATAATAATAATAATAATAATAATGTTATTGGTTTTACGTCCCTTTTAACTACTGTTGCTTTTAGAGACGCCAGGGTGCCAGAATTTTGTCCCGAAGGGGATCTTTAACGTGCCAGTAAATCTACTAACACGGCTCCCTCGCATTTGTGCACCCTCAAATGCCAGCTGACTGCGCCAGGATACGAACCTGAAACATACGGTCCAGCAAGCGAGAACGTTACCGCTGAGCCACGCCGCCAGTCCGGTCGATTATGTCTCCAGATCCATAACATTCTTTAGATACTTCTTATCTTTCTTTCTTCAATGATGGTAGCAGTTTTTATCTAGGTTGTGGCGTTTGGTATAGGTAAATCGTTTCTAAGGTCTTCAACAAAGAATAGTTCTATTATACTCTTTGATAATAACAACGAGTTATAACTATACTCATACATTTAGGAGAAAGTAGGCTATATGTTCTTTACTGAACATCTTGTTGTTAATATTATGAGATATCAACTAAATGTTGTTTCTTATCTCATGTACCTGAGTGTCAGTAAGAGTTGTAGGATGAAATTTATTCATAACATATTGAAATATGACGTCTGTACGCCCCTATTTACGACACGACCGCCACGCGTTGAAAAATTCTTCTCACGGTAATGCTCACATTGTCACTGAAAATAAGAAAATAAACCATCATGCACATTCGTGCGCAACCAAACCACTACAGATCCTGAATCTGCATTAAATTTCCTATCGAATGACGTTTAAAGTAAAGTGGCACTATGAGGCACTCATAAAGTAAATAATTTATTTAATGCAGAAAGCTTGTATTGCGCATAAAAGTGCGAACACATACCTTTTTTCACTATTCCATGAGCCGCAGAAGACAACACCTCGTTGAGCTCACTAGAATCACAATGTTCGGTTCACTCCGACACCTCCTATCTAATGACCTGATAACTGCCAGGAAGACGTTTCAGCACCTATAACCTCCCTCCTACGCACCAGAGAGCGGAAAGGAAGACCGAAGGTCACCATCTGGTTTGTTCACTATCGAATGAGCCAGTTTTCACTTTCATTTGCGACAGTGATTTTTTTCCACCTAGATATGGGATTCGACACACTGTGCGACGCTCTGAACGAAATCATTGGTGGCTTATAGGTTAGACAATGGTATGGGTGAAACCATTTGCCGCCACTAGGCTATACAATGGTCTGGGCGAAACCATTGGTCGCTGCTAGGATAGACAACTGTATGGACGAAATAATTGATCGCTAATAGGTTAGACGACGGTCTGAACGAAAATTACTGCTTCTACGTTATGCAAGGTGGTCTGAGGCGTAAGCCCCAGATTAGGATTGTGTTAGTATGTAAAGCTTTATTAACACATTTAATATGCATGCTTCGTTTCGACCTTTAAACCATTAGTGTCGTCCATGACGTCATGGATGCCACAATTTGTGTCTAGGAGAATTTTGAGGTGTAAGGTATCTCGATGTCTACTACTCCCGAATCTTTAACATTACTTCTGTTGCTAAAGAAGAAATCATCAGATTGAAGTCTGAAATTAGCCTATAACAAAAGAAAGCTACTGTTCGAAGGAGCTCATACTGGAAGAATTTTCAGATAGGATTATTTAATTTTCTTGTTTTTTTTTCTTTTCTTCAAAAATTGTTGTTTTTTATTCATTTAGACTTTGCAACACGGTGGTTATGTAGCCCCGTGTACTTGGATGTGTGTATGTGTGGAATTTGTCTGATAACCTGTATTATTTTGATGGCTGTATTAGTGTGTATTTTTAGACTAAATCAGGTGAGGACTGGGAAGGATACAGACATGGCCTTGCGTTAATAACCATCCCGGGAACCACGGAAAACCACTTCCAAGATGGCTGAAATGGGAATCGAACCCTCCTTTTCCCAGTAATGCCTCACGAGGCTCAGTGTACCCCGTTCCAGCCCTCAGACCAGAATTAAATTTCTTGGCAGAGCTGTAAACGAACCTGGGACTTCACGGTGACAGCCAAGAATGCTAGCCACTACGCAGTGAGGTGGACTTGAAACAAATGTAGGTATCACCCGGGTATAAAATAAAAAAAATCTTAAAAAAAAAAAAAAAAAAAAAAACTTAATTCGTCGCCTCGTTAGGGGTCACAGGTCACAGCCTACTGACAGGTGGCTGCCGATCCTCTACTGCATGTTCCTATTTGAACATTCCACGGGAGAAACAGGGTAAGTCACATTATATAAATTTTTCAGGAGAGCCAATTTAAACGTTCAACACTAAAAAGATATACAGTAGAGTCCCACTAATCCGAACCAATTGGGACCGAACTTTGTTCGGATTAGCGTAATTTCTTATTAGGTGTATTTTCATCAAATACGACATCATTTATGTTGGCGAAACATTGCCTCTTCAAGTCGTTGCGTCAAATGAAGATCGCTGACTTCACTTCCTAAGTGTTGATTTGCTTTTCCGTTTGTTTGCTTTGTCATTAAAATAAAAAATTGCATTCAAACTTTGTTATGCACATTTTAGTAGGGTTATCCGTTTTTATTTTTATTTTTTGTGAACAGTATAAGATAGCCGACAGATTGACTGTTTACTCCTGTAGCATTTATTTCATATTTTTCTGTGCTAATAAATTTACGTTTTTACTTGGAAAAACTAGTTTAATCTTAATCTTATTTCTTCCTGTTTTAAAATTCAAAACAAATTTAGTAGATATATTTTCCTAGCCCTGTTCGGATTAGGCGTTTTTACGGATTAGCGGGGTTTGGATTCGTGGGACTCTACTGTACTTAAACACCACAATTGAGTGTGGGCAATATAGTGTTTTTGCCAAATTTATTGTTACTAGTTGATACCCGTCAAAACATGACGGTCATTGGGAAAATATTTACTGAAGGATTCTCTTATACAGTAAGCATTTTTTGAACGATTACTTTTTGACACTGTTTCAACTTAAAGGGCATCGAAAGATCGACTTCGCAACAGACTGAAACCTCGATGAGGCAAATAAACCTACACGTCTCAGAGTTTCCCCTTGAGTTTATTGATTGTGATAAAGTACACCAAGCGAATTGGAAATAGGAAACTTGAATTTTTTATCGGATGATGTTAAATTAAGTCGAAGGATCATAGCTTGCCCATTGAGTGATTTGCCTCCTCATATACTTACTCTAAAAGTTTGAGCCATAGAGCCACAACAATATTTCCCTCCTTTTTAATTCCTATAAACAAAAATCTCAGTAAGACGCGGTGGGATCCGCCATTTCTCTGGTGGAATAGAGTCATTGTGCGCAAGCGTGGAAGCGACAAATATTACATTCTTTTTTAATAATTTAAAAATATACCCTAACATATATTTTCCTTTTAAAGACACTCTGAAAATCTACATGCCAAGAGCTCTCATTAGAATGCATTACGAAGTCAATCGGTTAAGACACTAGCGCAATCTCGCGGTAACAAATATCACCTTAGTGTTTTAAACATATAGATTAAAGAAATGCATGTAATACAAAAAACATCTAAAGTTAAATTACGAAAAAGTGAGGGGATATGGGACTAAAATAAAAACCTCTGTATATCGGAGACTTAAGGGTTTATTTGAAATTAATATTCCAACTGATATGCAGTGACGATGGCTGGCCACCAGAATGCGCCATAAACTTATTTCCGAAAAAAGAAATGGGCTTACACCATTCTTTCTGTGGGGTCTTCATTTACCAGCAGTCATGTCTTCGGACTTGAACTCTGCTAGCCCTGGATCAAAGCGTCTTTCATGTTCTTTTCAGTTGGTAGAACAGTGGGAGCCAAATCTGAGGAGTTGTTGTTGTTAATTCGTATTAGTGACTTTGACATGTTTGGTCATCAGCCCCGTGTGCTTGTATGTGTGTTGACTTTTGTCTGATAACCTGTATTTCTGTGGTGATACAGTAGTCTGTATGTGTGTGTGTGTGTACCATTAATTATTAGGATCGGGAATAGGGGTAAGTGCCCCGGGACTTGAAATAACGTACGATCCTGACATTTGCCTGGATGGAATGTGGAAAAACCTGGTGATAACCACACTCAGAATAGCCAATTTAAGCACCGGGATTCGAAGCTCTGATCTCCAAACTTTCTTTAACTCTCTGTCACGGTCGTGGATATGCCACAGCGTCATATCCAAAGACTTGGGTTCGAGTCCCACGTGGGGCAGACATTTAAATTATCTGCCTTCCAAATAAATGACTTACTGAGGTGTGCAAATTATTAGACTGGACACCAGTTTTCCAAAATTGTATTTATACTTTTTGCGACTTAATGCACTAAATATATTTGCAAGGCGCTGAAATTACTTCCAATGTTTAACCAAGAGCCTTAATTATATTTTCTTTTAAGAAACTCAAAGTGAATGATTTTTTAGAGATCCCACTAACACAAGAGCTTTGCTAATGCAAAATGCCACACGTTTGGTTTTGATTACCTCGTTCTACTCTTCGTGTAAATTTAGAGCAAATGAAATTTGGGGTCTTTTTACTGATTGTCCGCTCTTCAACTATTCAAAGATTCATGAACTATGAATTGAAATCACTTGACTTAGAGGGTACATTCCAAAGTCAATGAAAAAATAGAAAACGGACCCAGCTCAGGTATCCCACGGAATCCCCAATTCTGAGTGATAGTTTCCAGACGCAACTCCTTATAAAAGAAGGTGTAAGTCCACGGGGGAAAAACATTGGTTGGTTGGTTCCCCAGTTTAGGAGCTGCGACAATGCGGTCATGTAGCCCCGTGTACTTTGGGTGTGTGTAGAATCTGTCTGATAATCGGTGTTAATTGTGATGACTGTATCAGTGTGTGTATCTGTTTAAATTCAAGTAAGGACTGCAGACATTGAATTTTTTCAAGTAGTTCCTTTTTTTTACCGCCAAACGACACCGTCAACGACCAACCAGTTCAGAACTTAGTTACCAGATGCCAGCGCAGTCGGTTCCTGACGACGAACG
Organism: Meconema thalassinum; assembly: GCA_946902985.2. Lineage (NCBI taxonomy): Eukaryota > Metazoa > Arthropoda > Insecta > Orthoptera > Tettigoniidae > Meconema > Meconema thalassinum. The sequence continues at coordinate 127,541,819 of OX336393.1, read as the reverse complement.
TAGGAACCTAAGAGCGTTAGTCAAATGTTTAACCTATATATAATTTAGCTTAACACAGGTGTAATTAGTGGACGGTTCTTTAACATGCCATTAATCTATGACATGGGACCGCCGGCTTTACTTCCCCTCCGAAGGAAGGCATACTGAGGGATTTTTAAGTAGGGTAATAGAAGATGCCAGCAATTGGTCAATAAAATGATTTTGAATAAAAACCTCTGACTGATTTAAATTCTTTATTTGATTCTAATCAATCAAATGAAGCCTCCGTGGCCTAGGCGGCAGCACGCCGGCCTTTCGCCGCTGGGTCCGTGGTTCAAATCCCGGTCTCTCCATGTGAGATTTGTGCTGGACAAAGCGGGGTACTCCGGTTTTCCCTGTCACAAATTTCATTCCAGCAACACTCTCCACTATCATTTCATTTCATCTGTCATTCATTTAATCATTGCCCCAGGGGAGTGCGATAGGCTTCGGCAGCCGGCACAGTTCATATCCTCGCCGCTAGATGGGGGCTTCATTCATTCCATTCCCTGACCCGGTCGGTCGACTGGAAGCAGGCTGTGGATTTTCATTTTCATTTGATTCTAATAATTTGCACACCTCTGTACACTACTTTGGCTGGTCGTCAAAAATCGAAATTCTTGTGTATTAACTTCTGTTTATCTGTAGAACAAGGAAACCTTTTAGTCATAGCTGTCACCGCCGAGGCCCGGGTTCGATTTAATTCTAGTCTGAGGGCTGGAACGAGGTACACTCAGCCTACTGAGGTAAAATTAGAAGAGGTGGGTTCGATTCTGATCTCATCCATGCTGGAAGTGGGTTTCTGTGGTTTACCAACTTCCACTCCAGGCAAATGCCGGGATGGTACCTAACCTAAGGCCACGGCCGCTTCCTATCCAAATCCTACCTCAATTACAAATGCACACACTGACACAGATATCACTTTGACACAGGTTATCAAAGAACTTCTACACACATCCATCTACATGGGGTTACATGACCACGATGTTGCAATACCCCTAAAGGATCATTATCAACAATAATTACACTTGCCACGGTGGGTGAGTGGATAGCGTGTCGGTCTACTAACTCCAAGATTGCAGGTTCGCTCCTGCCCGTGGTAAGTGATTTTTGAAAGGCGGCAAAAATACGACAAGCATGTCATACGATGTTGGCATGTCAAAGAACCCATTTGAATTCAGTAGGCCGTGTTCATAATGGCAAAATCAATCTCGGGAGTTTCCGCCAACACAAAGTTCCTCATTTTTCTACTAGAAAGCGCTATAGTGTTCAAGGAGCTTAGATATCTAACCTCCTTGACTTTCCTAGTGATTCAAAGAACAACGAAATTTGACATGCAAGCTACCCTCTTGGTTGTTATAAAGCTTGCACTCGGCACCCGAGGCCATACGATATTATTATTATTATTATTATTATTATTATTATTATTATTATTATTATTATTATTATTATTATTATTATTATTATTATTATTATTATTATTATAACAATAATAACAAAGTAACCTTAACCCTGCAATACTAACATACGTAGAATTTACGTGTATGAATAATATAATTGCTTAGAATTCCCTCTATATCTGTCCCCACCCTACCATCTTCCAGCAGTGCTTCTACTGGTCTATGGTGGTGATGTCAATGCTTTTGTTCATCATCATCATCATCATCTTCCTTCCAAGTATTGGGCCAAATGTCCCGTTACGGTCTTGCACTTTCCCTCCATCTCTTCATCGGACGTCCTATCGATCTATTTCCCCGTGGCTGGTAGCGAAGGATCTCCTTTGGAAATCTTCCAGGTTCCATCCTTTGGACATGATGCTTCCAGTTCTCTTGGTAGTCACAAATGTATGCAGTTATTGGTTTCACTTTTAGTTCCTTCAGCACATCCTCGTTTCTCTTATGATCCCATTTAGTATAGCCTGCTGTTCGGCGCATAAAGGTCATTTCGCGTGCTGTGAGTCTGGAGATGTCCTGACATCTTATTGTCCATGCCTCGCTGCCATAGCATAGGGTTGGTCTGGCTAATGTGTTATACAAACGCAAGCGTGTATGCCTTTGGACAAGAGATGGCTTCATGACATGATTAATGATTCCTGTTGTTCTGGTATAATTAGTTATTTTTGCAGTTATGTCTCGTTATTCTTGAAAAGATAAATGATATCCTAAATACTTGAATTCGTTAACTCTTACTAAAATTTTACCATCCAGACAAATTTTACTGGGGATAGGGTCCTTACCCTTAAAGGCCATTACTTTAGTCTTTTCAGTAGAAATGCACATGCTGAATTTTGATGCCACTTTCTGGAGGTTGAGAACTGACCACTGCAGATCATCTTCAGATGCTGCTACCAATGCAACATCATCAGCAAATAGTATAGCATCTAAATTTTTTGGATGCCTGCTGGTAGGTATTGAACCATGTCTTTCACACCTCCATTCCTTTATTATGCTTTTGTTATTAATGCCAATCATTTCTAGTGGCATAATCATCGGGCAAAGAATTGCCTGGAAACTATCCTTGAATTTAACAACATATTGGTTTCTTCATGGCAATAACAAAGAGGTCGAGAATTTGATGTTTCAGAGGGATTATAAAAACAACCTCATAAAACCAGAGACAGTACAAGAGGCTGGAGAGATTACGTACTGCTATTTCCGTCAAAGTAAACGACTTCTGTATTTGTTGTGTTCAAGATGGAACTTCGTGTATTAAACTTCAAAGACTACAGAGAATTCAGTGTATATAAATAGTGTTACATACGAAATATATATTAATTTCAACCATTTAACTAATTGGTGCCTTTGTACAAAGTTCGTAATGTACGTAAATTTAAGGTATTATTAGTATTAAACATCAATTTATTAAATAATGTTAGTATTCAAAGATTAAACAAAGAGTTGTTCAGTCGTCTATGGCACTGACAAGAAAAGCCGAAGGAAAAATGACTGGTGATATTATATGGTTGGTTGGTTCTTAAGTTTAGGGGCTGCGACAACGCGGTCATGTAGCCCCGTGTACTTTGGGTGTGGGTAGAATCTGTCTGATAACCGGTGTTAATTGTGATGACTGTATTAGTGTGTATATTATTTGGCTTTTAAGTCTGTAGAAAAGGAGAGTTATGACGAAATATCTTATTGATGAGTACATCAAACAGAAACAGAAGCATGATAAATTCTGTATTAGTGGTGTTGAAAGTTAGCTGGGACGTCTAAGGTGTCACGTTGAGGATAATAGGTTTGTAAGGACCTCTCTTATTGGGCAAGTGCTGCTTTAACCAATCAGAATGTAGGTGACATTAAATAAAGAAGCATGTCTTCTCTGGGATTCATATTGCGGGATCTTTACCGAGCGTACCTTAAGACATGGCTTAATTTCCATTTGGATTACATTTATTTAATGGATGTGAACGATAGGCAGTTACAGGGTTCGTCTAGCGAGACTGGGAGATTGGATGTGTGTCCAGTGTTCTCACAACTTAACCACTTCATATAAAGAAGAATTGCTTGTTGCCATCTCCTAATGGAAGCAGTAAATTTTTATTTTTCTGTTGCACAAGCTACAGCAAAATGTGTCTTTCCGCAGAAGTTTCCATCTTATATAAAGAAGTGATTATAATTTTGTTGCTGAATCTAGGAGTTTTGTGACATCATGGTCATGTAGCCCCGTGTACTTAAATGTGTGTGTAATTTGTCTGATAACCTGTGTCATTGTGGGTGGCTGTTTTAACAATTAATGCAGGGTGTCTCAAAAATGTACTAAGATTTTGAATGACTATATAATGATTATTTATGAACATGGAGACAAGTTTAAGGGCTTCCATTATAGAGGAGACATGTAATTAAAGACCCATGTTCGCAAATGTTCAAATGGATTCGCAAACATTACGACAAAGTTCATTTGGAATTTCGTGACAGTCAATTTCCAATTTCGTGTTGGAATGTAGGATTTCCAGCGCAGACGCTTCATAATGTGATTGACGCTATATTTTGAGATGTGTGTCTCTCGAGCCGCTTTGTCGTAGTGATATCGGTGGGAATCGAGTGAGGGCTTCCTGCACCTGTTCTTCTTTTCTAGGACTGGTGGATGTCCGTGGTCGTCCAGTACGTTTCCTGTTGACGTTGTTAACGGTTCCATCTGCTTCAAATTTATCTCTGATGCGAGCAATTGTCCGGTGTGTTGGTGGCGGTTTGTCGAACTCTTGGACACTGACAGTGATCAATTTGAACATTTGTGATCATGAGTCTTTTATTACATGTCTCTTCTATAATTGAAGCCCTTAAACTTGTCTCTATGTTCATAAATAATCATTTTAGTTAGTTAGTTATTATTGTTGTTTTAAGGGGCGGAACTACGAGGTCATCTGCCCCTAAATAATCATTTTATAGTCATTCAAAGTGTTAGTACATTTTTTGAGTCACCCTGTATTGTTGCTGTCAGGCGGTCAACACAACAGCATTCCAATATTGGAATATGTGAAAAATAACATGAAATAAATTACCTGTGATTAAGCTTATAGGGCGCACGGACGGTAGATCCCAGACGCAATTAAGAAAATAATAATAATAATGTTATTGGTTTTACGTTCCTTTTAACTACTCTGGCTTTTAGAGACGCCGGGGTACCAGAATTTTACCCCGAAGGGGATCTTTAACATGTCAATAAATCTACTGGCACGGCTCCTTCGCATTTGCGCACCCTCAACCCTAACTGCGCCAGGATACGAACCACCTGCAACCTTGGACCCAGCAAGCGAGAACGTTACCGCTGAGCCACGCAGCCAGTCCAATTTAGAAAAGAGTCGTCTAGTGTCATTATATCGAAGCGTTCTGGGTTTCACCCCAGAGGACCAGTTACGATTCTCGTTACGGTTTAAAAGAAAATCTGGTCTGAGGATTAAGTCGAGGTACATGGAGTCTCGTGAGGTAAAACAGAGGCTCAGTTCCCATCTCAGTTATTCTAGATTAGGCTTGTAGCCTCCATGGCTTAGGCGGCAGCACGCCGGCCTCTCACTGCTGGGTCCGTGGTTCAAATCCCGGTCACTCCATGTGAGATTTGTGCTGGGCAAAGCGGATGCAGACAGGTTTTTCTCCGGGTACTCCAGGTTCCCCTGTCACTAATTTCATTCCAGCAATGCTCTCCACTGTCATTTCATTTTATCTGTCATTCATTTAATCATTTGCCCCAGGTGAGTGCGATAGGCTTCAGCAGCCGGCACCGTTCATATCCTCGCCGCTAGATGGGGGCTTCATTCATTCCATTCCCTGACCCGGTCGGTCGATGGTTGTATTAGTGTGTGTATTTGTAATTCAGGAGGGGAGCGTGATGGCGCAGTAGCTAAGCTGCTCGTCTTTCACCCGGACGGCCGGAGTTCGAATCCCAGTGACAACGGGGTGAAATTTTCACCTGAAAAATCATGTGGCGTCATTACGGGCATCCGGCCTTTGGCTCGTATGACGGTAGCACCAAATTTCATTAAGGAGCACCGTGGTGCTCGCGACCACCAGGTTGAGAATGCCTGCTCATTACGAGCTTATTATGATGCTTCACACAATGTAATGTTTAAAGTATCCACAGCTACATAAACCGCATCACTTTATCCGTGTTAAACTGGTCTTTGCCTCTTTGTTTTGCTATCCGCAACTATTGTAGTGTCCACAGAAACTTGCAAATCTAACGACCCTTTGTTTGGCACTGAAACATGGCTCACTAGGACATTCCGCTTCAAATCCATTTTAGAAAACAACTCTACTGCTATTCAAGTTACCTGTTGGGCTTTCGACACCCTAGTCATGTAGCACCGTGTACTTTGGTGTATCTGTCTGATAACCTGTTTTATTGTGATAACTGTAATTGGGGCTACGGTTTGGGTAAGAGGTGGCCGTGGCCTTAATTTAGCGAACATCTCATCATTCACCAGGAGTAAGAGTGAGAACCCCGGAAATCCACTTCTAGGATGGCTGAGGTAGGAATTGAATCTACCTCTTCATAGTACTGCCTCATAAGGCTGAGCAAACCACGTACCAGACTAAAATAAAATGCCTTGGCAGAGCTGGGATTCCAATCCCGGACGTTTGCCTCATTGTGTAGTGGCTAGCATTCTTGGCTGCACCGTGGAGGCCCGGATTCGATTCCGGGTTCTGCCAAGAAATGTAATTTTGGTCTGAGGGCTGGAAGTGCTCGCGACCACCACGCTGCTCTTTAAATGAAATTTGGTGCATTCTTCATACGAGCCAAAAAGTGCTTGCGAACAATAGCTTCTCTGTGATCTATTCTTCAATTCAAATATTGTTGCACGAACCGGAATAAAAAAATCATTTCAAGTTTAGATAGTCTGAAATGTTTTCAGTTTGCGAAACAGTAGTACTTAATATACAGTAAACATAATTGGACAACCCTGATAGGGGCGGCATGATGAGACCCGCTCCAGCCAACAATAGACTAATTTACTTACGACACGATTGGTTGTAGGGCCTTAAAACTTGGGTTTCAGAGTCATTTGTCTGTTATTTATACAAATCCTCACCAAACTGAACTAGTCTTTACGTTCCGAGTTTTGTTTCTTGCTTTGCGAGGCTATTACAAATTCGATCCTTCGTGTATGTGCCTAACGGCCTAAATCTAGGGAATGGAGATGGCTGTCCGATTTCAAGTAGACAGTGTTACCTGCTGGGTTTAGAAAGGCTAAGTACGCAAAATTTAGTTCCGATCGGTAAAATGGTGTAGATTTTTGCCAGAGGGCCTAAATGCAGGGAATGGAAAGGTATGTCCAAATTTGAAGACTCAGTGTTACCTGCAGGAATCCAAAGGGTAAGTACGCAAAATTTGGTTCAAATTGGTGAAATGAAGTAGATTTTTAGCATTTTAGCGCTTCTCCGGTCACTAAGTAAACATTTCAGTCTTCTTTCAGCTCGCGGGCCCAGCCGAGTTGGCTTAAGCCTAAGAAACTGCAGTAAAGCGAAATTAATGTAATGCCGAACACATTCGGTTTGTCTTGTTTAATATTTTAAGCAATAAAATGAGGCAGATGAGCCACAAAATGTATTAAAAGGTGGAAAAATGTGCTGACATTTAGAATGGATGCAAAAAGGTGCTTGCATTGAGAAGAGATGCAACCAAAATTGATTTAGTGCTTTCTTTGCAAGACAAGCTAATTTGGGCACTTAAATAGCCGAAAACAGTTAAGGTTCAGCACCGAATATTCCTCGTCCTAGTAATAACATAGTCTACATATTTTCATTTGAGGTCGTTTAGCCTTTCAATGTCCAGACTAGTTTGCAAACTTCTGTTTGTGAACAAGTCACCTCTATAATCCTCTATTAGCAATTAGCACTACGGTCCCCTCTGCTTCTACACAGGGCCGGATTTAAGAGTATGCCGCCTCTAGGCTAAAGTCCATTTGCCGCCTCCTCTATTGTTCATATTTACTTAATACATTTGTTAGCCTATTTTCAATTTTGAAAAAATAGGCTTATGAGATCACCTTTTGTCCGTGTGTGTGCGTGTGTGTGTGTGTGTGTGTGTGTGAGGTGTGTGTGTGTCCCCCCTAATAACATTTAAACGGCTGGAGCGATTTCAATAAAACTTGGTAAGTTCATAGTACTATTCCGGCGACCTTGACCGTGCCCTTCAAAGTTTGTTACGTCTCACCAATCCAACATGGCGACTGTGCGAAATATTTCACCAGCATTCAATATCTCCGAAACTATTACCGATATGACCCTGGAATTTATTACGGTGAGAAAGGGAACTACTAGAAGTTCACCTATGTGACTTTCGAAAAACTGGTAACTACAAAACCAACATGGCGGCCACGCGAATTTGCAACTTTTAAATAGACGTTTCTCGCGATTTAACCAACCAAACGTAATAAAACTTGGTACAGTATATGTTTATACACATTGTAATGCGCCGACATCTAACTTGGTTCAATTGTTTATATAACCACAAGATGGCGGATGAGCGAAATATTAAACCGGCGTTCTATATCTCTGAAACTATTAGCTGTAACACCCTGAAATTTTATACGGAGATAAAGGGCACTACTGGAAGTTCATCTATAAGACTTTCAAAAAGCGATTAACTACAAAACGAACAGGGCGGCCAAGCGAATGTGAAAATTTTAAATAGACCTTTCTCGCGATTTAATGTTCCAAACGCAATGAAATGAGGTACAGGAAATGTTTATACACATTGCAATGCACTGATATCTAATTTAGTTCAATTGTTTTTATAACCTCGAGATGGCGGCTGTGTCAATTTTAAAATTAAGTTTTTATTTCTTGTGTCGTAATCAAGCGATCGAAGTGAAAGTTTGAATAATGAACCTACGTAATAATTTTCCTTTAATGGTACATGACTCTATGGCCTATACATTTAACAACCCAACATGGCGACCATCCGAAATATTCAGACGTCTCTGAATATATACGAATCTATTATAGCAATCAACCTGATTTTCTTATGTTCATAGGGGCTATGAACTTAAGTTCACCTATAGGACTTTAAATAACCTGGTGATCACAAATCCAACATGGCGGCGACACGAAGTATAAATATTCACATGGACGTTTCTCGCAAATTAACCATCCAAGTGCAGTGAAACTTGGTACAGTTAATCCTTTTACGAATGTTAATCCACTGGCATCGAATTTATTTCAATTGTTTCCATAACCATAAGATGGCAGCTGTGCGAAATTTTAAAATCTCCTTATTATTACTTCTTGTATCCTTATCATGCGATTGAAGTTTGAATGCTACGCGTACACAATTATCTTCATGTGACATTACATAACTCTAGGACCTACATATATAAAATCCAACATGGCGACCATCCGAATTATTTAGTCGGTACTCAATATCTACGAATCTATTACCGCAATCAAACTGAAATTGTGTATGTTGATAGAGGCAATTAACATAAGTAGGATATATGAAAATAGGCTGTATAGTTCTTCACGGAACTACTTGTTGTATACAACAAAGGGATAGAGGTCATTGGCGTTTTCAACTTTTTTAAACATAAAGTTCATTTAGTTTAAATAAAACAACAAGTTTAATGCTTTACATAATAAATTATATAGCCTAATGAAATTGTCTCCCGTAAGTACAACCCCTCGTCCACGTCGTGGGAGACAGGCAACGGCACAAAGTAGGGGATTGCCTGTAGGGGCGAAGTACAGTGGGACCGTTCCGGTAGCTGTGAAGGTCCTAAAGGAACCCTGAAAAGTGACGGCTAATGGGACTCGGGTGAAGCTACGATAGGCCCAGCAAGCCAGTAGTGGATGAAAACAAATGCTTTCAAGAATGGAACGAGCCTCGGACATGATGGATATAATAGACGACGATACGGCTGTAAACACGGACTAGGATTTGGAACTTTAAACATAAGAACGCTGACGGGGAAGGTGGAGGAGATAGTGGATATGATGGAAAGAAGGAAGTTGGATTTATTGGGATTGGCAGAAACAAAGTGGAAAGGGGAAGGAAGGAGAGAACTGAGAAAAGGCTATAGACTGTACTGGAGTGGGAATGAAGAGGAAAGAGGAGTAGTAGTACGAGATGGTTTAAAAGAAGAAGTGAAGAGAATAAGTGAAAGGATGATGAAGGTGAAAGTAGCACTGAGGGGAGAGACCGTAGAAATAGTGAAAGTGTATGCTCCACAAGTAGGCTGCGCCTCTGAAGAGAAGGGGTAGTTTGAAGAGAATTTGCAGAAGCAGCTGGTAGGAAGAAATATGATTGTTATGGGGGATCTGAATGCCCATGTAGGAAGAAAAAGACAAGGGTATGAGAGTGTCCTTGGACCAGAGGGTTGGGGCGGAAGAAATGAGGAAGGAAAGAGACTGTTGGACTTCTGCCAAAGGAACAGCCTGCTAGTTGGGAACTCCTGGTTCAAGAAAAGAGAGAGCCACACAATCACATGGTACAGTGATGACTTGACCAGGAAGTTGGTGGTCGACTATATACTGTATGAGAAAGAATTAAATAAGAACATCACGGACATCAAGGTTATACCATCGGAGAACCTGGATAGCTGGATAGCTCGAAATGGACCTGAGAGGGACTAAGGAGAAGAAAGGGACCGAGAAACAGGAAAGACGTATAAGGATATGGAAACTGAAAGAAGGAGATAGAAGGGTCGAGTACCTCAAAATGGTAAAGGAAGGAATTCCAACAGATGACGAAAGAGGGGTGGAAGAGGAATGGGCTAGATTTAAGAAGACACTAGTAGGTGTAGCAGAAGCAGTATGTGGGAGGACAAGTAGTAAGATGAGGTGGAAGGAAACACCAGGGTGGAATGAGAAGACAAAAGACATAGTAAGGGAAAAGAATAGAGCCTTTAGGAGGAGGTATCAAAATAGGACGGTAGAGACAAGGGAAGAGTACCAGGAAAGAAAGAAGGAGGCAAAGAGAGTAGTGGCTGAGGAGAGAAGAAAGTGGATGGAAGAGTGGACAAATATGACGAAGGAGGATAGTGAAGGTACAAGAAAGGTCCTGTATGGGATGGTAAAGAGTAAGAGGCGGAAGGATCCTACGGATTATGTTAGAATGGTGAACAAAAGGGGACAAGAGATAGACAATAGGGAAGAACTGAAGAAAATGTGGAAAGAATTTTTGAAGAACTCCTGAACCCAAATGGAAACCACGGATAGGAGGAAGAAATCGGGGAAGAGGAAGATGAACTTCAAACAGAAAAGGACTTAACATGGAAAGAAGTGGAAGATGCAGTGAGGAAGATGAAAGGAGGGAAGGCACCGGGTGTGGATGAGTTGAGTGTAGAGATGGTGAGAGCAGCAGGAGAGGTGGGGATACAATGGTTGTATCGAGTGATGAAGACAGCATGGAAGGAAAGGAACACCCCAGAGGACTGGAAAAAGGGAATAATTGTCCCGATCTTCAAGAAAGGTAGTAGAACAGAATGCAGGAACTATCGGGGAATAACACTGATGAGTCATTGTGCAAAGATGTTTGAGAAAGTTTTGGAAAGGAGAATTAGGACAAGGATAGAAGGAGGGATGAGGGAAGAACAACATGGCTTCAGAGCAGGAAGGTCCACAGTGGTTTTGATTTTTGCTGTAAGGCAGTTACAAGAACAGCACTATGAGTATGGAACAGATCTACTCATGGCCTTCCTGGACATCGAGAAAGCATATGACAGTGTATGCAGAAACAAAGTATGGAAGACCCTGGAGGATAGATGAGTAGAAAAATCGACTATAAAGAGGATAAAGGAGATGTACAAGGGAAGCGTGAGCTGTGTGAAAGTGGGAGGAGAGAGATCGGACTGGGTGAAACAGAGAAACGGCCTGGTACAAGGAAGTGCACTGTCACCGTTACTTTTCATTGTGGTGATGGATGACATAATAACCCGAGTGGCACAAGTAATTGGGGAAGGAAATATGAAAGCAATGGTGTTTGCAGATGATTTGGGGATTTGGGGAAACAAGGAGGAGGAGGTACAGGAACAGTTGGACGAGTGGGAAGGAATAATACAAGGGTATGGGATGAAATTTAGCATAAATAAGAGTGAGATGGTGATCACAACAAGAAGGAAAGAACCACAACGGGAATAACAAATTGGTGAGGAACAGCTGAGGAAAGTGGAGAGTTTCAAGTATCTGGGAAGCCTGATACAAGATAATGGAAGAAACGATAGAGAAATAAATGAGCGGGGGAGACAGGCAGAAGCATTCCGGAGGAGTGTGAGAAGCATATTATGGAGCAAGGATGTCCCTCAGAACAGCAAAAAGATTATATAACGGACGTACTATGTACCTATCGTGACGTATGCCTCGGAGACCTGGGTTATGAAAGGAAGGGAGAAGAGCAAAATACAGGCCAGAGAGATGAGGTTCTTGAGAAGCAGTATTGGAGCTACAAAGAGGGACGGAATAAGAAATGAGAGGACCAGAGAATTAATGAAGGAGGAACCATTACAGGATGGTATAGAGATATCTAGACTTAGATGGTATGGACATGTAAAACGAATGGAGGAGAAGAGGATACCCAGGAGGATACACGAGACGAAGTGGGAAGGAAAGAGACCAAGAGTGAGACCGAGAGACAGGTGGCTGAAGGGGGTGGAAGAAAGCGTGAAGAAGAGAGGAGAAGACTGGACAAGGGTGGAGGCTGAGAGATGGTGGGAAGACAGAAGACGTTGGAGAGGCTTGTGTTCCAAACAGACCCGGCCAGTGGCTGGAAACTGTGCAAGATGATGATGATGACTTGTTTTTATTACTTCTTTTAAGATTCGTTAAAAAATAAAATGGGGATCCAACTACATTTGTTCTTGGAGATCAGTGATCACTATTTTACACATATTTTTATATTTTAATGCTACCGTTTTTTTTGTCGTGTAGCCTCCGGAGAGGCCGAGTGCAGGTCTTTCTAGTCGACGCCCTTGGGCGACCTGCGCGTCGGGATGAGAGATGGAATGGATGAAGATGAATGAAACTGGGCAAGGATGTGGAAGGAAGCGGCCGTGGCCTGTCAGAAGGTACTGTCCCAGCATTTGCCTGGTGTTGAAAATGGGGAAACCACGGAAAACCATTTCAAGGACAGCCGACGGAGGGGCTCGAACCCACGCATCTACCGAGTCAGCAGAGAGCTTGGCCCCTTGACCTAACGGAGCGCTTTAGCCCGCGTTGCCACTACTGTCGGTATGCTACCGGTAATGACTATCTTTCGCGTAATTGAAGAATTCTGTTCAATTTGAATGAAGTTGGCCTGCACGGTGAAATGAAATTACACAAAATGTAGTTAATTACTGGTTTATTTGTTGAAAAATATACAAACTCTCTAAAACAATTCAACCCACGTAATCTTGAGGTTCAAATTTTCATAGGTTTCTTCCGAGATTTCTTAATGGCAAACTCGTTAATAATACAAAACCGTTTTTGTTGTATTTGTGAATTTGTATTATGTAGTAGTTTTAGAAAGTAGGCTATGTAGAAGGACTAAAACATATTTTTAAGTAACATATTCTTAAATTCGCACGGAAAATATTATTAACGTCTGAAATACTTCATTTCAACTTTTGAATAAATTGCCCAACTGCCGCCCCCGAAAATTTGCCGCTCTCAGCAGCAGCCTACTTAGCCTATTTAGAAATACGGCTCTGTTCTACATCTCTCACTTTAAATTCGTTCAACACTAATTCCAACCATCGCCTCTCTTACCCTCTACAACCGAACTCATTAACCTCTTAGTTGATCTTTCCTGCCATATTTATTAGCCTACTTTTCACATTTTGGAAAAAGGAGGAAAAAGTAGTCTTATGAGATCGATCCGGGAAAATGTGTGTCTGTCTGTCTGTCTGGCTGTGTGTGTCCCCCCCCCTATCAACTCCCAAACGGCTGCAGCAATCAAAACCAAATTTAGTATGAGTAAAGATGTGCACCGGAATAGCTCACGTCCATACTTGAAAATGATGTCAGTGCTACCAACTGCTGAAAAAACGCACTAGAAATTTGAGCTCCATGTTGGATATCTTGCAAGGTATGCATGGGAGCTATTCCAAAATTGGCACACATATAGATAATACTCTTTCAGTTTAATTTCCAGGAGGCCAACCATGACAGTGTTGCCAAAATAATTTTAAGCCTTCTGATAGGTCCAATGTTTAAATGCATATAACTTCTACACTATCAACTGGATTTCAAACAAATTTTGTATGCAATATCTGTACATAAACAGATATGACTGAGCGTATTCTTAAGAGCCACCAGGGCTGCCAACTGTTAATAATTGCTCTCTCTATTATTTTAAATCCAAATACCAATATATCAGAAAGTATGCAAGCCAACAGCTTTAAAATATGCACACGTATATTCTGACATTTTAGATTAATTCTGAGTAACTTATATACGTCAGTTCTACCAACATGATTATAAGCCTGCTGATAGTACCAATTTTTAAATACATGTAACTTCTATACTATCAGTTGGATTTCAACCAAATTTCGTATGTGCAATGTGTACCATAACAGATATGACTATAAGTATTGTTAAGAGCAATCAGGGCTGCTAACTGTTAATAAATGCTGTCTATATTCTTTTTACCCTAATATCAATATATCAGAAAGTATGCAAGCCAACAGCTCTATACTTTGCACACGTATAGCACCTGACATTCTAGATTAATTTGGAGTAATTAATACAAGGCGGTGCTGCCAACATGATTCTATGCCTGCTGATATGTCCAATTTTAAAATACATGTAACTTCTATACTAACAAATGGATTTCATCCAAAATTGGCACAACAAGATATCATAATAATTCAGATTATTTCTGTCCAGCACACGCATGGTATTGTTGGCAACATGCTTTTACGCGTGCTGATAGATCCAGTATCTAACTGCATGTAACGTCCATTGGACTTCAACCAAATTTTGTATTCTGTACCTTAAAAGGTGGAACTAAGAATATATTCAGTCACCAGGGCTGCCAACTGTAGTGCTCTATTAGGCTACATTATACCAGGTATATTTTGAACTAATTAGATATTTCGATATTACCAACTTAATTTCGTCATTATTCTAGATAGGTTCATATACTGTAGAATAATCATTGGCATGAAAAGTAGGCTGTATAGTTCTTCACGGAACTTCTTGTTTATTTATCATATGGTATGGTACACACTTACAGTGTATCATAATAGGCTACATCTTAATGAAATATTTAAAAAAGAGAAAGAACAGATAGTCTCATAATTTAATATCTAAATTCAAAATGTAGTCCACTGATGCAGGAGTCGCTGAGATAAAATCAAATATGTTGCCACCATAGGATCTTTGAGGACAGTCGTGAATGATGTGCTTCACCGTTTGTCTATCGGCTCCACAGTCACACTGTAACCTGTTCCACTTGAACAAGGAGTCCGCACAAACACCAGAATTGGTCCTGATACGGTTTCATTTCGACCATATCCGACGAGGAAGATCAAAGCCAGGTACTTTAGATGTGACAGATGGCATGTCTCGGCACTCATGGGGAGTAAAAATCTTCCAATCATGAGACCATTGCTGGACTATGTCAAAAGTTCTCATTGATAAGTCTCGTAGCTGTCTTCACAGGGGGATGCCTTGAGCGAACTCTGGATAGACAATCAGCAGGTATATCAGCATGAATAGGGAGATCCTGATTCCTTCCATATTATAATCACATGACCCCACCATCTAGACTTGACTCATACGAAAAGCTTCATCCTGCGTGTTCATTTCTAACTTAGCTTGTATTTCGTCATTAATGGTACCTTCTTGCCATTGCTCCCATCTATTTGTGCCAGCAATTATTCGTGCTACCCTCATATGAGGTAGCTATTATGTATCAGATATTCCGAATCCACCCCGCTCTCACTTCCATACAGCAATTTCGGTCTAAATACTGACCGATGTAAGTAGGGTTTGGTTGGATCCTAAGTTTAGGGGTTGCGACAACGCGGTCATGTAGCCCCGTGTACTTTGGGTATGTGTAGAATCTGTCTGATAATCGGTGTTAATTGTGATGACTGTATTAGTGTGTGTTTTCTGTTTTTTAATTCAAGTAAGTACTGCAGACTTTTGAATTTTTCAAATGGTTCCTACTTTTGCCGCCAAACACCACCATCAACGACTACTAGTTCAGAACTTAGCTACCAGACGCCACCGCAGTCGGCTCTTGGCAAACAACGTAGGAAACTAAGAACGTTGTTTACATTCTTAACCTATACAATTTAGCTTCACACAGGTGTAATTAGTGGAAGGTTTATTAACATGCCATAAATCTATGACATGGGACCGCCAGCTTTACTTCCCCTCCGAAGGAAGGCATAGTGAGGGATTTTTAACGCTCTTAAAAAATCCGACGACTTCGGCCGGATTTGAACCCGCGATCTTGGGCATAGAAGCTCAGCATGCTACCAACCACGCCACCGAAGCCGCCCAAGTAGAGTTACATCGCTACTCTAACTTTCGTGAACTTGTTTGTTCCCTGAGGTGTAACTTATGGGGACCAGTGTAAGTAAGGCTAGCAACTTGCTTCAATTGGACTTTCTAAACCTATTAACAATATTTTAAGTAATAGCATAAGACATTACAATTTTCGAAACAAAACATACAACGAACTAGAGAACGACTGCGTCTGTGAATTATTCAACAAACCATGTCCCAAGTATCAATTGCCGAAATTTGGAAACAGAACCCAGCCGCTAAATACGCTAACGAACGACTGGTGAAAAACAGAACCAAATAATGTAAACTGATGTTTGTAAATTAATGTACACATTGTGTTTAATAAATTATTTAATAAGACATGCAATATTTCTTTAACTTAGAAATTACCTGAAACACCGACTGTATATTAATATTTGTGATAATGAAATGGAAATCCACAGCCTGCTTCCAGTCTCCGACCGGGTCAGGAATGGAATGAATGATGCCCCCATCTAGCGGCGAGGATATGAACTGTGCCGGCTGCCGAGGCCTGACGCACTCCTCTGGGTCAATGATGAAATGAATGACAGATGAAATGAAATGATAGTGGAGAGTGTTGCTGGAATGAATGTGTGACAGGGAAAACCGGAGTACCCGGAGAAAAACCTGTCTGCCTCCGTTTTGTCCAGCACAGATCTCACATGGAGTGACCGGGATTTGAACCACGGACCCAGCGGTGAGAGGCCGGCGTGCTGCCGCCTAAGCCACGGAGGCTTCATTTGTATCGATGGCCCCGGGTGCCTTGTGCAAGATTTGTTATTTGCGCCCACATGGCAGCTTGCATTCCGAATTTGATCGTTCCCTGGAACGCCATGAAAGTCAAGGAGATTAGATATCTATGCTCCTTGACACCATAGCGTTTTCTAGTAGAGAAATGAGTAACTTTGTGTTGGCGAAATATCCCGAGATTAATTTTCCCATTATGATCACGGCCTACTGAATTCAAATTGGTTCTTTAACATGCAACATCGTATGACATGCGTGAAGTGATTTTTGTCGCCTTAAAAAAAACTTACCACGGCCAGGAGCGAACCTGCAAGCTTGGGTTTGGTAGCCCGACACGATAATCACTCACCCACTGTTGCAAGCAATACTTGCGATTAAATAACACAAGTAGAATAATGCAGAGCTGTTACTTGGTGGGAACTCCTGATTTCTCTCTATGTAGTTGTTTTGAATTCTTGTCAACTTGTGTGGTGAAATGCACACCAAAGGTATTGTGTAAACCGATATAGACATGCAGGTTTGAAGAAATTCTTGGACTACAGCGAGGTTATTGACACACTGGAGTGTCATTTAGCCAATATCACAATTCTCTGGCATGGAACAAGAATAACTAATGTCCAAAATAGAAGTTTTGAGATAGGGCGTCTCCAAGTTCGAAGCATGATTTTGATAATCGTATTACTTAACTACTGCGTCAAATAATTTTCTTTTAGTCGCTGTTGATTATTGATCACTCCCGCGAAATAATGTTATTGGATTTGTTCTTTTAAACTACTGCGACTTTTAGAGACATCGGGGTGCTGGAATTTTGCACCGAAGGGGATCTTTAACGTGCCAGGTAATCTACTGACACGGATCCATCGCTTTTGTGCACCTTCAAATGCAAACTGATAGCAACTTCGGACACAGGAGGGAAGAACCTTTCCGCCGCGCCACGCAGAACATTGGTTCTTCTAGTAGCTGGCTGCGTGGTTCAACGGTAACGTTATCGCCTGCTGTCCCCAAGGTTGCAGGATCAAATCCTGGCACAGCCAGTTGACATTTGAGGGTGTCCAAATGCGAGGGAGCCGTGGCAGTAAATTTATTGGCACGTTAAAGATCTCCTTCGGGGCAAAATTGAGGCACCCCGACGTCTCTAAAAGCCGCAGTTATTAAAAGGGTTCAAATCCAGCTGAAGTCGTCAGATTTTTTAAGGGAGTTAAAAAAACCTCAGTATGCCTACCTCCGGAGGGGAATTAAAGCCGGCGGGCCCATGTCATAGATTCTTGCCATGCAGAAAAACCTTCCACTAACTACACTTGTGTGAAGCAAGGTTTGATTAATGCTCTTAAGTTCCAACGTTCGTCACCAAGCGCTGGTTGCGATGGCATCTAGTAGTAACTAAGTACACAGCTAGGTGTCGTGGACGGTAGCGTTTGGTAGCGAAAGTAGTAACTACTTGAAATTATCGTCTGCAGTTCTTACTCGAATTAAAAACAGATAACACACACTAATACAGTCATCACAACTAACACCGGTTATCAGACAGATTCTACCCACACCCAAAGTGCACGGGGCTACATGGCCGCGTTGTCGCAGCCCCTAAATCAAGGAACCAACCAACCAACCAACCAACCGACCAACCAAAAGGTACGTAAAACCAATAACATTATTGTTCCTGTAGGTTCTTCAAGTTACCAAATTTCGGACATATTGTTGAAGGATATTGGTTTTAACAATGAAAAAAAAATTAGAGACGATGTACTGTAGGATATTGGCTGTTGTGCCATTCGAAAGATCGGCTCCAAAATCCAACACTAGAAAATATAAACAAATGGTCATTGATTTTTTTTTTCAAACCACAGTTTATTGTTCTAATAATTAGACCATGTCTGTAGATAAACCTGACCATTAATCTTGTGATCATAAGCTGCGAACCCCATTTTTACGTTGAATCCGAACCACCCGACGTGACATTTCACCTCGAAATATGTGTACATTTGATTGGTGATTGCGGTTTTAAGGAGTGGACCACCGAGGCCCCTTTAAGAGCGTTATGTGGCGATAATCTAATTTAATAGTGCCGACTATCAGCGACTGATTTCCCTGGGCGGGATTAAATAGCTCACAAATGGGAGGTAATCACTCTTAAAAATTCGCACACTTACAGTACTATCGTATTGTGAATACTTCTAGAGCTCTTAAGTTCAGCATATACCATAGTTACTGTTCATTTTATGAAGTTCCTCTGTCATCGTTCAATTATTGAATAGTAAAATCAATTACCTTTAAGAAATTCACGTACTCGTTATGCCTGATTTGTACTTGTCATTTGCTACGAATGCTTGTTCAAGGACGAACTTTATAAGCACTCAGCTATTATGCAGAGTGTCCAGTTAATAGTTCGTAAGATATTGCACATTGATGCTTGAATTCGATCGGGTGCCATAATAGATTGGCGTTGATTGCCAACATAGAAAGAAAGTTGACGGGGAATCGGTGTAGTACAAATTCATCTTCAAGTTTCATTAAATACTGTTCTGCCAATCAAAATGTATTAGATCCAAAAACACACACGCACACTTGGTCGAAGGGTGGTTCATGCATTTGCGGTACCATGGTACCATGATACTTAATGGCGGGGTGATTTCAGTATAGGTCAAAAATTTTAAGATCATCAAATTCGAAGTTTGTAAAGAGAAAGTTCAGTGGCGTATCATGACATTTCACGTAAGGCAAGCGAAGATGGTGGGATATGGAACTTTATCTTAAAACTGATTGAAGTTATTTTGACTGATAGTTATTGTTGTTGATTGATTCCAGGACTTTGCGACATTGTGGTCATGCAGCCCCGTGTAAAGTATTGGGCGTGTGTGGAGGAAACCTCTATTGGATGTATTAATGTGTGCATTTGCAATTCCGGTGACGATTGAGAAGGAGGCGGTCGTGGCTTTATGTTAGATATCATCCCGGCATTTGCCTAGAGTAGAAGAGGGAAACCACGGAAAACCACTGCCAAGATGGCTGAGATGGCATTCGAACCCTTCTCTTCTCAGTTTTGCCTCACGGCACTGAGTTGATCCCATTCCAGCCGCCAGATTGGAATTAAAATTTCGTGGCATAGCCGAGAATTGAACCCGGACCTCTTGTGCGACAGCTAGATACGCTAGCCACTAAACCACGAGGTGATCTCAGGCCTGTTATATTTTAAGCTCATATACTAAATAAGAAACAAAAAATAATGCATTTTATATTTAATGCACAATTGTATATTATTATGTTCGAAGCTATTTTTCGATGTTGCCTGTGTAATCGGTCAACAGAATTACTCTTCAGTCAGTCAACTCTAGAGTGCCCAAATAGATAGGGTGGAAAGTGGGGATTATCTCATCACCCTATTATCCGAAAGAAATGTTACGAATTATTTATACATTAACATACTTCTCTAACAAATGGTGGGGGTTTATTTGGATGACATGTGTCGTAATCTATGGTGATGAAGTTGTATTCAATCATATGTTACTGTATGTGTTGGTTTTGATTTGTAGAAAACTACATTTTTATAAACTTTTAATAGAGAGAAAAGCAAGTAAAACATTAATTCAAATCATTGATCGTAATTACAATAGTTTCTTTTATAAATGAGACAATTACTAAAGAAGGCCATAATATAGTCGAAATTGATATTAATTAATGTATTATAATTCAATTTTATTGACTAAGTGTAATACATTTATTAAATACCTATTGGTATTTCATTTGAAGTGTGTTATATTAGTGCATTATGCAACGAGCCTATAATGGCTATAATTAAGACACGAGTATTTTTTATAAAACGAGCTTATGCGAGTTTTATAATTTCCATACGAGTGTCTTAATTACCATTATAGGCGAGTTGCATACGACTGTTTATGTTCGACGATAATTATAACTTTATTATATGTTTTAACATAAATATTCATAAATATCTGTTGAGAGTCAGCTACGGTACTTGAATTTTGTGATCGCAGAGCGAGCGTTGGGAGTTATATCTCTGTCTTTCAAGATCTTTTAACGACCGACGCATGCGCTCTGTGTGCTTGCAATGCCATATGCAGCCATATGTTTACATCAGCCGTCCCTCAGTAATATTGTCACCGGTGTCATTTGAAGACAATGCGCTGTGCAGAAATTAGCGTTGGTGATTTTAAGGTACAGTGCTATTGCTTGTCTCATATTCGCCAGTTTATTTACGCGAACATATGAACGGTGCGTATTCCATGTCGGTAATTAATTATAGTTCGATGTTGTGTTTATGTCCGACATGTTGGATTTTGAGCGCATGCGCGAAGGTATTGTTACCTAATTGGTCAATGAACGAGCTCTGATTGGCTGGAGAATCTGTATCATAATGGAAAACAGTGTTACAATGACCATCATTATGATACAGTTTTCTGACACGTAATAGTGAGGGTCGAACATAAAAATAATAGCGTGATACAACTATCGTCAGTTTCTCCCCAATCTATTTGGGCACTCTTGTGTTTACCGACTGAAGAGCAATATGTTGAACAATATACAGTAGAAGGGAAAATAAATTATACAGTGGGGCTTGGATAATTCGAAGATTCGTGTCGGTCACTTGAAATTCGTATCAAATCAATGGAAACAATTGAATACCCGCCCAGAACAAGGTTGTAACCCTCACCTTTTTCAAAGCTGACTTTTGCATGGAAAAAGGTTGTCAACGGCACGCGGGACATGGCAGTCTTATTGGAATGACTACAGATGGCGTTAGTGGTGGTGATCAGCTGGCCCGAAGTTAGCACTGCGCAGAACAAGGTTGTATCCGGAAAGAAAATGGCGGATGTATCACCGAACTCTCTTACCGGTGTGCTCAAAACCATATGAATAGGACCAAAAAAAGGAAACTTAACATAAATAACTGGCGTGATGTCAAACTAGGCTCAGGGATGCTGGAAAGCAATATATTATCCAAAAGGGGAATTCAGATAGCTGAAAACTCAACCAGATGAGGTACGTGGAACAAGGTTGTAACCTAACCGACTTTGTGTTATGTCCTTACGTAATATGTATTGTATTATGTATATATATCTGGTACTGTAGTTAGTGATTACAGCACATTTGTACATTATGTTTGAATTACATAACCATTAATAAAAATAATAATAATAATAAACTGAGGTTTTGTTTTTAGCAAGACGATTTACTCGTATAGCGGAATAGAGTTCTACTCTATTTCTGAAATATTTTACTAACATAATACCATAGCGTAACAAAATGTGTGTGCAGGGAAAATTATTATTAAATCTATGCTTGTAAATATGCTGGTTACGTATATGATGTCGTATCTAATTTAGTATTACTATAATTTTATTTCAGGGATGTCACTGCAGGTGCTCTTATGAATGCAACAAGATCACATTAGAAACGACACGTGCATTGCTTGTCGACTTCTACTCTTTGAATTATGACCAGCAGACAGCATTGTTAGGAAAAAATGCATTAAACGTCAGAATATTAAAAAGAAGAGAAGTTGAAGAAGCAGTTTCGCGTAGGCATTGCAGACTTTCGTACTTTCTTTCCGTACCTGCAGGTGAAACTTACCGTGTGTGTCAAAAAATGCTCTGTCATGTGTATAAAATTACTCCTTGCAGAATACAGAAATTGCAAGAGAAACTAAAACGTGGGGATTCGTTATGTGACAAGAGAGGGAAACACAACAATCGGCCGAATGCCACTCCTGACAAAGTAAAGGAAGCTATTCGGGAGCACATTCGATCATTGCCAAACCAGGAAAGTCATTACAGTCGCCACAGATCTGCAAAAGGTTGCTTGTCTAATGATTTGAATTTGAATATCATGTATGCATTGTTTAGAGAAAAACATCCTGAATACCACTGCAATGAACACACGTATAGAGATATTTTCCACTCAGACTTCAATCTATGGTTTGGTCTACCCAGAGCTGATACCTGCGTGTACTGTGATAGGTTGTACGTGGAAATGATATCAGCACAGACGGATGAAAAGAGGAAAGCTATTGTAGTTCAAAGTAAGTTACATCATACTAAAGCTGAGATAGCATACAAAGCAATGACTGCAGATGGAGAAAAAGCCAAACAAAATTCTACGTATGTCGTCTTGTTTACGGATCTACAGCAAGTGCTTTTCTGTCCTGTGTTATCCCACTCATCTGTTTTCTATCAAAGACAGTATGCTTGTTATAATCAAGCCATTCATAATGCTGGCACAAATGAAGCAACAATGTGTTTTTGGCATGAAAGTGTGGCCAAACGAGGTTCAGCCGAAATTTCTTCATGTATATTAAAGTATATCACCTCAAACTATCAGCCCCTAGCCCCAGGAGAAGAAAGGACTCTTGTACAATGGTCTGACAGATGTGTTGGCCAAAATAATAACTGGCGTATGCTGTCTTTGTCAGTATATCATTACACTCCGATTGTTTAAGAACTTCTGATTCACTGTTGTAGTGTCGGGTCATAGTTTTCTTCCGTGTGACCGGGACTTTGCTCTGATTGAGCGTCAAAAAAAAAATTACTGTATATGTTCCTAAAGACTGGATTGCAGTTATAGCTTCAGCAAGGCAAAAACAACCTTTCCTGGTATATGATATGCAGCCTGAGGACTTCAAAGACCTGAAAGATCTAGAAAATTCTCTTAGGAGAGATCCTGACTTTAAAATAACAACTTCACATTGGATTCAGGTATCAGCAGACGATCCAGGAACAGTTCGTGTGAGACTCAGCCACAATCTATTGCAGCCTTGGTACCAGTATTCAATCATGAAGAAATGTAGAGGTGTTTGCAATACATATTGTAGGCCCTTTAGTGTAGCGCTGAATGCAATCCCTCTTCTTTATTCTCAACAGTTACCAATACGAGCAGAAAAGTGGAAAGATTTACAAGATATGTGCCGGTATTTTCCACAGGAATTCAGACAGTTTTATGAAGAACTAAAGGCGGACTAAGTATAACACGAGTCATTATGGAACTATTAATCGTGACATTTATTTATACACACCCCATATTGGCTCTCGTGTGTACTGAGAATTACAAATACTGTCATCTATGTATAATTGTTGGTTACAACCTTGTACGTCTGAATAGGGTTACAACCTTGTTCTGTGTTCTGACAGAATATTTCCCATTTTTTCTATTTTCATTGCACCTTAATTGTTTAAAGTTCTACTAAAGTGTATAATATGTTCAATGCACATGTTTTATGGACATTGTGGGTTTATAATATAAAAAATATGGACAATATCTGTTTTTTCTCTCTCCTGTAAAATTTCACTTTTGTGGGTTACAACCTTGTTCTGGGTGGGTATTCAATTATGGATAATTCAAAGTTTAACTTCCTTAATTCGAAGTATACCTTCCTTAATTCGAAGTTAACATCCCTTAATTCGAAGTTTACCTTCCTTAATTCAAAGTTTACCTTCCTTAATTCGAAGTATACCTCCCGTAATTCTAAGTTTACTTTCCTTAATTCGAAGTTTAACCTCCCTTAATTCGAAGTTAACCTCCCTTAATTCGAAGTTTACCTTCCGTAGTTCAAAGTTTACCCCCCTTAATTCCAAGTTTACATTCCTTAATTCAAAGTCTAACCTCCCTTAATTCAAAGTTAACCTCCCTTAATTCTAAGATTACTTACCTTAATTCGAAGTTTAACCTCCCTTAATTCGAAGTTTACCTTCTTTAATTCGAAGTTAACATCCCTTAATTCGAAGTTAACATCCCTTAATTCGAAGTTTACCTTCCGTAATTTGAAGTATACCTCCCTTAATTCTAAGTTTACTTTCCTGAATTCGAATTTTAACTTCCCTTAATTTGAAGCTAACCTCCCTTAATTCGAAGTTTACCTTCTTTAATTCGAAGTTTACCTTCCTTAATTTGAAGTTGTTGTACACAGGTACTAAAATATAGGTCAAACGTAAGTGCAAAATATCCCGCACTATTCACCGTGGGAATAGTGAGAACGATATTTGACCCCTTTTACCCTTATTAGCCAACTTTCGATTTTTGCAAAAAATGAAAGTAGACTTATGCGATCTACACAGGGCCAAAAAATGTATGTCTGTGTGTGTGTGTGTGTGTGAGTGTGTGTACTCTGAATGTCTGTCCCCCCCCCCCCCCTATCAATTCGAACACGGTGAAACCGAATTGAACGAAATTTGGTACAGAGGTAGAACAAGCAAAGGCACCTCAGTGTCCTGTTTTATATCGCCGCCATCTTGACGGATACGTAATGGCGGCCACCCAAATGTTCAAAGTTTAAATCAAATTACGACTAACCTAATTATCCGATCTCTACCAAATTTAGCAAAACGATATAGTTATATGGCGGGCGTCTTTTGACCAAACTACAAGATCATCAGGCCAATACTTTGCGGATGGCGGCCATGTATGTGTGCAAATCGATTCCCCCTATTTTTTCAAACACGGTGAAACCGAATAGAACGAAATTTGGTACAGTGGTAGCACAAGCGAAGGGCACCTCAGTGCCATGTTTTATATCGCCGCCATCTTGACGAAAACGTAATGACGGCCAACCAAATGTTAAAAGCTTAAATCAAATTACGACCAACATAATAATCTGAACTCCACCTAATATTGCAACATTATACCTTTATGTATAACAAATCATTTGACTAAACTGCAAGGTCATCAGCCATATTCATTGCGGATGGCGGCCATGTATCTGTGCAAATCGATTCCCCCTATCTATTCAAACACGGTGAAATCGAATTGAACAAAATTTGGTACAGATGTAGCACTAGCAAAAGGCACCTCAGTGTCTTGTTTTATACTGCCGCCATTTTGACAGAAACGTAATGGCGGCCACCCAAATGTTAAAAGCCTAAATCAAATTACGACCAATCTGATAATCTGATCTCTACCAAGTTTTTCAACATTATACCTTTACATTGGAAGCATGTTTTGACCAAACTACAAGATCATCAGCCCAATAGTTTGCAGATGGCGGCCATGTATGTGTGCAAATCGATTCCCCCATCAATTCAAACACGGTGAAACTGAATTGAACGAAATTTGGTACAGATATAGCACGAGCAAAGAGCACATCAGTGTCATGTTTTATATCGCCGCCATCTTGACCAAAACGTAATGGCGGCCACCCAAATGTTCAAAGCTTAAATCAAATTACGACTAACCTAATCATCCGATCTCTACCAAATTTTGCAAAACGTTATAGTTATATGGCGGGCGTCTTTTGACCAAACTACAAGATCATCAGGCCAATACTTTGTGGATGGCGGACATGTATGTGTGCAAATCGATTCCCCCTATCTTTTCAAACTCGGTGATACCGAATGCAACGAAATTTGGTACAGTGGTAGCACAAGCGAAGGGCACCTCAGTGTCATGTTTTATATCGCCGCCATCTTGACGAAAACATAATGATGGCCAACCAAATGGTAAAAGCTTAAATCAAATTACGACCAACATAATAATCTGAACTCCACCTAATATTGCAACATTATACCTTTATGTATAACAAACCATTTGACTAAACTGCAAGGTCATCAGCCCTATTCATTGCGGATGGCG
Source organism: Meconema thalassinum (assembly GCA_946902985.2). Taxonomy (NCBI): domain Eukaryota; kingdom Metazoa; phylum Arthropoda; class Insecta; order Orthoptera; family Tettigoniidae; genus Meconema; species Meconema thalassinum. The sequence goes on along the minus strand of OX336393.1, from coordinate 127,515,534 downwards.
GCCATGTATCTGTGCAAATCGATTCCCCCTATCTATTCAAACACGGTGAAATCGAATTGAACAAAAATTGGTACAGATGTAGCACTAGCAAAAGTCACCTCAGTGTCTTGTTTTATATTGCCGCCATTTTGACAAAAACGTAATGGCGGCCACCCAAATGTTAAAAGCCTAAATCAAATTACGACCAATCTGATAATCTGAACTCTACCAAGTTTTTCAACATTATACCTTTATGTGGGAAGCATATTTTGACCAAACTATAAGATCATCAGTCCAATAGTTTGCAGATGGCGGCCATGTATGTGTGCAAATCGATTCCCCCATCAATTGTAACACGGTGAAACTGAATTGAACGAAATTTGGTACAGATATAGCACGAGCAAAGAGCACATCAGTGTCATGTTTTATATCGCCGCCATCTTGACGGAAACGTAATGGCGGCCACCCAAATGTTCAAAGCTTAAATCAATTTACGACAAACCTAATCATCCGATCTCCACCAAATTTTGTAACAACATATATTCATATGGCGGGCGTCTTTTGATTAAACTACAAGGTCATCAGCCCAATAGGTTGCAGATGGTGGCCATGTATGTGTGCAAATCGAGTCCCCTATCAATTTAAACACGGTGAAACCGAATTGAACGAAATTTGGTACAGAGGTAGCAGTAGCAATGGGCACTCCTGTGTCATGTTTTATACCGCCGCCATCTTGACAAAAACGTAATGGCGGCCACTCAAATGTTAAAGTCTTGAATCAAATTACGACCAACCTAAACATCTGATATCTACCAATTTATTCAAAATTATACATTTTTGTATAAAAAAATCTTTTGACCAAACTGCAAAGTCATCAGCCCAATAATGTGCGGATGGCGGCCATGTATGTGTTTAAATCGATTCCCCCTACCTTTTCAAACACGGTGAAACCGAATTGAACGAAATTTGGTACAGAGGTAGCACTTGTAAAGGGCACTTGAGTGTCTTGTTTTATTTCTCTACCATCTTGACGGAAACGTAATGGTGGCCACCCCAATGTAAAAAGCTAGAATCAAATTACGACCAACCTAATCATCTGATCTCTACCTCATTTTGCAACAACATACCTTTATGTGAGAAGCGTCCTTTGACCAAGCTACAAGATCATCAGTCCAATAGTTTGCATAGGGCGGCCATGTATGTGTGCAAATCGATTCCCCCTGTCAATTCAAACACGGTAAAACCGAATGGAACGAAATTTGGTACAGAGGTAGCACTAGCAAAGGGCACCTCAGTGTCATGTTTTATATCGTTGCCATATTGACGGAAACGTAATGGCGGCCACCCAAATGTTAAAAGCTTAAATCAAATTACGACCAACCTAATCATTTGATCTCTACTAAATTTTTGCAACAACATATCTTTTTGTGGAAAGCATCTTTTGACCGAACTACAAGTTCATCAGCCCAATAGTTTGCAGATAGCAGCCATGTATTTGTGCAAATCGATTCCCCATATCAATTCAAACACGGTGAAAACGAAATGTATGATTTTTTTTACAGAGGTAGCACTAGCAAAGGGCACCCCATATTCATGTTTAATATCCGTATGGCACGTTGTATTTCAACAAGCTATTACAACCAACATTCAATTATACTCCGTCAAAAGGACAAAGGGTTATAATAATACCCATGCATTTAGGAGAAAGTAGGCTATCTGTTCTTTACTGAACATCTTGTTTTATAGAGATTTTCGCTCTGTTGTTGGTGTCCAGTACGTGAGATAGGCTATTCGTAGAAACCTTACTTACTACTCTCCCCATCCCTTGGTGGAAGTGTTCCCACTTCATTTTCACTTAAAAAAATAAAATCTGCAATATAGGTAGGTTTGGAGTCATTTTCAGTGTTGCCATATTAATAAAATTGATATTACAACTTTTAAGTCGGTCAACAGAATATAATCTTAATCCCAGTAATTCGCATTGAATTGTGTCGACCGACTAAAAAGTAATATCAATACACTCTGCAAAACAATGACATTTCACAATTCTTTGAAGAACTTTAATTTTACGTAATGAACATTCTGCTATTGTGCAATCGAGAGAAATAGCACTCTGATCTGGTTCCTGTGTACTATAATGCGGTCTGTATTAAATTTAAAGGGACGTATTAGTACATTATGCAACGAGCCTAAAATGGCAATAATTAAGCCATGAGTATGTCTATAAAACGAGCGAAGCGAGTAGATTCCTAACGTAGATTCATAACGAGCGAAACGAGTTTTATACAGTAATTTCCACACGGGTGTCTTAATTACCATTATAGGTGAGTTGCATACGACTGTTTATGTTCGACGATAATTATAACTTTATTGTATGTTCTAACATAAATATTCATAAATAACTGTCGAGATTCTGTCGGTCGACTTCTTGGGAATTGTGTGGACACTCTACCCAATATCGAATTCCAAAGGTTTGAAACGTTCTTTATCCTGAAGTAGCACCAACAGATAGCGCGCAGGTACTATGCTGGATCATTTTGTTATTTTGGTCAAATAACGCAAAGTAGGCTGTTACGAACGCTTTCAAATTAAAATATATCGTATTATCAACTAGTTATTCTTCACATTCGATACGTAGAGAATGTCAACGGAAGGAAAATCAATTGAGTCCCGAATAGAACAGTTAAAGCATCTCGCGGAAAAGTTTCGCGTATGTTTTCCATTTACTGAAAAGAGAGCTGGATTATAATTTCCGTGGCACTAATGTCATACGCCTGCTTCCTCCATGACGTTCTGGTGTGTTTATGTCAACAACAGCATTCACTAAAATTATCGGCGAAATCTTATGAATGCATTGCCCCGTGTAGAAATTGTAGTTGCGGATATTAAGGTACAGTGCTATTCATTTTGCAATATTCCGCAGTTTGTTTATGCAAACATTAGGGACGGTGCACACTTTCTATGTCTGTATAGGCTAGGCTAGGGTAGGATGGTGTGTTGCAAACTTCAGGACGTAGATTCCTAAATGTCATGCATATTTCATAGTATTTTCCTGTTACTGTAAAGGTTCGTGCTGATTTTGTCTTTATGTTCGACGATGTCGAAATGTAAACATTAGTCTATATGTCAGAAAACTGTATCATAATGAGGGTCATTATAACACTACTTTTCATTGTAAAACAGTTTCTCCCACCAATCAGAGCTCACGAAACAGTTGTGTGACCAATTAGGTAAGGATAGCATCGCATCGGCGCTGACTTTCACGGCCTTCTATTTTAAATGTCACTGCGTGGCTTCTAGTGTCATAGTGGGGTATTCAAGGAGGCCATGGTATTCTGTGTGTCCTATGCGCTCTGTTCAGTACATAAAACTGACGAAATCTCGACAGATATTTATGAATATTTATGTTCAAACATAAAATAGTTATAATTATCGTCGAACATAAACAGTCGTATGCAACTCGCCTATAATAGTAATTAAGACACTCGTATGGAAATTATAAAACGAGTGAAGCGTGTCTTAATTATTGCCATTATAGGCTCGTTGCATACTAAACTATTGTGTTTGGAATTGTAACTACAATTGTTGATCCAATATAGGCTACATTGCCAACTTTTAAATAATGTAATTCATGTCCGACATGTTGGATTTCAAGTGCATGTGCGAAGCTATCCTTACCTAATTGGTCAATAAATGAAAATATTGAGCTCTGATTGGCTGGAGAAACTGTATCATAATGAAAAGTAGAACTTTAATGACATATAATATAATATTTATATTTCGACTTCGACGAACATAAAACCAATACCATTATTATTATTATTATTATTATTATTATTATTATTATTATTATTATTATTCTAAAATTGTTTAAATATCGTGTAGCCTATATTTCTTTTACACATAGTCTAACATTATTCAATAAATATTTACTTAATTGAATGATTGACCATTACAGACATTCATTGGACCTAAAACCAAACTGGCACATCCTAAGAGTAGGTTGGTTGGTTGGGTTGGTTCTTAAGTTAAGGGGCTGCGACAACACGGTCATGTAGCCCCGTGTACTTTGGGTGTGTGTAAAATCTGTCTGATAACCGGTTAATTGTGATGACTGTATTAGTGTGTGTTATCTGTTTTTTAATACAAGTAAGGACTGCAGACTTTTGAATTTTTCAAATAGTTCCTACTTTTGCCGCCAAACGCCACCGTCGACGACTACTAGTTCAGAACTTAGCTACCAGACGCCACCGCAGTCGGCTCTTGGCAACGAACGTAGGAAGATAAGAGCGTGGTTTACATGATTGACCTATACAATTTAGCTTCACACAGGTGTAATTAGTGGAAGGTTCTTTAACATGCCATGAATCTATTGCATGGGCTTTACTTCCCATCCGAAGGAAGGCATACTGAGGGATTTTAAGGCTCTTAAAAAACCGACGACTTCGGCCGGATTTGAACCCGCGAACTTGGGCATAGAAGAATCCTAAAAGTAAGTTGCCTTATTCGTTATATTTTAAAGAGAACATACTGTAGTTATATGCAAAACTTCATTGGCAACAGCTACAGCAATGTGTCAGCTACTTTTCGACACAGTCACCAAACGAATTGAGACACTTGTCATAGCGTGATATCAACTATTAGCCTATTTTCAATTTTGAAAAAAATAGGCTTATGAGATCACCTTTTGTCCGTGTGTGTGTGTGTGTGTGTGTGTGTGTGTGTGTGAGGTGTGTGTGTGTTCCCCCCTAATAAACTCTAAACGGCTAGAGCGATTTCAATGAAACTCGGTAAGTTCATAGCACTATTCCCGGCGACCTCGACCGTGCCCTTCAAATATTGTTACGTCTCACCAATCCAACATGGCGGCTGTGCGAAGTATTTCACTAGCATTCAATATCTCCGAAACTATTACCGATATCGCCCTGAAATTGTGTACGGTGATAAAGAGAACTACTAGAAGTTCACCTATGAGACTTTCAAAAACCTGGTGACTACAAAACCAACATGGCGGTCAAGCGAAGTTGAGACTTTTAAATAGAATTTTCTCGCGATTTAACTATCCAATCGTAATGAAACTTGGTACAGAAAATGATTATTCACATTATAATGCACTGGAGTCTAATTTAGTTCAATTGTTTACATAACCTCAAAATGGCGGCAGTGCGAAATATTTCACTGACATTCTATATCTCCGAAACTATTACAGATATCACCCTGCAATTCTGTACGGTGATAAAGGGTACAGATAAAAGTTTACCTATGTATATTTCATAAACCTGTAAAGTACAAAACGAACATGGCGACCAAGCGAATTAAAAAAAAAATAGACTTTTCTCGTGATTTAACTCTCTGAGCGCAGTGAAATGAGGTACAGTAAATGATTTTGCAGATTGCAATGCACTGCCATCTAATTTAATTCAATTGTTTACATAACCTCAAGATGGCGGCTGTGCGAAATTTTAAAATTAAGTTTTTATTTCTTGTGTCATAATCATGCGATCGAAGTGAAAGTTTGAATAATGAAGCTAGGCAATAAATTGTCCTTGAATGGTACATAACTCTAAGGGCTATACATATAACAATCCTAAATGGCGAGCTTCCGAAATATTTAGACGGTTCTCAATATCTATGAATCTTTTACAGCAACCAAACTGAATTTTTTTGTTGTTCATAGAGACTATGAACATATGTTCACCTATAGGACTTTCAGTAACCTGGTGAGCACAAATCCAACATGGCGGCGACGCGAAGTATAAATATTTAAATGGACGTTTCTCGCGTATTAACTATCCGAGTGCCGTGAAACCTTGCACGTTAAATGCTTATACAAATGTTGATCTACTGGCATCTAATTTATTTCAATTGTTTGCATAATCACAAGATGGCTGCTGTGCGTAATTTTAAAATCTCGTTTTTACTTCTTGTGTTCGAATCATGCGATTGAAGTTTGAATACCACACGTACACAATAATCTTAATGTAATAGTACAAAAATAAAAATCCAACTTGGCGACCATCTGAAATATTTAGACGGTTCTCAATATCTACGAATCTGTTACAGCAATTAAACTGAAATTTTGTATGTTGATAGAGGCAATTAACATGAGCAGGATATATGAAAATAGGCTGTATAGTTCTTCACGGAACTAGTTGTTTTTATTCCTGTGTCATAGAAGTCTGCGCCTGCGAATGGAACCAGCGGGTGATCTTCAGATCTTCGTCGTTGTGAAAACTCTAACCGGAGGACATAAATTTCTTGAGGAGTAGTAACAGATGTTGGTTGGTGGTTGGTTCCTCAGTTTAGGGGCTGCGACAACGTGGTCATGTAGCCTCGTGTACTTTGGGTGTGTGTAGAATCTGTCTGATAACCGGTGTTAATTGTGATTGCTGTGTTAGTGTGTGTTATCTGTAATTCAGGTAAGGACTGCAGACGATCAATTTCAAGTAGTTCCTACTTCTGCTACCAAATGCTACCATCAACGACACCTAGCTGCGTACTAGGCTACAAAATCCACCGCAACTGGCACCTGCCGGCAAACGTTGGAACTTAAAGAGCGTACCTGGTTCCGCCGGCTTTATTTCCCCTCCAAAGGAAGGCATACTGAGGGATTTTTAACGTCCAATAAAAATTCCGACGACTTAAGCCGGGTTTGAACCAGCGATCCTGAGCATAGAATCTCGATATGCTACCAACTACGCTACCGAAGCCGCCTAGGAACATATGGAAATCGCTGGGAGCAACATCAGGACTGTATGGTGGGTTATCAAACACCTCCCAGTCGAACTCCTGCAGAACAGTTGTTGTATGCCGAGCCACATGTGGACGAGCATTGTCATGGAGCAGCACAACACCAGCAGTAAGTAGGCTATTCCACGTCGCAATTTCCACAGTGTTTCGCACGCGGCGGGAGAAGGAATTAGAGCCGCCATTTGGGGCCACTGCTGCCGCGTTACTGGCACCAGGCGGCCCCAGTCCAGCTGGCATATGCTTGCTACGCAGTGGCGTAACTAGACTAGTGCTTAGAGACAGCCCAGCGGGGCTGACGAAGCGAACCGAATACCCACGACCGCAACCGATCATCCATCCCCCTTCACGCTCTTTTAACACGCACCGAGACAGACCAGCGCAGCGGGGCAAATCGAACGTACCCGAAACTTCACAACCTAGACCGATCATTAGGGCTAAGGTTTGTATATAAATACATATTTTCTTTCCCTTTGCTTATTCCTTAGCTATCATATAATTAAATTTTATTGTTACATATTTGATCATAATGACTTTTGTTTCAGATATTTTCACTTTAAAATGAATATTCTGTGTTTTATTTTACATATTTGATCAAAATGACATTTTTTTAACATAACTTTACTTGATTTATTTAAAATTACATATTCTGTCTCTTAATGTAAAAGAAAAATATTTTTTTTGCAAGTGAAATATATTTGTTCACTAGAAACTCAGGAACATGAAACGGACTTTCCAAGCAATTCATAAGCTTTTGAGAAAGGGCCTGGGAAGATATTAGTGGAGATAAGGGGAAGGACACCCTGCCGGAGACTCAGCGGCTTGACTTAAGTTTATTTCATTTGTCCAGTGAGTGCCTGAGACTCTAAGAATTAACGCATAGAACAACAAATCAAGCGATTATTCACAGAACAAATAGCCCGTCGATAAACGGAAGAAAAATGGCTGCCCAAGGATCATGCCCCGCTTGGTCTGTCTTACATAGTACGTGGAAGAGGTTGGCTGATCGGTTATATTCGTGATCATTCGGGTCACTTCGTTAGCCCCGCTGGACTGTCTCTAAGCGGTAGTGTAACTAGGGTTTCCTTCTGGAGGGGTGATGAGCTGAGTCAAAATACATGGGATAGGAGGGCCTGAGGCGAGGAAATAATGATACATAATCAAAAAGGAAGCTAATATACGTCCCCCAATTTTGAAATTTCTCCTATCTATATTTTTTCGTGTTTGATTTCATTAGCATTGGCAATGATTTATTCGAAAAATGCGTGAAAATTAACAACTTTGTTGATTAAAAGTCAGCAATTTGTTTAGGTTTACGCCGTGTCATGTGTGGGGTTTCGCCCAGTAATACCAAGTTGGCTCATCAGCCAGCTCTTTGTGTTCCACGCCCGCACCCCCACGGGGGTAGCAAACTGTAGCTTCTTATGAAGCGCACGTGCGCCTCTTAACTGTGAGAGCTAAAAGCTCAAGCAGCCTTTCACACCCCTATAAAGGCATCCAAAACGATGGTATATTGGCTTTCACGGGCCGTGAATTAGAACTCAGCAATTTTTCTAGGTTTATGCTGTGTCTTGTGTGGGGCTTCGATCAGGAACACCAAGTTGGCTCATCAGCGGACCGTGCCCGAACCCCCACAGGAGTAGCGAACTGATCGCTACCTCCCGTTTTATGAAGCGTTCCTGCGCCTCTTTACTGCGAGAGCTAAAAGCTTAAGCAGCCTTAATCACCCTGTGAAGGCTTACAAAAAGACGGACCGTAAATGTCAATATACCACTGCCACAGTTGCTACGTCATAGATCTATTACAAATGCGCAAATGTCCCGCATAATGCGTTTACTTTACCAGAAAAAAATAGGTCACAGCTTCGGTGGCGTAGTTGGTAGCATGCTGAGCTTCTATGCCCGTGTGTTCAAACCCGGCCGAAGTCGACATGTTTTTTAAGAACGAAAAAAATCCCTCAGTATGCCTTCCTTCGGAGGGGAAGTAAAGCCAGCGGTCCCATGTCAGAGATTTATGGCATGAAAAAGAACCTTCTATTAACTACATGACCGTATTGTCACAGCCCCTAAACTGAGGAACCAACCAACCAAGGTGATCTCATCCACCTGGTGTCTTCATAAATAAAAAAAATAAAAAATAGGCGAAACATGCAATTTTGTAAATTTCAGCATTTTGGAGCCCCTTAACATTGCTATGTTTTTGGCCTGGGTGTTTATGGGGGTTTGGCGTGGACAATTTAGAGTCGACAATTTCGGACTCAATGACAAGTACTGAGTTCTTACTCGCTGAAGCGTGAGTGATCTCCGTACACAAGTCAAAGGCGGCACTTATAATACAAACAGTCGAATACAAACTTATCCGTGTTTCTATGTTTTGGCTCTGCAACATCATGCCTTTAGTTTCCAACTGTACAAGCCGGGGATAAGGTGAGATGAACCCCCCTGTGGCGAATTTCCTTTACGGACGAATGGCAACTCAATCAGAGGAGTTAATGACAGGTGAAATGAATGAAGATGAGTGAAACTAGGCAGGCAATTGAAAGGAAGCGGCCGTAGGCTATTAGAAGGTAACCTCCCGGGATTCTTCTGAAGTTAAATATGAGAAACTGTGCAGATCATTTCAAGGTTGACCGGCGGAGGGTTTCGAACCCATTCATCTCACGAGTCTGGAGATAGACAAGCTTCATGAAACCGTTCGCATTAACGCAACTAGCTATCCCGATCGGTACGTTTGGATGAATAAATCTGTTGCTGCTGCAATAAGGGTATTGAAATATCGTTGATGTACTCTCCATGTACAGTATTAAACAATTACGATGGCGGTTTTTAGCCTATTTTCATTTTGTTGTTGTTGTTGTTGTTGTTGTTGTTGTTGTTGTTTGAGTCTTCAGTCTTTTGACTGGTTTGATGCAGCCATCCATGCCTCCCTGACCAGAGCTAATCGTTTCATCTCTACATAGCTACCACACCCTATATCCGAGGCAATCTGTTTAATATATTCTAACTTTGGTCTACCTCTACAGTTCGTGTCCTCGACCCTTCCTTCCATAACTAAGCTTGCTATTCCTGGGTGTCTTAGTATGTGTCCTACCAACCTATCTCTTCTCTTCATTAGTATTCGCCAGAAACATCTCTCCTCTCCCACTCGTCTTAATACCTCTTCGTTTGTAACCCTATCTACCCATCTGATCTTCATCATTCTCCTGTAACACCACATTTAAAACGCTTCAATTCTCCTCTTTTCTGCTGCACCAATAGTCCAAGTTTCACTTCCAGGCAAAGGTTTTCAGAAATGTCTTCCTATTACCTAAATCTATATTCGATGTCAACAGATTCCTATTCTGTAGAAATGCTTTCCTTGCCTGAGCCAACCTACTTTTATATCCTCTTTGCTTCGTCGATCACTGGTTATTTTGCTTCCTAAGTAACAGATGTCTCCTACATCCTTTAGTTTCTCCCCTACCAATTTGATGGCTATAGAAGTTTCTGATTTATTGCGGCTGCATTCCAATATTTTTGTTTTAAATTTATAATTTTCATTTTATGAAAATAAGCTTATGAGATCACCTTGTGTGCGTATGTGTGTGTGTGTGTGTCCCTCTAATAACTAGTAATGTTCTCGTCTGCTGTTCCCAAGATTGTGAGATCCAATCCCGGCGCAGTCAGTTGGTATTTGGAGGTGCTTAAATACGAAGGATCCGATTCTGTTAAGGATCCCCTTCTGTGCAGAATTCTAGCATTCCGGTTTCTAAAACGTTGTAGTTGATGATTCACTTAGTGGCTTTGCAATATCGTAATCATGCAGCCCCGTGTCCTTGAGTGAGTGTGGAATTTGTGTGATAACCTGTGTGTAGTAGTATTTGTATTTGTATTTGAATTCAGATGAGGATTGGAGAGAAGGCAGCCGTGGCTTTAATTTAGAAAACGTCCCAGCTTTCGCCCGGAGTAGAAGTGGGGAAACCACGGAAAACCACTTCCAGGATGACTGAGGTGAGAATAAATCCACCTCTGCTCAATTTTGCCTCACGAGGCGGAGTTCCTCCCGTTTCTTGGCAAGGCCTGGATCGGAACCCGGATCTTCGGGGCGACAGACAAGAATGCTAGCCGCTCCACCACGAGGTCTATGATGTAGGCTTAACCGTGAAACAGAAGAGGGGAGGGGAGCGCCCTAATCACTCAGTCTAATTTATAAGCTTAATCTTAATTGTGAATAACACATATAAAATATTCAAGTGTTAGTATTGTATCAGTAATTGAATTTAAATTATAGTACGTTAATGATTCTATCAGGCTATCAATCCAATAAATGCACTGAATTAAGTTCCCATGGCGAGAATCTTCATACCATTCTAATTTATACTTGATCATTAATTTCAATCTTTTAGTATAGTTTGTGTTACAAATATGTTGAGACTAAATGATTTTCCTTGACATACAGCTATATGATTGGTCTAGATCTGGCCATTGTTGGCATTTCACGAACAATTTATCAGCAATCTGTGTTTTGATAGTCTTTAATAAGTCCTTCAGGTCGTACTTAATAGCTACCTCGTCTATTGTTCCGATCCACCACCGTGGCCATACATACATGCTTGCTCCAGAAAGCCAAACAGCGCCAATAACTCACAGTGAAATTGGTATGCGTAGGCCTATATAATGCGTTTAGCCTGTCACCATCTCTTGATGAATGCAGTATTTTTCCGTTGTCACAGGCAAGAGTAAAATGAGTTTTTTTCACCGATATCTCAGTTTTGTATGCATATGAGAGTATTCATCGCTCAGCACTCAGGATACTCCTTACCGATGTATTATTGGACGATTTAATGTTATTTTCAGATGGTTTGAGGCTCTTTGCAAGTGCATCATGGAATTTAATATTTAGCCTATTAAGTAATTATGTAATTATTGTTATTTGCTTGCCACGGTGGGTGAGTGGTTAACGTGTCGGTCTACTAACCCCAAGCTTGCAGGTTCGCTCCTGGTCGTGATAAGTGATTTTTGAAAGGCGGCAAAAATTACGACACGCATGTCATACGATGTTGGCATGTCAAAGAACCCATTTTAATTCAATAGGCCGTGTTCATAATGGCAAAATTAATCTCGGGAGTTTCCGCCAACACAGAGTTCCTCATTTCTCTACTAGAAAGCGCTATAGTGCACAAAGAGCTTAGATATCTAACCTCCTTGACTTTCATAGTGTTTCAAGGAACAACAAAATTCGACATGCAAGTTGCCCTCTGGGTGTCAAATAACAAAGCTTGCACCCGGTACCGAGGTCATACGATATTATTATTATTATTATTATTATTATTATTATTGCTTGCCACGGTGGGTGAGTGGTTATAGTGTCGGGCTACCAACTCCAAGATTGCAGGTTCGCCCCTGGCCATGGTAAGTGATTTTTGAAGGCGACAAAAATCACGACACTCATGTCATACGTTGTTGGCATGTTAAAGAACCCATTTGAATTCAGTAGGCCGTGTTCATTGGCAAAATTAATCTCGGGATTTTCCGCCAACACAAAGTTCCTCCATTCTCTACTTGAAAGCGCTGTAGTGTCAAGGAGTTTAGATATCTAACCTCCTTGACTTTCATAGCGTTCAAAGGAACGACGAAATTCGACATGCAAGCTACCCTCTGGGTGTCAATTAACAAAGCTTGCACCAGGCACCCGAGGCCATACGATATTATTATTATTATTATTGTTATTTAATGTATAGTATTCTAATGTTTAGATTAAGGGGGCCCATACACCGCCGGTTGTCAAAATTTAAGTTTTTTTTAACGTTTAAATGAAAGACAATACCTTTCTCAATATATCTGTTAAGTTTTATAAGTAAATTCAGCGTTTTGGCAGAGATATTACGTGAGACCATGCGCCTATCTGTCAATGGAGTGTTTAATATTCAAAGCTGTTTACCCGAAAGGTTGCTTTTTTGGGAGGAAAAACACAATATCTCGTGAACTATGTGATGGAACTGGATGAAACTCTGTAGATACATTCCAACATATGATCCCTAGAGGATGAACCTCATTTATGAAATTATCTTTAAAAATTATTGAGATATACTTGGAAAATTAAACAAAAAACTGTTCATTTTTTGAAAGACATTTTTTTTTTAAATATGCTATTTACAATATAACATTCATGGTGGTTCATCCTTGCTATTTATGCGTTTACTTTACATGAAAAAAAATCCATTCAGACTGGTATTTCTTGTTAAATCGTGTTTTTTGCGATTCACGGAGTTTAGAATATCACGAATATTATCCTTTCAATATATCACGAAATACTTTATATACTGCTCCTCTCTCTAAATTAGATTAGATTAGATTAGATTTACTATACATATGTCAGTTTTCATAACTGTATGTTATATATTAGTTAATCTGTATGCGAAAATTACCTCTGGCGGTGTATGAGCCCCCTTAAGGCTTTCACGGCCCGAAATACTCTTGAAATGATTCATGCTTTTGGGATAGTACCGTGTGAAAATAAAATTTAAAACTCTATAGTTTCGAGTGGAACCTTCCCTCCATTTTCAATGGAATTAAAACAATATGGCCAAAGGATGCATGTCAATGAGCTTACAAAAACTAGAGAAATTCCTCTGTTCGTCACCAGAGAGCAGCAGCCACAAACTACTGTATGGACCTGGTAGAAATACCCGCCATATTAATTAGAACAATGTGGCCAAAGAATATGTGTCAATGAGCTTACAAAATCTAGAGAAATCGAGAGAAAAGGGGGCGGGGGAAAAATTCAGACTCCTCAAAGAATGAGGATGTCCACCGTTCTGATTAATATGGCGTTTTTTTCTACCAGGTCCATACAGTAGTTTCTGGCTGCTCTCTGGTGACGAACAGAGGAATTTCTCTAGATTTTTTAAGCTCTTGACACATATTCTTTGGCCACATTGTTTTCATTCTATTGAAAAAGAATGCAAGGTTCCTCTCGAAACGGCTAGAGTTTTAAATTGTATCATTTTAAATGATTATGTCGACTTCGCTGGTGTCTGGCGTTACGTTACGGTGACTGGACGAAATGTACCGAGAATGCACTGAGGTGTGTGACGTCATAGTACTGCTTGAGCTTCCTCCTTTCCCGGCGTTCTCCGGTGAGCGTGACGTCATCCAGCCAGCTACCTCCTTTGACCTTGGTTTGCACTTGCTTTTTTATTTTTTATTTTTTTTATTTTTTTGCTAACGGACTTTGAGTTCACGCAACATTTGTAGCATTTAAAATGATATAAAGTCTAGTCTTTCAGACTGACTTTCAGTGTTTTTTATTTTCATACGGCAATGTCCCAAAAGCATGAATCATTTTAACAGTATTCTTATGGTATTTCTTCTTCTCCTACGCGAATGGGTCTCCCTGGACCACGCGGAATCAACACTTATTGGCCTTGATGTTTGCCCAATAACTCTTCATGCGCAACGATTGAGCGAGTCTTCGTTGCTGCGACCAGACGTGTCTGCCTCTTCTCCCTCAAAACCCCGTGTATGAGTAATTTTTCTAATTTCCTCTCGATCCTTGAGATTGGGGAAACCTAATTCAGCCAAGTTCTTTTCTGCCTGTTTGTACCAATTGGACCTTGCCTTTTTCTGCAAAAACGAATAGATTTTTTGTTAACCTAGTTGGGTCCATTCTGTCAAATGTCCCATGTATTAGATCCTTCTCATACGGATTGTGTCTGTGATTTTAGTAATTTTTAAATAGACGACAGCATTAGGTTTCGGAAGGTGAATTCTATCTTTGATTATTTGATTATTGATGTTATTTAATATAATGTAGGTCCTATTGTAATATTATTTAATGTAATGCTATTTAGTTAGTTTAAAAAGAGCGGATTGCATGCAGGAAGTGGGGATTCTTAGCCCTATGCATACAATCCTTAAATACAACATTAATAACACCTGGCACTAAAGCCCGTGAAGGGCCTAGGCCTACCAAGCGACCGCTGCCCAGCCATTTGGCCTGCAGATATTGGGATGACGCGTGATCAGCGCATCGGGTCCCTTCGGACGTTAATCTTGGTTTTCGTGATCGGGGCGCTGCCTCACTGTCAGACAGCTACTCAACTGTCATCATGAGGCTGAGTGCATCCCGTTCCAGCCCTCACGTCAGTTTCTAAAATCCCAGACGGAGCCGGGAATCGAACCCGGATGGAAGGCAGGTGCGCTACCCCAACATCACGGGGCCGGCTTATATACAACATTCCCAATATAAATAATAATAGTCGAACAATGATAGTAAAAATAGTTTATTTATTTGTCTATTTATCGTATGGCTTTTAGTGCCGGGAGTGTCCGGGGACATGTTCGGCTCGCCAGAGGCTGTAACTGCTTCCAGTGGACACCCTTAGGGTGTGCTACAAGTTCCGTTCAATTTCAAGTAGTTCCTAATTTCGGCGCCAGATATCAATGATACCTAGTGGTGAACGTTGGAACTTTGATAGAGCGTTCCGACGAAATCTAACCTAACAATTTAGCTTCCCAGAAGTTTAGTCTGTGTAAGGATCTTTTACATGCCATAAATCTATGACATGGGACCGCCGGCTTTACTTCCCCTCCGAAGGAAGGCATACTGAAGGTTTTTAACGCACTTAAAAATCCGACGACTTCGGCCAGGTTTGAACCCGCTATCTTGGGCACAGCATGCTACCAACTACGCCACTAGTAACAATAGTAAAATAATAAAAATAATAGAACGAGAGTCTTAAATGAGCAGTGATGAAAACTGAGAAAGCTCAATTCCCGAGAGTCACGTTCGTTCGTTCTCTACCGCGGCGTGGTAGACTTCCGTTTCCCATTTATGTGCCAATTATGCCTGTTCACATTTCCAGAAATGTGTAATATAACCTCGTCACCAAAAATAGAGCATTGCGAGGCAGGCATAATTTTCGTCAATTTTCGCCAGAACTGTTTTCGCAAATGCCTTCCGTTTCGGCTTGTCATCAGGTTTCAATTTCTGATGAGGGTGTTAGGTAGGCCTATATGAAGAAAAACATCTTGTGTTTATTCTACTTATACAGGGTTATTTTATCGGTCCAGCAACATAACAGCGCACCAGCAAAGTGCATGTATAGCCAGGTGACTCATTGCCAAGAGATATACGGTGATTTGCTGCTCTGCTTTGTTGCTAGACTGATAAGGACGACCCTGTAGAAACAAACCGTCAATAACTATCTCTAAGTTATTACTTTTCACGATATTAATTTTTGTTTTTTATTCCTTCAAGTCGGACAATATACTGTAGCCTATTGCGTAGCTAATCATTACATATTGTTGAACATTCAGAGGAATAATACAATACACTCGGGTTTCCTGTGTATATTATATGCAATGATTCATAAATACAGAAACCCCGCCCTCCACACCACTCCGGAAACACTCTTGTCTCGGTTCAAGCATATACCGCGATACGTACTCTACTGTACGTGTATGGAGGACATTTTTAGTGTAATCGATGACGTCAGGGATATCGTGATGCCAATGATGTTCGTTTGTTTGATGGTGTGGCTTGAATTGCCGCCATATTGGCCAGATGTATATTTCAAACAGTGCGTCTTGTCACATGTGTTCAAGTGCGAGGTGCGATGGTGAGTGTCTAATATTCAAATTACTTTTAATTGTTCAATTTAATTGAAAAGATGCACTGTATTCTAAAGCCATGGTGAGGCAAAGCCATTGGTCGCTACTTGGTTAGACGACGGTCTGGGCGAAACCATTGGCCGCTACTGGGCTAGACGACGGTCTGGGCGAAACCATTGGTCGCTACTAGGTTAGACGACTGCCTGGATGAAACCATTGGCTGCTACTAGGTTAGACGACAGTCTGGACGAAGCAATTGGTCGCTATTAGGTTAGACGACGGTCTGGACGAAACAATTCGTCGCTACTAGGTTAGGCGACTGCCTGGATGAATCCATTGGCCGCTACTAGGCTAGACGACGGTCTGGACGAAACCATTGGCCACTACTAGGTTAGACGATGCCTGGATAAAACCATTAGCCGCTACTAGGTTAGACGACTGCCTGGACGAAACCATTGGTCGCTACTAGCTTAGACGACTGCCTGGACGAAACCATTGGTCATTACTACGTTAGATGACTGTCTGGACAAAACCATTGCTCACTGCTAGGTTGGACGACTGCCTGAATAACCATTGGTCGCTACCAGGTCAGACGACTGCCTGGATGAAACCATTAGTCATTACTAGGTTAGACGACTGTCTTGACGAAACCATTGGTCGCTACTAGGTTAGACGACTGTCTAGACGAAACCATTGGTCGCTACTTGGTTAGACGACTGTCTAGACGAAACCATTGGTCGCTACTTGGTTAGACGACTGTCTGGACGAAACCAGTAGTCACTACTAGGTTAGACGACTGTTTGGACGGAACCATTGGTCGCTACTAGGTTAGACGACTGTCTGGACGAAACCAGTAGTCACTACTAGGTTAGACGACTGTCTGGACGAAACCATTGGTCGCTACTTTGTTTGACGACTGTCTGGACGAAACCAGTAGTCACTACTAGGTTAGACGACTGTCTGGACGAAACCATTGGCCACTACTAGGTTAGACGACTGCTTGGATGAAACCATTGGCCGCTACTAGGTTTGACGACTACCTAGACGAAACCATTGGCCGCTACTACTGCTCGGGTCTAAGCTGCGTGAACCTGAGAGGAATGTGCATCGAGGACTATGAGTGATAAGGTTTCTCGGTCCGTGCATATTACAGAACCAAATACATTGGTCGGTGACTCACTCACTCATTCCTAACACCACAGTGGTTTGAGCAACGGCCCAATGTAAACAGTATTGGAATAGAAAGGAATACCATATATCACGGTGGGCTGTTGATAGATCCATCTTTTCTCGCCCGACCCTTCCATGCTCTTTCCCTCACCCCGCAAGTTCATAGAGCTTGGACCCGAGCAGCAGGTTAGACGACTGTTTGGACGAAAATTACTGCTTGTAATACAAGTAAGGGGGTGTGGGTTTTAAGCCTCAGGCTAGGTTTGTGTTTAGCCTTATTAACATATAGAATTTAGAATGTATGCATCGTTTCTCAGCCTTAGTGTCATCCATGACGTCATGGATGCCACCATTTTGTATCTAGGGTAACTTTGCAGTGTAATAATGTATCGCGATCTATATTATTCCCCTTGCCTCTTACCGTATAGACCAGGGGTTCTTAAACTTTTTCTGTCCCCTCCCCCCCTCTCACTCTTAATCGTCTTTCCTTTCTTAGCACTTCTCAGTCTTCTTCACATAATAATAATAATAATAATAACACACAATTTTAAACTAATAGTATACTAAAAGCAACACAGATGCCACAGCTAAAGAGCTAATAAGTGAATTTCTTTTCGCTTGCAATAAGTTCACATGCTGCAGGTTTTTTTAATGAGCAAGGAGAAATAATTCAATTCATATTTGAATGCTCATGACTTAAGCTTCTCAGAATCCCTGCTGGCGGAATCTAGTGGTCAGTTCTTGTGGAATAAGACAGCAAAAGTACGTGTTTATTAGTCTCGAATGGTCGTTGGAACCTCCTGTCTATGATAGGTTCATGGATATGTGTATAGCAATATTTCTTTCAGAATATGAAATAGAAATAGACCTATTTCAATCAGAGCTGGCGCCCCCCCCCCCACTCTCTGCACCCCCGTTTGGGGGCACGCCCCCCCTCTTCGAAGACCCCTGGTATAGACCATGGGCTCGATTTCAGGTTTCGCCGAGGATTGAAGATCTGAGGCAGAGGGCGAAACGGGTTGCACTCGTAAGAACAATATTGATTAGCTGATGTAGCCTATGTGAGAGGGTGTCGTCACACCTGTCACGTAGCCTATGTCCTGTATTTTGCAAAGGCGGGGCCGTACATGAATTTACGTAGTCCTTCCGAGCTCAATCGCTGGATTAGATTGTTAGATTATACATCTGTAACTACATTATCGCGGATTGTTTCCGGACATATTTTTATTGGATCACCATAATTAGGAGTGTACTAACCTATGTTTCGTCTGCTGTGAGTTAATAACAAAACAAAGGTTAATGTGACTAAGCGACGATCAAATTAAATTACCCGCCCGTCTGAACGACACATTGCGTTCATTGTTCACGACATTTAACCTGTGTGCCTGTGGCATTTCTGAAACGAGTAGATTGATATTGCAACTTTTCAGTCGGTGTACACAATATCATTCCAATTATTGGGACTACAGAAGAGTGAGAAAACTGTAGGTTTACATGTTTCGGTCGTCAAGCGAGCATCGTCAGATCCAAATAGGCTATGCAAGACATATTTATTGTACAAAACACTGCCAAACCCACAATGACACCCACGAACGGTCTCTGCCTGATAAAAGCAAGAAGCACAGAATATGTGGCAACTACGAGAGCTGTTTTCTTTTCAAGTTCCGATGGACTGTATAAAAATAACAGATTGACATACCAAACTGATTTTACTACTAAATGTTTGCTTGTTTTATTCTTATGTCTCAACATAATCGCCGAAACGATTGAAACCGTTGTCGTATCGTTACACCAGATTTTCAATGTTCTCGGCAAAAAGTTCTTCCACCATTGAGGGGGGTACGTCTGGAGAGTCTCCTGAAGTTCTTCCTATTTACTAAGAACAAAGTTCCAACTGGTTCCGCCTCGTCAATACTGTTTATTAAAATGTCGTGATACAATCACCTGTCTTTTAACACATCACATGGTACATGTTTCAACGTCTAACACGCATTGACGTCTTCATCAGCCTAAATATTTGTGCAGCACTTAAAACATTCCCTTTATCTACTGGGTGTAGTTAAAAATTGTACATAAAAACACACATGGATCACTGTAACACATTAAAAGTTGTTAAAAAATTTTCTTATGTTAAAAGCTTAATAAAAATCCGCAGCCGGGCTTGGCAGTCTTTCTTGGCTTATATCTAATGTTGACTTCCAAAAGCCCAAGCAAGGGGTGATCATTCCCAAGATGTAATGCGGCAATGAGCTAACAGGGCCGTGCTGAGTCGGACGGAGACAGTGCTGTACTGAAACGGCGAAGCGTTGCCGCCCAACCATACCTTCAATTCTCAAAAAATGTGAAAATCATTTAGTGCTGGTTTGAAGTAAACGGCGGATGGTCCAAAACTTCACACTTGAATTCTTTTAAAAGTCTATCGTAACGTTGGCACAGTGCGGTCGTGAATGATTTTCACTTTTTTCGAGAATTGAAGGTATGGTTGGGCGGCAACGCCTCGCCAAAGAGGAAAAACTTCAGGAGACTGTCCAGACGTACACCTCAGTGATGGCAGAATTTTTTGCCGAGGGCATTGGATAGCTGGTGTAACGACACGACAAATGTTTCAATCGTTTTAGCGATTATCTTGAGACATAAGAATAAAACAAGCAAACATTTAGTAGTAAAATCAGTTTGGTATGTCAATCTGTTACTTTAATACAGTCCATCGGAACTTGAAAAAAGAACTGTCCTCGTATTGCTGACAAATACTAAAGCATTAAGCATCTAAAAAAGAACTATTTAATATCTAGAAGGTCCTTTTCTTCCTTTTTTTTGTCGTGTGGCCTCCTGAGAGGCCGAGTGGAGGTCTTTCTAGTCGACGCCCGTGAGCGACCTGCGCGTTGGGATGAGAGATGGAATGCATGAAGATGGATGAAACTAGGCAAGGATGTGAAAGGAAGCTGCCGTGGCGTGTCAGAAGGTACCGTCCCAGCATTTTCTTGGTGTTGAAAATGGGAAACAACGGAAAAACATTTCAAGGACGGCCGACGGTGGGGCTCGAATCCACGCGTCTACCAAGTCAGCAGAGAGCTTGGTCCCATGATCTAACGCTGCGCTTTAGCCTACGTAGCCACTGCTGTTGGTATCTACAAGAATACAAGACTGACACTATATCAAAATTTAAAGTGGGAGTGAAGATTCAAGGAGAAATAATTTCAACTCTGAGATTTGCTGATGACATCGTCATCTTGGCCGACAAGCCTGGAGATTTGAATGAGTTTTTGAATGGTATGGACTTCGTCTTACGGAAATAATACATGATGAAAATTAATCACTGTAAAACAAAAATACTCGAATGCAGCCGAAATAAATCAGAAACCTCTATGGACATCAAATTGGCAGGTGAAAAGCTGAAGGAAGTAGGAGATTTCTGTTACTTAGGAAGCAAAATAACCAGTGATGGACAAAGCAAAGAGGATATAAAAAGTAGGTTGGCTCAGGCAAGGAAAGCATTTCTACAAAAAAAAAAAAAGGAATCTGTTGATATCGAATATAGATTTAGGTATTAGTAAGTCATTTTTGAAAGCCTTTGTCTGGAGCGTGGCGCTCTATGGAAGTGAAACTTGGACTATTGGTGCAGCAGAAAAGAGGAGAATTGAAGCATTTGTAATGTGGCGTTACAGGAGAATGATGAAGATCAGATGGGTATATAGGGTTACAAACGAGAGGTATTAACACGAGTGGGAGAGGAGAGATGTTTCTGGCGACTGCAAATGAAGAGAAGAGATAGGTTGGTAGGACACATACTAAGACACCCTGGAATAGCAAGCTTAGTTATGGAAGGAAGGGCCTAGGACAAGAACTGTAGGATAGACCAAGGTTAGAATATATTAAAAAGATTACCTCGGATGTAGGGTGTGGTAGCTATGTAGAGATGAAACGATTACCTCAGGACATGGAGGCATGGAGATCTTCATCAAACCAGTCAAAAGACTGAAGACTCAAACAACAACAGTTGTGACTGGTTGCTACGCTTACAATTTAAAAGAATGATTTTATTTTATTTATTATTAATGCAGCCAATGACCATGTACTTTTCTTTTCAGGACGAGTCGGGGAAGGGATATTGGAAGGAAATCGGCCGTGGAACTATTGAAAGGAACCGTCCCGGCATTTGCCTGGTGGTGAAAATGGGAAACCACGAAAACCATTTTCAGAACGGCCGAGGTGGGATTCGAACCCACGCTCTCCCGATGCCAGCGAGGCACGAGGTAGCGCCTTAGCGCTCTCGGCCACCGCGGCCGGTTTAAAAGAATGATACTGAATCGTTTATGAAAATTATTTGGGGGAGAAAATTCAAATGTTTTGCCAAACTCTGTTCATAATATCCCCCTTCCAGTGAGTTTTTAAAAAGGGGAAGTATGATTAAAAATGCTCTATAAACATTTATCTTCAATTTTATTGCTCAAAGATTTACAAGTCGGCAATAATATGTATTTTCATAGGATACTGAAATAGGCATTGCGGAATGATTTGTTGGTTAAATCTCAGACATTTACTGCCAATGAGTGTTGTGATTCCTCAGGTGTGTGCAGTGCCAGCTGTGCCACATGAACGAAAATAACTCCGGAGTTGTTTGTAGCCGTTTCAGTTGGAGCACTCCGATTAGGTCTGACCGTGATGATGTAAAGGTCTGTAATAACTGGGGATAATTACCCGCCATCTTGGTAATTACGTGAGCTTGAAACAGTTGATCAAACTATCTTTTATCCTTCCTTAACCTTTTATATGGCCAGTTTGCCATCTCTTGATGAATGCAGTACATTTGCATTTGTCTGTTGGCACAGGCTAGAGTAAAATGTGGCTTTTCACCGCTGTCTCAGTCTCACTCATGGCTGTGATTATATGGAAGCTACTGAGGTATGGGTGGTGCTTAGTAATGTACCCGATACCTATTTTAGGCTATCGGCTACGCCAGCTGACATTAAGCTGTAGTTGAGGTTTTGGAAGGCAAGCTGATATGATAGCGCATCGATCGCGTCAAGAAGAAAGCCAAGATGACGTAGGAGGTCAAGAATCAAGGAGGCATTGAAATCTGTGAGAAGATAGAATTATGAATAAAGATGTGAAGCTTTATTGAAACATATATGGGATTATAATAAGTTAAAACAACTTAGAAGAGTATATATGACATGCATTATATGTGGAAATAATTTTATGGAAATAAGTTATTGTATAACAGAACAGCCGAGAGGAGTCGGGTTCGAGACTATCTTCGTGACGTAGGAGCACCGTGGTGGGGAGAATTAGCCACGTGCCGCACGGAGCTCATAAGCTGGAACACAGCGCTGAGCAGTTCAGTTGGGCTCTATGAGAGGAGCAGTACAGAGCAGCTCTATAGCACAGCGAGACGGGCATTGAAGGTCACGCAACACACGTAAACCGTCACGGCAAGTGTAGGCGACATTTCTCGCATCACCGAGCAACAGAGGCCGCGCGGGTCGTTGATACAGGCGACCTAGCCGAGAATACAATTGTAGATAGCCGGGGTATTTCAAAACCACACTGATCGCATATGAAGACTTTATTTCAAGCTTCATTTCGACGCTGTTCGAACACAGGCTTTCACAATTAACCTTATAACCATGCTGTTATATAATACATTCAAACGACTTTTTACTATTCCAAGTAAACTGAATGTTTAGCATAGGCTCTGATGAACATTACAGCGTGCATATATAAGAATTTTATCTTATGCCATTTTCATGGATTACAAATTATAGACAGATACAGGGTGTATCGTAATCATGAACACTATCTAGTAAAATTTTTATTTTACTCAAATAGAACTTTGCAGTAAGTTGAGAGAGGACTTACAATTCTCAAACTGAACATTTATCGGAACAGTGGCGTATATTAGAAGAAGAGTAGGGGGTCCGCTGTTTCCATGAACTTTTCGAGAAGGAGTTGGACGATATCCGCTATGGGTAATTCGAGGTTCAACATGATCGAGTAAACGTGAATAGAGACAAGATGGCACCACAGAGCGATGGATTCGGTTCCTGACGAGAGGAGTCCAACAACTGATTCGCTTGGGATTTCGAAGGAAATCATCATTTCATGGATGAAATGATATTCACGCCGATCTTACGAGAAATCTTTAGGTAGGGAAAATCGACGATCTTGGAAATTATATTACAACTGATAATGAAAGGTATTGTAAGAGTTCTATCTACCTGATACGATTATTTTCATGAATACTGGGCACACATGTATATTTTTCTAATAGGAGTGATTTGATTATTAAGACATGGTTTGAATTTATATACTTCGAATTTGCTAGAATATGGAGTGACCATATGATATGGCAGGCATCATTATTCGATATTCTCACCGTTGTTTGGCTTTATTAAGAAGATGTTTGGTCTTATAGACAATTTTCCAGCTAGGATATTTTTCATGGATAGTTTTTTTTTGTGTAACGAGTATTTCGAACTCGTGATCTGCAATTGATTATCAGAAACTACTTCGTCAGTTCATTGCATACTAGCGAGTGTGTATTATTCATCAGTAGGGATTTTTCCATTGGATTGTTTGGAGATATTAAGAAGTTATTCACTTTAGTGAATGAACGTCGCTTTTATATGACAACTAGAAACTTGTTGATTCCTTTCTAGTACATTCACTCATATAGCCTACGAGGTGGGGTCCTTCGTATTTATACGATTGTATGGTGGCTACTCACCTTACCCACCGTTTAGGGAACTATCATCCAAGTCGACGGGGCGAGGTCCTTCGTATTTATACGATTGCACGGTGGTTACACATCTTACTCGCCATTGAGGAACTCATTTTATCATCCGAATGTACACGAGATGTAAGTGAATTAAACAAGGAACTACTAGTCACATATCAGTCGAAATTTTGTTAAATAAAGTAACGATAAATGTCAACAGGATTGCATTTAGTAATTATTGTTTGCCAATCCAATATTTTGTTGCTATACTCTTTTGAGAGTAATTTCAGTTTAACAGCTGTTACAGCTGATGCTTTGATGATTTTTTTATAATTGTGTTTGATACCTTTGAGAAGGATTTAAAGTAATTTAATCTTGTAAGATTAATCATTAATGGTCATAATTATTTTAAGGCAGATCAGTATTGCAGATTTTGATGTGAGAGATTATAGCACATTGGTGTTTTTCTACGATGTGAATTATGAAACTTGTGAAAGAGAATTTATGTTATTTGAAAGCAAATATTAAATTACTGAAGTAATGTTTTTCCAATTGTTTAAGAAGTTGTCTAGATATGATCAGGGTAATTACAGTCATTGGAGATTATGTGCGTTAATAATTTGAAGCCATTTATATATTTTTGTAGATCATGCAACGTGGTTAAATGAAGTTTGTGATAGGCATTTTGTGGAATTTGCCATTTGATAGTTGCAACGTTGATAATGTATTTTGAAGCGGACATGAGGTCGTCGTACCCAGTCTAGCGTATTTGTTGAGATTCATGCTGTATGTGCTGAATATTTATGGAGTTTTTGTAGCAATTCTTATATTCAAATGTGATATTTGGAATATTGAAGAAATATAATGTCGTTGTGGATAGATCCAACGTGATGTCGTGGAGACAATAATATTTTTGGCATGATAAATTAAATACGAGATATAACTTGGAAGTAATAAAACTGTAAGACAACGTTCTATAAACCGTATTAAACAATTTGTTAGGAAATTAAACAAATAAATGAAGTTTATAATACAAGATTTTCTGAAAATAATAATTAATGAAATAATAATCTGAAATATAAGCATGTTAACGATCTGACCTAATGAAATAAAAATCAGAATGACTAGATGAAATAATAATCTAAATAACCAGATGATTGAAATTTAAATAAGTTGATAAATTAAATTTTGAAATAAATCGATGAATTAAATAAGTGGATGAATTAAAGATTGAATTAATTAAACTGATTGAAATAAATTATTAGACGATTGTAATGATGATGAATAACTGAATTAGAAGGTGATGATTAATTAAAGAAGCTGATGATTAATAAATTTATATGCAATTAAATAAATTTAATTGAGAGATAATTCGAAGGAATTGCAACTTGAAATGTGAATTTAAATGATGTAATGGTGAGGAATTAACGATTCTGACAGGAATATTTGGAATTTTGAAGTGAGAATTAATGTGAGAAATATTTAATTTTGATAATAATGATGAGGTTGACCAATGAGAATTTGAATTTTCTGTAATTCACAGATAAGAGATTAATGACGATGTAAATAATGTAAATTAATTAGTCAATGTTTAGGAACATTTGATTAACATGTTCTACGTTCAAATGATACCATGCAAACCATAATTTATGTGATATTTAACATGAGTGATTATTATATGTGTATGTTTAGGCAGATTAGTAACTTAATTAAATCCACATTGATGTTAAATTAAAGAGAATTAGGTCTCAGGTTTCACAAATGTCAGTGACGAAAGACATAGTGATACAGTGATCCTGAGAACCCAAGAGAACTTTATACATTTTTCTTGTTATGTGGATTGAAATAATTTTGCATTAGAAAGGAGATGGTTCGATTTATGGACAATGACAATTTAACTTTGCATTCGACCATACTCTTAGGTAGGATTTATATTTAAAATGTCTGTCTGACTTTCAAAGTAAAATAAATTTGTTTTTATCTTAGTTGTGATCTGATGATGGTGTGATGTTCCTTTTTCTTTCCTTGTCTTGAGTAAGGCTTATCCGGAAAGGAAGTGGTTTTGCTAGGAATTCAGTTGATGGCGCCCATTTATATTTGAATTATTTTTATTAACTTAAGCCCGTAACGACCCTAGAGATACTTTCTCTCGTGAAACCCACTGCTTTTTCACGAACTCAGCTGAATTTCCGACACATTCCTTATTTGACTAGAGGTTCATTTAACTCCGCTCTGTCCCGGAACTCCAGGGATGTGATGTTATAGCAGATGGGTCATCGCATCCCCAGGACGAACGGGCACAGAGAGAGAGGGAGAATTGGCTTTATCCAACTAGTGGGGCTTTTCGATTTTGTTAATTCTATGGAATCACATCAGATTTAGATTACTGAGAGATTGATCTCAAGTTCATTTAAGTGTGTTACAAAATTTATTATACTTAGTCAGACAATGTACTTGTGTGCCCAATCCAGTGTTCATGTTAATCGTATTAGTAATATCATGTTAGTTATAAGATATTTTTCCCTATACCCAAGTGAATGCAGGAATTGAGACATCGTGATGTGTTGTTGTCTAACGTCTCTATATAATTCTATATTGAAATATAATTATGTTGCCAGAGGATTTAGCGAAGGTGTTAGGAGAGTTACAGACGGGTATGTCTGGAATTGCAGAAACCATTTCTAAGATGGAAACTGAAGTTAAAGAACAAATTAATAATTCAGAAGCTAGATTAGAAGCTAAATGTAAAGAGAATGTACAAGCATTGCAAGCTAGTAACGAAGGCAATCTGAACGATAATTTGAAATTATTAGAAACTAGACTACAGTCAAATAGCAAAGATGAGTTGATGTTATTAGAGACTAGGCTACAGTCAAATAGTGAAGACAATTTTAAATCATTAGAAAAGAAATTACAGTCAAATAGTGAGGACAATTTCAAATCGTTGGAAGAGAAATTACAGTCTCGTAGTGAAGAAACTAATACTGAATTAGAAAATAAGTTAACCAGATTAGAGAATAGTTTAACTTTGAAGAACAATGAGATGTTGAAAACTTTACAATTAGACATCATTGCAGTAAACATGAAAGGAGAGGAAAATGTTCAGATATTAAGGAAAAATATTATCGAGTTAGAAAGTAGAGGAGAAGAAAATATTTTTACTTTAAGAACAGACGTTATGACCATACAGAAAGACATTAAGTCAGATGTATCGAAGTTGAGATTCGACATCGATGGTTTAGTGGCAGATGTAGGAAAAATTCAAGATTGGTCTACCGAAGTATCTTTCGAGACTAAGATTAAGAGTCTAGAAACGAATCTAGGTAACGAAATAAAAGATTTGAAGACAGTAATTGGGACCATTAAAGATGAAGTCTTGGGAGAGGTCAATTCTAATATAAAGTCGTTAGAAAATCAATTGCAGAAGGATATTAGAAAGATAGACGACGATATAGAGCAAAAGGTTAACGAAAACTTAACTTTATTTAAAAATAGAGTCGGAACAATCGTGGAAGAACGATATAATGAGGTCGATGCCGAAGCAAAAGAGAAACGTGACGGGTTAGATGAAAAATTAATCGCAGGTATGGCAAACTTAGAAGCTAGGTTTACGGAAAGTAAGGAAGCGATGAAATTAGATTCAACACTATTTAGAACAGATGTTGATCTGTTGAAAGAACAAGTCGCGTTAGTGAAGAACACGTGCGAAGGAAAGATTGACAAGTTGAGGAACGATCTAGACGAAAGTAACAAGACGCAGGACGTTACATCGTTAGATGAGTTGAAGACTCAGGTCAAGAGATTAGCAGAAGACAGGATGACTAAACTAGAATCCATAGTTAACAGTTTTACCAGTCATAATGTAACATCAGGGGAAACATTGATAAATCAAACAGCGATAGACCGCAGTATGACGAATCAAGACACGAGCATGGTAGAAGACCGTCAAATGCAACCGAATGTGACATTCGAAAGGGTCAGTTCAACCCCGCAGGAGAATCCAAGTTCGAGTAGGAGTACGTCGAGTCCAAGCGAACGATACTCAGGTCCAGTCACAATTATAAGGAACCTAGATGACAAACCGAGAAAGTTTTCGGGAAATACAGGAGTTACACCAGTAGAATTTCTGCGAGATATTCGAGACTACATGGCGGAACACAGGGTAGCCAAAGAAAGAGAGCTAAGGATAGTAGAACGCGCCTTAGATGGATCTGCACTTACGTGGTTTAGAGCGTTCAGAAGCAACTTTGCGAACATGGAGCAATTTGCCATGGCTTTCTTGAGGAGATTCTGGAGTGCCGAGGATCAACTCAACGTAAGAGCGGAGATGTACTCTAAACGCTATTCTACGTCACATCCGACGCATTACGCCAACTACTTCACGTCACAACTGGCTAAATTACAGTTCCTTATTCCTCCATTGCCAGAAGAAGAGCTTTTGCAAGCTATAGCGCGACAGTTACCGATAGAGGTACAGCGATCTTTGATAGCATCGGGAGCCAATACGCTGGAACATTATGATGACATATTGAGGCGATTGGATTATACGAGCGCACAGGTTACACCGAGAAGTAATAGGAACGACAACAGAAACACGCAAGAAGTAAATGCGGTAGTCGTGGACAATGCAGCTCAAACGGACAGAAGGGATTCCTGGGAAAACCGACGGAACGATGGGAATCGAGGAAACATCCGTAACGCAAGAGGAAATGATCGATATAGAGGACCATATGAAAGGCCATACGATCAAGAAGCGAGAGATAACCGGTATAGGAATTATAACCAAAATTCCAGGTATCAGGACAGGAATCGGTATAATAACAGATATCGGGGAAGGAATAGCTGGAACCAAGGTCAACAGTTTAATAGAAACGACCGACAGGAAGGCCGAAGAAACGATCCTAACGACAGAAGGGATAATCGTGGACATGAAAGGTCAAGACAAGAGGATAGACAGCCTAGTGCACCACTCGAGGAGACAATGAGAGATGTCAATCGAGCCAGCACGAGTGGCGAAGGAAAAAAAAAAACGTCAAATTAACTCCAGAAGAAAATGAAAATCATTGGGAATCAATCGTCATCGTAGAAACATATCAGGTCAAGGACGAGGATTTAATCGAGGAAGAAGACATAGTACAACGGGAAAATAGACATGAATTGCCAGTTATTAGTGTGGAAGTCATGGGAAAAGAAATAAAGACACTTGTAGACACAGGAGCTATGGTGAGCTTGATATCCATAGGTTGCCTGGATGAATTGAAATTATTAGGAAGAATTACAATGTTGCCAACTGTTGTTAGCAAAATTCAAGGGGTGATTCCAGACAAGAGTATGAAATGTAAAAGTCAGGTACTTTTAGATGTTGAGATTGGAACCAGAAGTTTTGAACAGATGTTCCTAGTAGTGGGTCAACTACATTTTGACATGATCCTAGGAGTGGATTTCCTAAGTGAGAGTGGCCTGATCATAAATATGCAGAGTAGGCGCATGTACTTTCAAGAAGGGGTTATGGAAAATCAAGAATCGGAGATGACATTCTTTAGAGAGGATATATTGGATGAAATTGTATGCAGCGTTGAAAGGTCTATAGAAGATAAAATTGGCATAACTAGTAAAATAAATCCAGAAATTAAGGGGCGGTTTGATCAAGTAATTTCAGAATACGAGGATATATTCAATGACAAACCAGGTCTCATAGAAAATTTTACATACAGCATCAAGTTGATGGATGACAAACCATACCATAAAAATTTATATCCCATTCCGGATAAATGGAAGGAGGAAGTTAGCATAATGATAAGCGACATGGAAACAGATGGAATAATTAAGAAAATGCCAACTGCTTATTTGAATCCTTTAGCTGTTGTCAAGAAACCTAACGGTAAGCTGAGGATATGTCTAGATGCCAGATCCCTTAACGAAAGAGTTCTTCCTGAACACGATAGACCACCTGTTATTCGTGAATTGTTACGCCGATTTAGAGGAAAGAGTGTCTTCTCGACAATCGATCTGACTAGTTCATATTATCATGTTGAGCTAGCAGAAGAGTGCAAACAGTACACAGGGTTCTTGTTTGACCATAAAACATATGTATTCAATAGGTTACCTTTTGGTGTGAAAAATAGTGGTCCGGTGATGATCCGAGCACTAGATCAAAATTTGTCAGATGCAGTTAAAGAGCATGTTGTAAGCTATATTGATGACCTGATTATAGCGTCTGAGACAGCGGAAGAACATATCAGACACCTTCAAATGCTTTTTGAAGATCTTAGAAGAACGAACTTCAAGGTGAACTTCAATAAATGTCAATTCTTTCATGAAGAAATTGAATTTCTTGGACATAGAATCGATGGAGATGGTTATAGGCCCAATCCAAAGAAGATAATGGCAATTTCAGAGTTTCCAACACCACGAAAGATTAAAGAGGTACGGCAGTTTTTAGGCATGTGTCAGTTCTTTTCAACACATTGTCCTGGATATACTGAGACAATGGCACCTCTGCAGGATTTATTAAGGAAGGGAAATCGATGGAAATGGGACGATAAATGCAATCAAGCATTTTTAGCGGCCAAGAAAATGCTAATCCAAAATATCAAGCTTGAGTATCCTGATTTTACAAGACGATTCTTTGTAGAGACAGATGCATCCAAAATAGGCATTAGTGGAATCCTATATCAGCTGGATGATGACAAGAAACATAGATATTTAGCTTTCACCAGTCGCAAGCTTAGGAATTGTGAGAAGAATTACTATGCAACTGAGTTAGAGGCATTAGCAGTGGTTCATGCTCTCAAAACGTGGAAGAAGGTGTTGTTTGGACATGACATAACAGTGATCACGGATCATAAAGCCCTCCAATTTATTATGAAGACAGACTTAGCGAGTGACCGCATCACCAGATGGGCTCTGTTCTTACAGCAATTTAACCCAACTGTTGTACATAGACCGGGGAAGTTAAATCTGTTAGCAGATGTGCTGAGCAGAAACCCTTGTGAAGAAGTAATAGTCAACCATATAAATTTGATTCAAGAGGATAGTGGTACTCTAGAAAAGTTGAAGTTGTTATCGCAAACTCAGAAGAGATATGCACCTTTGCGAAGAATTTACCGTTTTCTGACACGTAGGATGGATAACACTGATCCAGATTTTCAAAGAACTGAGATAGAGGCTAGAAGACATCATATTATGGGAGGTGTTATATGCCAATATATTGACCAGGATCATACTAGACTTAGAGTAGTGATCCCACCCAAGCTTATCAAACCAGTTATTTGGATGATACACCGAACTGCAGCTCATGTAGGTGTAGACAAGACTTTGGCTCTCGCTCAAGAAACTTTTGTTTGGAAACAAATGGGACAAACGATTCGCGACGTCATAAAGACCTGTGACAGTTGTCAGCGAAGTAAATACTCATCTAAGTTAATGAAAGAAATTCCCAGATCAATATTACCCAGCAAGCCAAGAGAACTTTTCGCGACGGACATTTTTGGTCCGATTCCTCGTTCGACGAAAGGCAATCAATTCGTTTTAGTAACAGTCGATGTATTTTCGAAGTACGTATCTCTATGCCCTATACAGAAAGCTACGTCCAAGTACGTAATAAATCGACTTGAGAAAACAGTCATTCCGAGCATGGGGAAACCTGAAGTTTTGTTGAGTGACCATGGATCACAATTTACTAGCATGGAATTTTCTACTGCTATGGAACGTTTAGGAATCAGGCATGTGTTTAATTCTGTACGGTATCCAGAGGGAAATCCCGCCGAAAGAATTATGCCGGAGATAAGTAAGCTGTGTCGCTTATATGTGTCAAGGCAACACCATAGATGGATGGAAGTGATACCCATCATTAGCCAATGCTTGAATTCCACAGTACATGAAAGCACAGGACAGATTCCGTCCATGCTTCATCATGGATTGAAACCGGATAGACCATGGGATAGAGTCGTGAGGGCACCAGCAGATCCTCAACCCACACAAGAAAGAAGAGTCGAGATGGCAGGAGAGAGGCTCAGAAGACAGGCGGAGAAGAGAGCCAGGAGACAGGCAGGAAGGAGGTTCCACGAGCCATTTCAAGAAAATGATGAGGTGCTGATTAGGAAGCCAGTCACTTCGAACCTACAGCTGAAGATCTACCATAAATTCGCTCCATTGTACGCTGGACCGTTCCGTATTGAACAAACATACCAGAATAATAGCTATAAGATTGTCAGAATGGATACTGATGAAGTTGTAGGAACTTTTAATGCAGCTAGCATCAGGAAATACCATCATGCTGAGTAAAGGAAATTGTAGAGCTATCGTGTACATGTATAATATATTGAATGCCTGAGAGTGTATTTTTTTTTCTCAATCCTGATAAAAAAAAAGGGAGATGTACGGGAGAGATGTACCCGATACCTATTTTAGGCTATCGGCTACGCCAGCTGACATTAAGCTGTAGTTGAGGTTTTGGAAGGCAAGCTGATATGATAGCGCATCGATCGCGTCAAGAAGAAAGCCAAGATGACGTAGGAGGTCAAGAATCAAGGAGGCATTGAAATCTGTGAGAAGATAGAATTATGAATAAAGATGTGAAGCTTTATTGAAACATATATGGGATTATAATAAGTTAAAACAACTTAGAAGAGTATATATGACATGCATTATATGTGGAAATAATTTTATGGAAATAAGTTATTGTATAACAGAACAGCCGAGAGGAGTCGGGTTCGAGACTATCTTCGTGACGTAGGAGCACCGTGGTGGGGAGAATTAGCCACGTGCCGCACGGAGCTCATAAGCTGGAACACAGCGCTGAGCAGTTCAGTTGGGCTCTATGAGAGGAGCAGTACAGAGCAGCTCTATAGCACAGCGAGACGGGCATTGAAGGTCACGCAACACACGTAAACCGTCACGGCAAGTGTAGGCGACATTTCTCGCATCACCGAGCAACAGAGGCCGCGCGGGTCGTTGATACAGGCGACCTAGCCGAGAATACAATTGTAGATAGCCGGGGTATTTCAAAACCACACTGATCGCATATGAAGACTTTATTTCAAGCTTCATTTCGACGCTGTTCGAACACAGGCTTTCACAATTAACCTTATAACCATGCTGTTATATAATACATTCAAACGACTTTTTACTATTCCAAGTAAACTGAATGTTTAGCATAGGCTCTGATGAACATTACAGCGTGCATATATAAGAATTTTATCTTATGCCATTTTCATGGATTACAAATTATAGACAGATACAGGGTGTATCGTAATCATGAACACTATCTAGTAAAATTTTTATTTTACTCAAATAGAACTTTGCAGTAAGTTGAGAGAGGACTTACAATTCTCAAACTGAACATTTATCGGAACAGTGGCGTATATTAGAAGAAGAGTAGGGGGTCCGCTGTTTCCATGAACTTTTCGAGAAGGAGTTGGACGATATCCGCTATGGGTAATTCGAGGTTCAACATGATCGAGTAAACGTGAATAGAGACAAGATGGCACCACAGAGCGATGGATTCGGTTCCTGACGAGAGGAGTCCAACAACTGATTCGCTTGGGATTTCGAAGGAAATCATCATTTCATGGATGAAATGATATTCACGCCGATCTTACGAGAAATCTTTAGGTAGGGAAAATCGACGATCTTGGAAATTATATTACAACTGATAATGAAAGGTATTGTAAGAGTTCTATCTACCTGATACGATTATTTTCATGAATACTGGGCACACATGTATATTTTTCTAATAGGAGTGATTTGATTATTAAGACATGGTTTGAATTTATATACTTCGAATTTGCTAGAATATGGAGTGACCATATGATATGGCAGGCATCATTATTCGATATTCTCACCGTTGTTTGGCTTTATTAAGAAGATGTTTGGTCTTATAGACAATTTTCCAGCTAGGATATTTTTCATGGATAGTTTTTTTTTGTGTAACGAGTATTTCGAACTCGTGATCTGCAATTGATTATCAGAAACTACTTCGTCAGTTCATTGCATACTAGCGAGTGTGTATTATTCATCAGTAGGGATTTTTCCATTGGATTGTTTGGAGATATTAAGAAGTTATTCACTTTAGTGAATGAACGTCGCTTTTATATGACAACTAGAAACTTGTTGATTCCTTTCTAGTACATTCACTCATATAGCCTACGAGGTGGGGTCCTTCGTATTTATACGATTGTATGGTGGCTACTCACCTTACCCACCGTTTAGGGAACTATCATCCAAGTCGACGGGGCGAGGTCCTTCGTATTTATACGATTGCACGGTGGTTACACATCTTACTCGCCATTGAGGAACTCATTTTATCATCCGAATGTACACGAGATGTAAGTGAATTAAACAAGGAACTACTAGTCACATATCAGTCGAAATTTTGTTAAATAAAGTAACGATAAATGTCAACAGGATTGCATTTAGTAATTATTGTTTGCCAATCCAATATTTTGTTGCTATACTCTTTTGAGAGTAATTTCAGTTTAACAGCTGTTACAGCTGATGCTTTGATGATTTTTTTATAATTGTGTTTGATACCTTTGAGAAGGATTTAAAGTAATTTAATCTTGTAAGATTAATCATTAATGGTCATAATTATTTTAAGGCAGATCAGTATTGCAGATTTTGATGTGAGAGATTATAGCACATTGGTGTTTTTCTACGATGTGAATTATGAAACTTGTGAAAGAGAATTTATGTTATTTGAAAGCAAATATTAAATTACTGAAGTAATGTTTTTCCAATTGTTTAAGAAGTTGTCTAGATATGATCAGGGTAATTACAGTCATTGGAGATTATGTGCGTTAATAATTTGAAGCCATTTATATATTTTTGTAGATCATGCAACGTGGTTAAATGAAGTTTGTGATAGGCATTTTGTGGAATTTGCCATTTGATAGTTGCAACGTTGATAATGTATTTTGAAGCGGACATGAGGTCGTCGTACCCAGTCTAGCGTATTTGTTGAGATTCATGCTGTATGTGCTGAATATTTATGGAGTTTTTGTAGCAATTCTTATATTCAAATGTGATATTTGGAATATTGAAGAAATATAATGTCGTTGTGGATAGTTAGATCCAACGTGATGTCGTGGAGACAATAATATTTTTGGCATGATAAATTAAATACGAGATATAACTTGGAAGTAATAAAACTGTAAGACAACGTTCTATAAACCTTATTAAACAATTTGTTAGGAAATTAAACAAATAAATGAAGTTTATAATACAAGATTTTCTGAAAATAATAATTAATGAAATAATAATCTGAAATATAAGCATGTTAACGATCTGACCTAATGAAATAAAAATCAGAATGACTAGATGAAATAATAATCTAAATAACCAGATGATTGAAATTTAAATAAGTTGATAAATTAAATTTTGAAATAAATCGATGAATTAAATAAGTGGATGAATTAAAGATTGAATTAATTAAACTGATTGAAATAAATTATTAGACGATTGTAATGATGATGAATAACTGAATTAGAAGGTGATGATTAATTAAAGAAGCTGATGATTAATAAATTTATATGCAATTAAATAAATTTAATTGAGAGATAATTCGAAGGAATTGCAACTTGAAATGTGAATTTAAATGATGTAATGGTGAGGAATTAACGATTCTGACAGGAATATTTGGAATTTTGAAGTGAGAATTAATGTGAGAAATATTTAATTTTGATAATAATGATGAGGTTGACCAATGAGAATTTGAATTTTCTGTAATTCACAGATAAGAGATTAATGACGATGTAAATAATGTAAATTAATTAGTCAATGTTTAGGAACATTTGATTAACATGTTCTACGTTCAAATGATACCATGCAAACCATAATTTATGTGATATTTAACATGAGTGATTATTATATGTGTATGTTTAGGCAGATTAGTAACTTAATTAAATCCACATTGATGTTAAATTAAAGAGAATTAGGTCTCAGGTTTCACAAATGTCAGTGACGAAAGACATAGTGATACAGTGATCCTGAGAACCCAAGAGAACTTTATACATTTTTCTTGTTATGTGGATTGAAATAATTTTGCATTAGAAAGGAGATGGTTCGATTTATGGACAATGACAATTTAACTTTGCATTCGACCATACTCTTAGGTAGGATTTATATTTAAAATGTCTGTCTGACTTTCAAAGTAAAATAAATTTGTTTTTATCTTAGTTGTGATCTGATGATGGTGTGATGTTCCTTTTTCTTTCCTTGTCTTGAGTAAGGCTTATCCGGAAAGGAAGTGGTTTTGCTAGGAATTCAGTTGATGGCGCCCATTTATATTTGAATTATTTTTATTAACTTAAGCCCGTAACGACCCTAGAGATACTTTGTCTCGTGAAACCCACTGCTTTTTCACGAACTCAGCTGAATTTCCGACACATTCCTTATTTGACTAGAGGTTCATTTAACTCCGCTCTGTCCCGGAACTCCAGGGATGTGATGTTATAGCAGATGGGTCATCGCATCCCCAGGACGAACGGGCACAGTAATGACATTCAGGGCACAGTCAGTGCCTGTGGATGCTGTGAAAGGT
This sequence comes from Meconema thalassinum, assembly GCA_946902985.2. Lineage (NCBI taxonomy): Eukaryota > Metazoa > Arthropoda > Insecta > Orthoptera > Tettigoniidae > Meconema > Meconema thalassinum. Next base: position 127,478,786 of record OX336393.1, on the reverse strand, counting down.
TCTACTCGTAGGGTTAGTACTGCTGTACTGACTCAGTGAGGAAAGCAATGGCAAACTACCTCACTCCTCATCTTGCCTAGTACGCCTCAATATAGGTATGCCTTGGGTTTTTGTGAGTATCTACCCACATAACCTAACGGCGGTACTTTTTGAGGATCCAACCAGCCTTCGGGATGACTATCTATCAGACAAACAACCCTTTATAGGGCAGAACTACTATGAAAATAATTTATTTGTATTCATTTAAATTTAATTTATGTCAGCCAAATTTTAATTTATTAATTTTATTTTATGTTCGACGATGTCGAAATGTAAACATTATGTGTCGGAAAACTGTATCATAATGAGGCTCATTATAACACTATTTATCATTATGAAACAGTTTCTCCCACCAATCAGAACTCAAGAAACAGTTGTGTGGCCAATTAGATAAGAATACCTTCGCGCATGTGCTCAAAATCCAACATATTTCTCTGTTATATATTTTCAAAAGAAAAATATGTATTGTCCGTTGAGCCATTATATATTTAAACACAAATTGTGCTAAATGTTCCGGCATAACTCAACAAAATGACAGTGTTTCGCCCCGGTGTGCTATTGGGCTCTTCAGTTGGTTAAAGCACACATCACCAAGACACTGTCAAATACGTCTTGCAATGGCCTTCCCAGTGTGTACTAGACAGTGTCTTGGTGAGGTGTGCTTTAACTAACTGAAGAGCCCAATGGCACATCGGGGCGAAACACTGTCATTTTGTTGAGTTATGCCGGAACATTTAGCACAATTTGTGTTTAAATATATTTCTGTGTTGTCAAGCAAAGTGAATGGTCTCTGCTTCCGGAGTGCCTTGACCACGCATGCGCTCTGTTCAGTCACCAAAGCCAAGCGCGCCTTGTTCACTAATAACTGAATTAATTGAATCCCACAGATATTTATGCATATTTATGTTAAAACATATAATAAAGTTATAAATATCGTCGAACATAAACAGTCGTATGCAACTCGCCTATAATGGTAATTAAGACACTCGTATGGAAATTATAAAACTCGCATACGCTCGTTTTATAAAGATACTCGTGTCTTAATTATAGCCACTATAGGCTCGATGCATAATGTACTATTGTGTAATCATTGTAATTTTTATGTTTAAATTTTTTATAATTTTATTTTTTATATTAATTTTATTATCTATATTAGGTAGATTTCATTAGAAAGCTAACTATTTCAATGGGTACTGTCCCCGTTTACCTGGATAGTAGGCTGTCAGATATCCGCCCCCTCAATCGGATTGCCAATTATCAATCGCACCGGCACAGCTACATCAATGAAAATGGCACTGACAGATACTATCGAGATAAGAGCACAGAAGTTCACAGGAAATCATTGTGGAACACACCAAAATAGACGGGGGTTCATACTTACCGTTACTTACCTCTTAATTATCTCGGGGTTTGAGTTGACAACAGGATCACTAAAGTCTGTTCACACAATAACCTCCACCATGACATTTAAAAATGAGCCAGAACGAAGACGAGAACTTTGAACTGTACAAAAGCTTTATTTCTAATAAAGGGTATGATTTTGATAACACAACAAAATCAACGTGGCTATCAGTAGCCCAAGTCAATCTGACTACGTCCTCCAGTAGGACTTGCAAAAATTATCATACAACATGATATAAAACATTTTAGCTCCCAAGAGCTCCAAATAACGTAATATTCATAACACTATTGGATTGGAAAAAGGACGTCAGGGTGTGACATATATAGAGCATTTGGTTTCCTTTTAATAAACATGAGAATGGTATTTATAGTCGCAAGGCCAGAGTGTGGACGACCTCACTCTCTGAGAACCAGATGTTGGCACAGCTGCGGGCTACCCTCCAACCTGTTGCATCCTGGTCAAATGGACTCCCTTCTCACGTGCTAAGTTACGTAAGAGTACAGCTTGCTCTCTGAAGCTTTTAAATGTCTACAAGACAACTCACATTATATTTACGCAAATCTTTCAAGTACTTTGCTCACATCCTATTGGATCATTATGTTAATTTCTTAAACTTGTTAACTTCAATCCAAATGTTTAATTAGCTCTTAATTGTTTATAACAAAATCACATAAATTATTTATAACAATTAGAAATTGTTTATAATATTTGTCAAAGACAATAAAAATATCATAAGCACGCCTTTAACATCACTCTCGTTTCACATTATTTTCAAAAATATTTACAGCAATTATTTACAATATTAACATTTAAATTGTTTAAATTATTAATTTAAGAAATACATTAACCACATGTTCATTTGGTTGGTAATTTTCATAATCGTGTTTAATATAATCGACCAATGAAGGTTAGTTATACATGTTAATGTCACAATCTGGTTTAATAAAGGTTTTAATAATGATTTGTGACGGCAACCTTCATTCAAAATCTTATCTCAAATTCTTTCAAAACTCGTGTTAATTATAACAGTAAATCACTTGATTAATTTTCAACGAACTATAACAATCTTACTCCAGCGGAAAATCCTTCGCTAACAAGTTAATGCATAAACTGCATTAAAAATATGCCCAAAATCATCATATATTAATCTATATGGCATTAAACTTTCACATAACTTACAAAACTTCCACAAATAATTCTTTAACATTTATTCCTGTGGGAACTTCCTTCATATTCAAGGGCATTATATCTCAGCGACTTTCAACACGCGCTGCACTAGCGATTATACATTCATAGTTCCACTTAAATTTTTTTATAATCATTACTTGTTTCAAAACTGTTTTTATTTAACCTTCGTGGATTTCATTCATGAACCGAAATGAAGTCAAAACTTGCCAATCACAAACAAATTTAATAGTGAATACGCTTATATACGCCTGTCTGGTCTATCAAAATTTAAGATTAACATCTTAAAAGAAATTGCAGTATGAAAATACTATCATCAAATAAAGTGCGACTAAAATGCAAAGTAGTCGAATAGAATCCAATTAGACTGGGGAATGCAAACATCGTTATATAAATCTCTAATTGAGAAAAACTCCTAACAAAAGTTCTTGACTTTAATGCATTCAATAATTCATTATTAAAGTTACTCTTTCACAAAAGTGTCTATAATGCAATGTTCATTCATAACTGACGATAAATGTCTGTGTTGCAATCAATTCAAATAACGACTAGTATTTCCAAGATCGTCGACAACGTAAGAGATTTTAACGCTCTAAAATCATTTAAATGTTCTTCCTTCTTGATGATGACAGAAAATTGGTCAAAGTAATTAAACTGGGGTAGAATTACTTTAATAAAGTGACACGCTGTCTGAATTTAAATCTGCCATAAAAATCATTAACTTACAGTCAAATCGTGACTACAAAAAATATTAATTACTGAAAATTCTAAATATCAGTCTCAACTGATCCAAAATCGTTAACTATGCCCATGACATAACAATGTCTTAATAAATCGTCGAAAAATGCAAAACTCATCAAGGTGTACTGAGAATAAGAATCTCAACAAGAAAATAGGGCAAAAACATGAGGATAAAAATATGGGAAAAATGGTTGCTCAAACATCATTAATAAACTCAAATACAATAAACGTTCACGACTACCTTATCTGCCGATTGACGTTCCAGAGGAAAATTCCCCAAAGAAGACTGCTGATGGATCCATTTCACCACGTTAAAGCTGAGCTCCATCCTCTAAATAGGAAATAGCACCCTCGGAGAATCGAACTGCTTCCTTCTCCGGAAATCGCTCTGCTCCTTGAAGACGAATAGACATCCTTCCGGCAATAATCTTCTTTGTGAGTCGGGATATCCCTGACCTCTCTTGAAAAATTCCCTGAAGTTCCAGTAGACAATCGCCATGAAGTTTTGTAGAAATTTCCGAAGAAATTATTCATATTCAGAGTATGAAATTGTTTCTATGGCTGTTCGATGGTATTCAGCCTTTAATTACGAAACATGGGTGTAGATGGTATTCACCGCATGTTCGCTTGTGTGGAATAGCAATTAGCGAAGTTCCATGTCGCTATCTTACTCCGTTGAAGTATGTCCCAATTGCAATAAGCCCTTTAGCCTTCCATCTGCTCTTCGGTTGTAGTGTCAGAAGAACAAACTGCCGTATTCAATTGCTCCATTATACTGTATCGTTCTGTAACCAAGCAATCTGAAGTCTTTCTATTCCACTCGTAGCGTCAGCCGTTGCGTTGATTCTGGCTATACAAAAATGCTTCTCTTGTGGCGAGATAATCACTTTGGTCAGTCGTATAAAACTGCTAATATCTTTTAAACTAATCGGTCGAAATTGTTCAGCTTTTCTCTATTACTTTATGAAGCACAGCACAATACAATTAGCTTATCGGAGACCGCTAACTGTTCAAAGCTAAACTTGTAGAAGCTTTCTAAGGTCCGTTTCAACTTCACCTAGTTTGACTTGGATCTCGTTAATATAGTGGCCTCGCCACGCGTTATAAAGACGATTCTTTTCACTGCTGTTCACTTCGACGTCTCACTATAATGAATGTATAAGAAAAGAACTTTCACAAATAGACTTCGATGATCTGAGAATGAGATCTCAGAATGATCAGAGAACGAAAGAGGCTCCTCTCTTCTGCGCAAGCCCTTTTATTAACTTCACGAGGGGCGTTTCCATCCCTTCCAAAGCGTGGTACTGCGTCATCGCTAGAAGTTCCAACTTCGTTAATACATGACGGATTTTCAAAATTCAAAAACTGAAAATAAATTTCACCAAAATTCCAAATCAATGCCTTTACTGCAAATGGATTTCCACAATTCTGCATTCCAAAAGTAATAAAAATACCATAGTTTCAGCAATCTCCGTCTTCCTTTAAACTATCGTTGATTGGTTCATGCCTCTCCTCCAATAGCATAGTTTCTTCCTCAGCCGAATTCCTCGTTTCCTGCGACTGCGTCGTACATCTTGGAACATTCTCGACTAAATACTGACGTCACTGAGAATCTCAGCTCAAGTAGCCTGCTGGCATAACATTTACGTCATCCGTGCTTACGTCATGACTACCCACGTCATAACTATGACAACCATAACTTTCCTTATAATTTCAAATATAGCCACCGTGGTCTCTACATAATTCAATTACGGGGGCATTCTCCTCTCACCACGTTTTAAAAACAGTTGCAAATTGTTTTTAAACTCAGTGTTACAAGTATCTCAACTCTCTTGAACACGAAATTGAATTATTACTGGCTTACTCTAGTATGATATTTCCTCTATGTTCCTTAATCATTATCTTTCTTCTACTCTGGGTTGTGTGTGGTTAATGTATTCTTTCCTCTCTACTTTCTCTTCTGACCAGTATTTCTATTTTCAAAGTTCTGCTGGCTCGTAGAAGGTCCAGGATCGATTACAACATCCTGCCTTTTCCTTTGATTGTCAGCTTCTTTATCCCTTAATTCTTTTAAGTATTGCTGGCTTTCCTTCTCTCTTTGCTGATACTGATCGGGTGTCATAACCTGACCTTGAGTATTCTGGTTTCTATTTTGGTTTTGGTTATTCCTATTATAGTTACGGTTATACCCATTATTGTTGTAATATCTGCCTCTTCCATTGTAGTTTCCTCGGTTGTAGTTCCAACCTCTTCTCTGTTGATACGGTCGGTAACCTTGTGGTCTGTAATTTCTAAACTGATTATTCCTGTGAGGACCTACATTGTCAGTTTTCTCCTCCTCTGGCTTGTCAGTTTGTTGGACTTGGTCCATGTATACCGTATTGATTTCTTTAAACTCCTGCCTTTGACCTTTCTGGACTACGTTAGGCATTGGACTTGTGTAGTCTAACCTTCTCAGTAATTCATCCATGCTGGATAAATCCCTGATGTTGGACGAAATTATAAGTCTCCTCACCTCACCTGGCAGCATACGAGAAATCGCATCTATTAGTTGCTCCGTGGACAATGGGGGTTGCAAAAATCTCAAGCGGGACAACTGACTCGTAAAGAAATCAGCGTACCTCGTTGGAAGAGTACCTGAGTATTTTCTTGAATACACCTCCGCTCTTAACGAATTCTGCGCTTCTATAGACCAAAATCGCTTGATTAATGCCTCTGCAAACTCGTCAAAGTTACTGAATGTGTATCTAAATGCGCGAAACCATTCAAGGGGTCCTCCAATCAGATATCTCTCTACTATCTTCATCTCTCTCTCTCTGGGAATGTGAGCTTCGATGAAATAATCTTTGAGATTCCTTACATACTCTATGGGTGTCAAACTATCAGTGTTACTGAATTTTTGTGGTTTGTCTTCGAAATTCCTGATGACCGTCACGTTCCTCGGATATGAATCCGGATAGTTTTTCCCACTATCTCGATAGTTCCACTCAGGTTCCATATTCCTCTCGTAATCCTCCTCTCTGAATCTGGATACACGTTCTTCAGGAGTCACGTCTCTCTCTTCTGGCTCTAGGTTATGTCTTCTAGTATAATTCCTATTCAATTCGCAAGCTAAGCCTTCTGTATCCTTATCGGTGATTTCTGTTAAGACTTTCTTGATAATCTCTTCTTTGTAGTTCTCCATTAAATTAGCCTCTCCTAACTTCAAATTTTTCAGTTTACTCGTCGTTTCATTTACATCCGAGACAACTTTATGAATTTGATCCTCTAATGTAGATTTTAAAGTTTGCATATCCTGATCTAGTTGTGTTCTATCGTCAACTTGTTTTTCGGATAGCGAATTTATCCTGACGCTTAAATCTTTCCTAATCTGTACTACTTCATTGTTAATTTCTATCTGCGTACTGGCAAGTTTTCTTTCAATCCTTTCCTGAATTCGGGTTACATGTTCCCCACTTGACTTATTCCACTCGTCTTTCCATACCGCTACGTTTGCTGTTAACATTTCGGCTATGTCTACTTCGATATCCTCTTTTAATACTCTATTGTGGTCTAATACCTGGGTTCTCATGACCTCTACATCATACTTCAACTCTGCTAAAGACGTTGTTGTTCTAACTGATTCATCGACTAACCTAGTCGCTAATGCAGTTATATTACGCGTACAAAGAGTTTTTGAGTTTTCGATTTCTTCCCTGACTTTATTTACATCAGTTTGGACTTTAGTCATATCTACGAAAACTGTGTTGACCTCTACCTGAATTTTAGTTATGTCACTTTGCACCTCAGTTATATCCGCACGAACGTTATTAATGTCTACCTGAACATTGGATACATCAGTTCTAGCTTTTTGAATTTCTTTTTGGACTTCCTCGACCTTGTCTTGGACAGTCGCTACATCATTTTTGACAACAACTACTTCGGCTCTAGCACAAGAAATATCCCCTCGGACATTAGCTACATCTAAATTTAACATTGTAAGGTCTTTCTGTACCTTAGACACATCAAATTTAACATCATCAACACTTTTATGCACAATGGACACATCTTTATGGACATTAGACACCTCTGTGCGCATGTCCGTTACAGTATTCTCAATTCCTAGGGTATTAATCTGTAAACGCGACATATTATCCTCCAAATTAGCAGCACTAGTTTGGATACCCTTCAAACTTTCACCCATACTAGCTTTCAAATTACTAGCATTCTCCTCCATTCTTGCATTTAAATTACTAGCATTCTCCTCCATTCGACTATTATTCTCCTTCATGCTTTCATTCAGCATCTGCTTCATACTGCGATTCATGTTAGCAGACATCTCCTCTAACATTTTCTTCAAACTTTCATCTGCCATTACAATATTATTCAAAAATGGATTGCTGTAGGGACATACATCAAAAGAGCAAAATAACAACATTTGAGCAACACTTTTCACCATATATAATTTTGATCAATTTTCTGTCTTAAATCTAACTTATAACTACCTTATAATTAACCTTCGACGATACTTCATGTTGAAACAAACTCAAGCACATGTTCAAATTTCTCTGGCTCATTTTAAAATATCCTAACACAAATAATTTACATTTACAATCCAAATAATTTAATTTTATCTTTAATATGACTGAAATGTCATAAGCCGGTCAAATAAAATAAGATTCCAGATTATAGGCGATTTTTCTAAGTTTCCTGCCCATTTAACCTTTCTCAAGTTGTATACGATCTGATCTTTTCTGAGTGTAATTTTCCTAATACAATACAACATTTAATTCCTATATAATCACACTCTCAAATACTACAATTGGCCTAGACATCTAACAAAGAATCAACCTCTTTATTTGAGTCTAATCGAACCTCACGTTTTAGGTTTGCCACTCTTACTGGCGTTCAACCTGGTAATCCAGTTTTGTTGAATCGAGCCCCAACGTTTTAGGTGCGCCAATCTTTCTGTCCCCGTTTACCTGGATAGTAGGCTGTCAGATATCCGCCCCCTCAATCGGATTGCCAATTATCAATCGCACCGGCACAGCTACATCAATGAAAATGGCACTGACAGATACTATCGAGATAAGAGCACAGAAGTTCACAGGAAATCATTGTGGAACACACCAAAATAGACGGGGGTTCATACTTACCGTTACTTACCTCTTAATTATCTCGGGGTTTGAGTTGACAACAGGATCACTAAAGTCTGTTCACACAATAACCTCCACCATGACATTTAAAAATGAGTCAGAACGAAGACGAGAACTTTGAACTGTACAAAAGCTTTATTTCTAATAAAGGGTATGATTTTGATAACACAACAAAATCAACGTGGCTATCAGTAGCCCAAGTCAATCTGACTACGTCCTCCAGTAGGACTTGCAAAAATTATCATACAACATGATATAAAACATTTTAGCTCCCAAGAGCTCCAAATAACGTAATATTCATAACACTATTGGATTGGAAAAAAGACGTCAGGGTGTGACATATATAGAGCATTTGGTTTCCTTTTAATAAACATGAGAATGGTATTTATAGTCGCAAGGCCAGAGTGTGGACGATCTCACTCTCTGAGAACCAGATGTTGGCACAGCTGCGGGCTACCCTCCAACCTGTTGCATCCTGGTCAAATGGACTCCCTTCTCACGTGCTAAGTTACGTAAGAGTACAGCTTGCTCTCTGAAGCTTTTAAATGTCTACAAGACAACTCACATTATATTTACGCAAATCTTTCAAGTACTTTGCTCACATCCTATTGGATCATTATGTTAATTTCTTAAACTTGTTAACTTCAATCCAAATGTTTAATTAGCTCTTAATTGTTTATAACAAAATCACATAAATTATTTATAACAATTAGAAATTGTTTATAATATTTGTCAAAGACAATAAAAATATCATAAGCACGCCTTTAACATCACTCTCGTTTCACATTATTTTCAAAAATATTTACAGCAATTATTTACAATATTAACATTTAAATTGTTTAAATTATTAATTTAAGAAATACATTAACCACATGTTCATTTGGTTGGTAATTTTCATAATCGTGTTTAATATAATCGACCAATGAAGGTTAGTTATACATGTTAATGTCACAATCTGGTTTAATAAAGGTTTTAATAATGATTTGTGACGGCAACCTTCATTCAAAATCTTATCTCAAATTCTTTCAAAACTCGTGTAAGTTATAACAGTAAATCACTTGATTAATTTTCAACGAACTATAACAATCTTACTCCAGCGGAAAATCCTTCGCTAACAAGTTAATGCATAAACTGCATTAAAAATATGCCCAAAATCATCATATATTAATCTATATGGCATTAAACTTTCACATAACTTACAAAACTTCCACAAATAATTCTTTAACATTTATTCCTGTGGGAACTTCCTTCATATTCAAGGGCATTATATCTCAGCGACTTTCAACACGCGCTGCACTAGCGATTATACATTCATAGTTCCACTTAAATTTTTTTATAATCATTACTTGTTTCAAAACTGTTTTTATTTAACCTTCGTGGATTTCATTCATGAACCGAAATGAAGTCAAAACTTGCCAATCACAAACAAATTTAATAGTGAATACGCTTATATACGCCTGTCTGGTCTATCAAAATTTAAGATTAACATCTTAAAAGAAATTGTAGTATGAAAATACTATCATCAAATAAAGTGCGACTAAAATGCAAAGTAGTCGAATAGAATCCAATTAGACTGGGGAATGCAAACATCGTTATATAAATCTCTAATTGAGAAAAACTCCTAACAAAAGTTCTTGACTTTAATGCATTCAATAATTCATTATTAAAGTTACTCTTTCACAAAAGTGTCTATAATGCAATGTTCATTCATAACTGACGATAAATGTCTGTGTTGCAATCAATTCAAATAACGACTAGTATTTCCAAGATCGTCGACAACGTAAGAGATTTTAACGCTCTAAAATCATTTAAATGTTCTTCCTTCTTGATGATGACAGAAAATTGGTCAAAGTAATTAAACTGGGGTAGAATTACTTTAATAAAGTGACACGCTGTCTGAATTTAAATCTGCCATAAAAATCATTAACTTACAGTCAAATCGTGACTACAAAAAATATTAATTACTGAAAATTCTAAATATCAGTCTCAACTGATCCAAAATCGTTAACTATGCCCATGACATAACAATGTCTTAATAAATCGTCGAAAAATGCAAAACTCATCAAGGTGTACTGAGAATAAGAATCTCAACAAGAAAATAGGGCAAAAACATGAGGATAAAAATATGGGAAAAATGGTTGCTCAAACATCATTAATAAACTCAAATACAATAAACGTTCACGACTACCTTATCTGCCGATTGACGTTCCAGAGGAAAATTCCCCAAAGAAGACTGCTGATGGATCCATTTCACCACGTTAAAGCTGAGCTCCATCCTCTAAATAGGAAATAGCACCCTCGGAGAATCGAACTGCTTCCTTCTCCGGAAATCGCTCTGCTCCTTGAAGACGAATAGACATCCTTCCGGCAATAATCTTCTTTGTGAGTCGGGATATCCCTGACCTCTCTTGAAAAATTCCCTGAAGTTCCAGTAGACAATCGCCATGAAGTTTTGTAGAAATTTCCGAAGAAATTATTCATATTCAGAGTATGAAATTGTTTCTATGGCTGTTCGATGGTATTCAGCCTTTAATTACGAAACATGGGTGTAGATGGTATTCACCGCATGTTCGCTTGTGTGGAATAGCAATTAGCGAAGTTCCATGTCGCTATCTTACTCCGTTGAAGTATGTCCCAATTGCAATAAGCCCTTTAGCCTTCCATCTGCTCTTCGGTTGTAGTGTCAGAAGAACAAACTGCCGTATTCAATTGCTCCATTATACTGTATCGTTCTGTAACCAAGCAATCTGAAGTCTTTCTATTCCACTCGTAGCGTCAGCCGTTGCGTTGATTCTGGCTATACAAAAGTGCTTCTCTTGTGGCGAGATAATCACTTTGGTCAGTCGTATAAAACTGCTAATATCTTTTAAACTAATCGGTCGAAATTGTTCAGCTTTTCTCTATTACTTTATGAAGCACAGCACAATACAATTAGCTTATCGGAGACCGCTAACTGTTCAAAGCTAAACTTGTAGAAGCTTTCTAAGGTCCGTTTCAACTTCACCTAGTTTGACTTGGATCTCGTTAATATAGTGGCCTCGCCACGCGTTATAAAGACGATTCTTTTCACTGCTGTTCACTTCGACGTCTCACTATAATGAATGTATAAGGAAAGAACTTTCACAAATAGACTTCGATGATCTGAGAATGAGATCTCAGAATGATCAGAGAACGAAAGAGGCTCCTCTCTTCTGCGCAAGCCCTTTTATTAACTTCACGAGGGGCGTTTCCATCCCTTCCAAAGCGTGGTACTGCGTCATCGCTAGAAGTTCCAACTTCGTTAATACATGACGGATTTTCAAAATTCAAAAACTGAAAATAAATTTCACCAAAATTCCAAATCAATGCCTTTACTGCAAATGGATTTCCACAATTCTGCATTCCAAAAGTAATAAAAATACCATAGTTTCAGCAATCTCCGTCTTCCTTTAAACTATCGTTGATTGGTTCATGCCTCTCCTCCAATAGCATAGTTTCTTCCTCAGCCGAATTCCTCGTTTCCTGCGACTGCGTCGTACATCTTGGAACATTCTCGACTAAATACTGACGTCACTGAGAATCTCAGCTCAAGTAGCCTGCTGGCATAACATTTACGTCATCCGTGCTTACGTCATGACTACCCACGTCATAACTATGACAACCATAACTTTCCTTATACACACATCAAAAAAAGTTTTGCATCACCTCGGTTCCAAGAGTTCCGGAACCTTTAAATACAAAGGGAATAGAGATCAACACAAACAACATTTCAGCTCGTTTTATTGCTCATGAGACCCACACATTGCATGTTGTACCATCATACAGCTAGACTTTCAGCATTTGTGGTCCAGATTGCAGTACACACCACTACCTCTAATACCCAGTAGCACGTCCTCTTGCATTGATGCATGCCTGTATTCGTCGTGGCATACTATCCACAAGTTCATCAAGACACTGTTGGTCCAAATTGTCCCACTCCTCAACGACAATTCGGCGTAAATCTCTCAGAGTGGTTGGTGGGTCAAGACGTCCATAAACAGCCCTTTTCAACATATCCCAGGCATGTTCGATAGGGTTCATGTCTGGCGAACATGCTGGCCACTGTAGTCGAGCGATGTCGTTATCTTGAAGGAACGCATTCACAAGATGTGCACGATGAGGTCGAGAATTGTCGTCCATGAAGACAAATGCCTCTCCAATATTCTGCCGATATGGTTGCACTATGGGTCGGAGGATTCATTCAGGTATCGTAAAGCCGTTTCGGAGCCTTCCATGACCACCAGTGGCGTACGTCGGCCCCACATAATGCCACCCCAAAACATCAGGGAACCACCACCTTGCTGCACTCGCTGGACAGTGTGTCTAAGACGTTCAGCCTGACCAGGGTGCCTCCAAACACGTCTCCGACGATTGTCTGGTTGAAGGCATATGCGACACTCATCGGTGAAGAGAACGTGATGCCAATTCCGTGGGGTCCATTCAGCATGTTGTTGGGCCCATCTGTACCGCGCTGCATGGTGTCGGGGTTGCAAAGCTGGACCTCGCCATGGACGTCGGGAGTGAAGTTGCGCATCATGCAGCCTATTGCGCACAGTTTGAGTTGAAACACGACGTCCTGTGGCTGAACGAAACGCATTATTCAACATGGTGGCATTGCTGTCAGGGTTCCTCCGAGCGGCAATCCGTAAGTAGCGGTCATCCACTACAGTAGTAGCCCTTGGGCGGCCTGAGCGAGGTCTGTCATCGACAGTTCCTGTATCACTGTACCTCCTCCATGTCCGAACAACATCGCTTTGGTTCACTCTTAGACGCCTGGAAACTTCCCTTGTTGAGAGCCCTTCTTGACACAAAGTAACAATGCGGACGCGATCGAACTGCGGTATTGACCTTCTAGGCATGGTAGAACTACAGACAACATGAGCAGCGTACCTTCGTCCTGGTGGAATGACTGGAACTGATCGGCTGTCGTACCCCCTCCGTCTAATAGGCCCTGCTCATGCATGGTTGTTTACATCTTTGAGCAGTTTTAGTGACATCTATGAACAGTCAAAGGGACTGTATCTTGGATACAATATACACAGTCAACGTCTATATGCCGGAGATCTGGGAACCGAGGTGATGCAAAATTTTTTTTGATGTGTGTAATTTCAAATATAGCCACCGTGGTCTCTACATAATTCAATTACGGGGGCAGTACCATGTTTCGACTTCCGAAAAATTTCGACATATCTTCGCGTTCCACATCCCCTACACCCCAAAATCACCGCCAGTTCAAAAGTTTATATATAATTTATGTATATATGTATATATGTAACTATATAACCACTTTTTGTGGACACGATAACTACCGCAATTTTGCGCCAATCACTTTGAATTTTTTACATAATATGTATCCCTATAAAATCTCGGTCGAGTTCGTTAATGGGCACAATCGGTCGACGGGGGTGAAAATGAGGGGCCTTTTTCGAAAAAGTAAATTATCGCTATAACTCTCTTGATATTTGGAATATCGAATCCATTCAAAGTTCATACTATGCGTTGGATAAGGCCCAACAATTTATGTTTGAAAAGTTTTTTGATAGCACCAACCATTGACCAGGGGGGTGGGAAAAAGTGTTTTTTTTTCGGGAAACATTAATCATATCTCTCGTAATAGGCACGATATCAAAACCGTATAAAATGGACAATATTCCCCTAATAAATATCTAAAACTTTTGTCTGAAAGAAGTTTTGATATTACCCACCATTACGCCAAGGGATGAGATAAATGATTTCGGAATTATAAGAAAATGCCAAGAGCCATCAGAGGTTGCCATGACAACACTACTACATTGATGAGGGATGAGCCATCAGACGTTACCATGACAACGCACTTGCACGAGATCACATTCAGTTTTCCATCTGACTAAGGCTTGATTCACACTATCGGTACAGTCACGATCCGGTCACAGGGCAGCATTATCCACACTACAACGGGGAAGCTCCAGTCTTGATCAGTGAACAGATGAGATCAGACCCGCGCGGAGGTCACAATGTCTGGTGTTTTCTCTACGAAAGAGTTAGCAATTAACTCGATTGCGATAATTGTTGTTTTAAGGGGCCTATCATCTAGGTTAGCGGCCCCTCATTAAATGAAATGGTATGAAATGAAAGGATGAAGTTATGATGATGATGATGATGATAATTGTTGTTTTAAGGGGCCTAACATCTAGGTTATCGGCCCCTAACGGTCTGGGTGATAGCGAAAATGACAATGCAATGGAAACCATAACAAAAATTTAGCTGGACTGAAAATACTTACAAAAAGGAATTTAGATTGAAATGACTCACAAAATGGAGAGCGGTAATACTTGCGAAAGGTAATTTAGAAGGAAAATACTCACAAAAGGAATTTAGATTGAAGAAGTACGCTCAAAATGTAGTTTAGGTTCAAAATAATTACAAAACACACTGCAGTTTAGAAATACTCACGAAATGCAATTGAAACTCAAAATACATACATAACGCAATTGAAATTGAAAATGCTTACAAAATGTATGGTAGATTCAAAATACAATACAATACGTGGAAGCCCTTGAAGAATGAGGGATCAGGAAGGATGAGAGAAGGGCCAATGAAGGCGGGAAAGGAAGAGACTCCCTAGGCCTCGGATACCTTAATACCGTCGGGGTCGGAAGAGAACAAGAGTTGACCAAGAGAGGTCGACAGGAAAGAAGACGGAGAGGAGCCCAGCACAAGTGAGTGGAAGCAATGCTGGACTCAGCTGGGCTCCCGTGGCCACCAACCAACGTCCCACTAGATGTGAGCCCCTAGGTGGGGGCTGAAAAACGCGTGCTCTGCTTGTTGCTTGCACGTTGCTTGTACTGTGGTAATGTTCACACTGCCAGGCTAGTCACGGGACAAAACGGAGGCAGACAGGTTTTTCTCCGGGTACTATGGTTTTCCCTGTCAAAATTTCATTCCAGCAACACTCTCCACTATCATTTCATTTCATCTGTCATTCATTTAATCATTGCCCCAGAGGAGTGCGTCAGGCCTCGGCAGCCGGCACAGTTCATATCCTCGCCACTAGATGGAGGCTTCATTCCTTCCATTCCCGACCCGGTCGGAGACTGGAAGCAGGCTGTGGATTTTAATTTTCATTAATTTTTACAATTTATTTATTTATTTATTTATTTATTTATTTATTTTCAATTTTAATTTCTTTCATATTTTATTATTTACGTTTTAATTGTTGTTGTTAAACACTTATTAAGCATCTCAGGTGAAGAAGATAGAAAAATAGATTTTTCGGAAATATTAACACTTTCAAAAGAAAATTCGTTGACATGTTGCTGAAAGATTTAACCATCAACATCTTTGACATAGCAGGGGGTTAATATACAGACCAGTAACCTTTAAATCAGGGCCATCCACACAGCACTCCGGCCGCGCTTTACGCCAGTGCTAGGAGCGCTTTGTTGGACGGTAGTTTCGGAAGTGGTGGGAGGAGCTTGGCTGGCTGAGCGCGCTGAAGTGTGCAGCCGATCCATCAGTCTCTAGTCTAGTGCAATGCGCTTTGTTGACAGCGTGTAAGTAAATCAGTTTCGCAAAGGTCATGACTGAATAGCATACAAAAAAGTAGTGGTGAAGCAGCAGTCTTTAAAGCAGAATGGGAAATTTCATTTTTCTGTACAACTTATAAAGGGCATGCCAAATGTTTAGTGTACAACAGAGGTGTAATGTGTTAAAAAGAACACAATTTGTTGTTCAATCTTCCTCTCTAATATGTTCACATTTCAGTTTGGAATAAATCACAATATTCTTTACTTAACACTTGTGTTCGTTTCCTGCACATTCCAAACATCGGAGTACCATTCGATTTATATATGCGGTATATTTGTTATGGAAGAACATCCCTATTAATATGTCAACAATCCCACAAGAGCCGTCGGCCGCACGACTGTACGTACGTATCTAGTCAGCGTGGTCCGAACATCGCCCGTCCCCTCGCTGCCACAGTGTAGTGGTGGTAGGGGAAGCAGCGCAAGTCTGACTGCCCAGTGCTCCCCACTTGTCAAAAGATGTGAGGAGGGGAAGCTGCACTGATCTGAATTTTTGTTTTCTTAGTATTTTTTTCCTTTTTGGAAGGGGTGAAGGAATGCATTTACGCACATAGCGTCGGGCTCCTGAGTAGCAGACTACCGACCAAACCTCCCACTCCGTTACTTCTGAACACTAGCCTGGTACCGATTATCACATTACTTCAGGCTAGAGTCATATTGTCTTTGCCCGTAGGGCACCCTATCGTAGTGAATTATCTTCAATGCCGATCCAGATCTGTCTTTTTTCTTTTTGGAGGATCTTTTCAACAGAACTTTGTAGCATAACCGCAACAATATTGTCAGGTGATATCTCCACCTCAATGAGCTCTTGAAGAGACTGTCTACTTTGGACCCACCGTGCACAAGAGAAGAAGGTGTGATTGGCATTATCTAGCTCATAAACACAGTAGATACAATCTGGTGAATCCACCTTCCCCATCTTCTTAAGATAAGAACAGAAGTACCCATGCCCAGTGAAGAACTGAGTGAGATAATAACCAACTTCACCATGTTTTTTCTCTGTCCAAACCTGCACATGAGGGATCATTCTCTTATTCCACTGGCTTCGGTCTCCTCCTCCCATTTGATCTGCCAGTTGTGTACTCTTGCTGTTCGTCTTACATTTTGTAAACCTACCTCAGATTTCCTCCAGTAAATGTACTTGTGTTCTTTCGCAAGAAAAAAACAAGTAGTTCCGTGAAGGACTATACAGCCTATTTTCATATATCCTACTTATGTTAATTGCACTATCAACACACAAAATTTCAGTTTGATTGCTGTAATAGATTCGTAGATATTGAGAACTGACGAACTATTGCGGATGATCGCCATTTTGGATTTTTTAGGTCCTAGAGTTATGTACTGTTACATGAAGACCATTGTGTACGTGTAGCATTCAAACTTCAATCGCATGATTAGGACACAAGAAGTAACAAGGAGATTTTAAAATATCGCACAGCCGCCATCTTGTGGTTATGGAAACAATTAGAATAAATTACAAGCCAGTGATTTAACATTCGTGAAGGATTTACTGTACCAAGTTTCACTGCACTCGGATGGTTAAATTGCGAGAAACATCCATGTGAATATTTATAATTCGCGTCACCGCCATGTTAAATTTGTAATCACCAGGTTATTTAAGGTCCTATAGGTGAACTTAAGTTCATAGCCCCTATGAACATAAAACAAGTAGTTCCGTGAAGAACTATACAGCCTATTTTCATATATCTTACTTATGTTAACTGCCACTATCAACATACACAATTTCAGTTTGATTGCTGTAATAGATTCGTAGATATTGAGAACCGACTAAATATTTCGGATGGTCGCCATGTTGGATTTTATATATGTAGGTCCAAGAGTTATGTACTGTTACATGAAGATTATTGTGTACGTGTAGTATTCAAACTTCAATCGCATAATGAGGACACAAGAAGTAACAAGGAGATTTTAAAATTTCGCACAGCTGCCATCTTGAGGTTATGGAAACAATTGAAATAAATTAGATGCCAGTGGATTACCACTCGTATAAGGATTTACTGTACCAAGTTTCACTACACTCGGTTGGTTAAATTGCGAGAAACGTCCATGTGAATATGTATACTTCGCGTCGCCGCCATTTTGGATTTGTGATCACCAGGTTATTTAAAGTCCTATAGCTGAACTTAAGTTCATAGCCCCTATGAACATAAAAAAAATCAGTTTGATTTCTATAATAGATTCGTAGATATTCAGAGCCGTCTAAATATTTCGGATGGTCGTCATGTTGGATTATTAAATGTATAGGCCATAGAGTCATGTACCATTAAAGGAAAATTATTGCGTAGGTTCATTATTCAAACTTTCACTTCGATCGCATGACTACATCACAAGAAATAAAAACTTAATTTTAAAATTCGCAAAGCCGCCATCTTGAGGTTATGTAAACAATTGAACTAAATTAGATACCAGTGCATTACAATGTGTATAAATATTTCCTGTACCAGATTTCAGTGCGTTTGGAACATTAAATCGCGAGAAAGGTCTATTTAAAATTTTCAAATTCGCTTGGCCGCCATGTTCGTTTTGTAGTTAACCGGTTTTTGAAAGTCTTATAGATGAACTTCCAGTAGTGCCCTTTATCTCCGTACAAAATTTCAGGGGGATACGGCTAATAGTTTCAGAGATATAGAATGCCGGTGAAATATTTCGCACATCCGCCATCTTGTCTTTATGTAAACTATTGAACGAGGTTAGATTTCGGTGCATTACAATGTATATAAACATATACTGTACCAAGTTTTATTGCGTTTGGTTGGTTAAATCGCGAGAAACGTCTATTTAAAAGTCACAAATTCGCTTGGCCGCCATGTTGGTTTTGTAGTTACCAGGTTTTCGAAGGTCACATAGGTGAACTTCTAGTAGTTCCCTTTATCACCATACAAAATGTCAGGGTAATATCGGTAATAGTTTCGGAGATATTGAATACTGGTGAAATATTTCGCACAGCCGCCATGTTGGATTGATGAGTCGTAACAAAATTTGAAGGGCACGGTCGGGGTCGCCCGGAGTAGTGCTATAAACTTACCGAGTTTCATTGAAATCGCTCGAGCCGTTTAGATTTTATTAGGGGGGGACACACACGAATCACAATCACACGCACACACACACGGACAAAAGGTGATCTCATAAGCCTATTTTTTTCAAAATTGAAAATAGGCTAAAAATTCAGTTTGATTGCTATAATAGATTCGTAGATATTCAGAGCCGTCTAAATATTTCGGATGGTCACCATGCTGGATTGTTAAATGTATAGGCCATAGAGTCATGTACCATTAAAAGAAAATTATTGCGTAGGTTCATTATTCAAACTTTCACTTCGGTCGCATAATTACGACACAAGAAATAATAACGTAATTTTAAAATTCGCACAGCCGCCAACTTGAGGTCATGTAAACAATTGAACTAAATTAGATACCAGTGTATTACAATGTGTATAAACATTTCCTGTACCAGATTTCATTGCGTTGGAACATTAAATCGCGAAAAAGGACTATTTAAAATGTTCAAATTCGCTTGGCCGCCATGTTCGTTTTGTAGTTAATCGGTTGTTGAATGTCTTATAGATGAACTTCCAGTAGTGCCATTTATATCCGTGCTAGATTTCAGGGTGATACCGCTAATAGTTTCAGCGATAGAGAATGCCGGTGAAATATTTCGCACATCCGCCATCTTGTGGTTATGTAATCAATTGAACGAAGTTAGATGTCGGTGCATTACAATGTGTATAAACATATACTGTACCAATTTTTATTGCGTTTGGTTGGTTAAATCGCGAGAAACTTCTATTTAAAAGTCGCAAATTCGCGTGGGCGCCATGTTTGTTTTGTAGTTACCAGTTTTTCAAAAGTCACATAGGTGAACTTTTAGTAGTTCCCTTTATCACCGTAAAAAAAATCCAGGTTGATATCGGGAATAGTTTCGGAGATATTGAATGCTGGTGAAATAATTCGCACTGCCACCATGTTGGATTGGTGAGAAGTAACTAGGGCACGGTCGGGGTCGTCTGGAATAATGCTATGAACTTACCGAGTTTCATTGAAATCGCTCTAGCCGTTTAGAAGTTATTAGGGGACACACACACACCTCACACACACACACACGCATACACACACGGACAAAAGGTGATCTCATGAGCCTATTAAAAAAAATGAAAATAGGCTAATAAAGGAATTATCCCGGCAATAACAAGAACTGCTTCTTCAGAGACCGTGCGATATGCAGATGCCACGCGCAAAGCACCCCACTTCTGCACTTGCCCTAGTGACTTCCTATAAATTCCTTATCCAGCGCATCCACCCATGTTTCCGCTCCATACAGCAAAACTTAATGAATGGCTGTCATTAGTAGTTTCCTCTAACTAAATTTTGGCCCATCAACATTGACCATGAGCCGACTGAGGGATATTACTCCTCTACCCGCCTTATCAGCAATCCGTCTAATTTGTTCTCCAGAATTCATTTTATTGTCGTTCATGATGCCCAGATATTTTGCTGCTAACTGCGACTCCACTTGAATGTCTGCTACCTATAGGACCTATTTCTGTCTTACTAGGGGGTAAAGACAGACCATGTTCCTCAATTCATCCATTGATTGTTTTCTTAGTGTGGCAATTTGAAGACATTCTTTTTTCTGTGTTGCCTATACAAATTGTCTTTTGCTGCTTTTCAGTCTGTCAACACGATTGTGCCCAATGAATTGGGCGGGGTACAAGTTATAAATATGTAAACACACTCCTAGTGTAAAAACTAACTAATAGGCCTACATGTAATATTTTCCAGCAGCAAGAGACAATATTTTCTTAGTAATAATAATGGTATTCCCAGAAAATCAAAGCCAGTGGGGGGAGAAGATGATCCGAGATACCGTAGTTGTTACTCCGTGGTCCAGATAAAACATAAGAATAATGATGATAATAATAATAATAATTAAAATAATTATAATAATATGACAAAGGGAGCCTGGTTCAGTGAGATACAAAATGATCTACACGAAATTGGGATCTCATGTGAAGATATTCTGGTGCGTGACCAGCTTAACATCGAACATCGGAGTTTCCAACCTAAGCCGACGCTGAAACGTGGAAAGGCGTGGACAAAAGAGGGAAAGGAACAACACCGTCTATGAATGAAGTAATACTGGACTAATTTTAAATCTAAAATGAAACAATTGAAATTACGTGGTTCTCTGTTGACCAAACCGAAACAAAAATAATGATGATATATGAATTGCAGCCAATGGACATAGCTGGATATTTTGATTGAACGCCCGAGGGCTTCCAACAAGTTCAATTTCAAGTAGTTCCAACTTTGGCTACTGTCACTAACAGTAGCGGCGAACGTTGGAACTTGATAGAGCGTTTCTTACCCAGTCAAGTATAACCTACAAATTTTGCTACACACCACCAATTGCAGTGGTAGGTTCTTTTACATGCCATAAAATGTGACATGGGCCCGCTGGCTTTACTTCCCCTCCGAAGGAAGGCATACTGAAGGATTTTAACGGTCTTAAGTTATACGACGATATCGGCCGTGTAACAATAATAATAATAATAATGATCCTGCGGTCTCATCAACGGTGCGTAGATCTTTTGCTTTTGAGCCATTGAGGCGATGTGCTCTCCAATTTCGAATTTCGTATTGAACCGCCATATGGAAGTGAAAACCCGAACTGTATTGGATGACGTCTGGCTGACATTTAATTAGTTTTTCTTGTAATCACCAAATGTGATGCGAGAGATCTTTTATGTTCTGACATCGAACGACTCAAAATGTCGTATGAATTTGTGTTTATTTTTAACAGAGCACAGGGTAGACTACTAGAAGCAGATAACCTCGTAGTTCCACCCCTTAAAACAACAATAACTAACTAGAGTAGCCTACAAATAAAGAAAGAATGAGTTGAGTAAGGGAAGCAGGTAGTGGGCGACTTGATGTATTGCGAATGCACGGTACATGGAACGCGGGAAGGCACCGAAAGTTCAAACCCAGCTGACTTCTCATGGTGTGCTGACAATACCATCTCGACGTTAGCCTCGAGGGAGTGGGAGGAGCGACACTCAGGATTGACGCTGTGAGGACGGGAATTCGTATTTCTTATCTCCGAGCTTGCTGTAGGTACTTAGTTTGGTCTTAGAGCATGACTCTTCACGTTGAGCATATCTCAGATTTATTTTTAGCCAGTATCCCTGAAAATCTACATTATTCTCTTGGGCAATGAAATGCATATTTTTGAAATTATATCAGTGACGAAGACACTTGAGTAGTCTACGAGTTGCATTTAGTCTATAATGACTATTTGATGAATAAATAGAATATAAATGTTCAGCACAATTCTTCACTTTCAAGTACAAATTCAGAATCATACGATCTTGGTTGTTGTAAACAAAAGAATGGTGAAATGCGTTGCAACGTAAGCTTACAAAAATCTGTGAAATGAGTTCCTAACACTACGTCTAAGTGCTTTCCGCGCGACCTGTTGTTGTTTCTGTTGACGCAGACAGCGTCACAATAATGATGATTCATTAGATCATGATACTTAAACAACTATAGAAGTGCTTCAAACCGACTGAGCAATATTCTCTTTAAATAAGATTGACACGAAACGTAAGTTTTTACAAACATTTGTAATCGAAATATTATATACTTGTGAATAAGTGCCATTTATAAACATCGTACATTTTCTACCAATAAGCCTAATAGGTTTCAGGATCTGATGAAGATTTCTTGACCTTTGCACTTATTTACTGTGAGAGTTGAGGGTTCCAAAAATATGGCATATAAGTATTCACAGCGCAAAGAGTCTTCTAGGGTTTTGCTGTGTGTTTTGCTAGTTCAATGTTCTTCGCCTAGGAATCATTCGATTCTTTTGGAATTTTTTCGTGAATTCCCGTAGTGGTCTCTAGTGACACCCCTGCTTGGTATGTTGCCCTCAAAGCCACAGTGGAAGCCGAGGCAGTCTGGTGTGAGATCGGCGGTGACATTTATGGGGCTCGCGATCGCGGCGCCTGGAATTGGGTGGATTAAAAGCCAAGACTCATGAAGCAGTCGCTTGGAAATTACTCTGGCCATTAGGAGGGAAACTCTTCACGTCATCTTGGAGCACAAAGGGATTGCTGCATCACAGCGAGAAGTTCCCGCTTTGATTGTGGGGGATTTGTACAAAGCTTATCGTTGAAATAGTGATTCAATCCCCGTTTGGCGATAAAGGGAACTATCACATTGAAGAGGAAGAAGAGTGATAACTTACAAGAACGGCGTTACTTGATGATACGACTAAAGCGAATGAGTTAGTCATGTCTCATTGCTGTGTCTTACAATTCTAGTACGATTCACACTCACTTTTATTTCCGTGAATACCTCTTTTAATGTAATTTTAAGGGGTTCTGGAATTACCCTTTTTTTTCTTCAAATTTTCCAAATTTTTGTTTTGCGCCGTATTAATATGCGGGATTTCAGCTATTTAACGGTACATTACCGGGTGAGTTAACCGTGGTCGTTACGGCATGACTGCTGGCAGTCGCTCACATCCGGGAGGCGAGGAGGTTCGAATCCCCCGCCGGCAACCTTGAAGATGGTCTTCTGTGGCTTCCCATCTTCCTTCCAGGCAAATGCCGGGGTTGGTCCCTAACTATAGGCCACAGCCTCTACCTTCCAACTCCTCGTCCTTACATCCCAACTTCCCTCCCCACTCCCCAACGGTACTTGTAGCTCACCCATTGGGTGTCCGTCTGTAAGCAGCTACAAAACTGGCGAGCCGAACATGTCCTCGGACACTCCCGGCACTAAAAGCCATACGCTTAAAAAAACGGTACATTTATCTTATCATATGTTATTCCAGTGGATACTTTTGGTATACGTCCCGACAGTCATCCATCCAAATTATTAAACCCACCAAAGTTCATTTTATTTTTATTAGACCATAGAAACAAAAAAACTCAAAGAAAGAATCTGCTTTAGAATGAAGGACAAAGGGACATGGACGCTTCAAATGGAAGAAGATGTTCTAACAAGTAGTTCCGTGAATAACTAAATAACCTACTGATGTTAATAGCCTCTATCAACATACAAAGTTTCAGTTTGATTGCTGTAACAGATTCGTAGATATTGAGAACCGTCTAAATATTTCGGATGGTCGCCACGTTGGATTTTTATATTTTGTCAGCTATAGAGTTATGTACTATTATTGCGTAGGTGTATTGTTAAAACTTCAATCGCATGATTAGGACACAAGAAACAAAAAGACGAGATTTTAAAATTTTGCACAGTCGCCATTTTGTGGTTATGAAGACAATTGTAAAAATATTATTAGATGTCAGTGGATAAAAATTTGTATACGCATTTACCGTACTAAGTTTCACTGAGCTCGGATGGTATAATCGCAAGAAAGGTCCATTTAAATATTTAAATTCCGCGTCGCCGCCATGTTGGATTTGTGCTCACCAGTTAATTGAAAGTCCCATAGGTGAACTTATGTTTATATCCTTTATCAACATACAAAATTTCACTTTGATTGCTGACATAGATCGGTAGTTATTGAGAACCTTCTAAATATTTTGGATGGTCGCCATGTTGGATTTTCTATATGTAGGCCATAGAGTTATGTACTATTTGATAACGATTATTGCATAGGTTCATTATTCGAACATTGAATTCGATCTCACGATTAGAAAATAAGAAATGAAAACTTAATTTTGAAATTTCACACAGCTGCCATCTTGAAGTTATGTAAAAAATTGAACTAAATTTAATGTCAGTGCATTAAAATGTGTTTAAACATTTGTTGTACCATGTTTCACTATGCCCGGATGGTTAAATCGCGAGAAAAGTCTATTTAAATGTTTCAAATTCGCTTGGCAGCCATGTACGTTTTGTGCTTAACAGGTTTTTGAAAGTCTCATAGATGAACTTCTTGAAGTACCCTTTATCACCGTACAAAATATCAGGGAGATATCAGTAACAGTTTCGAGGATATAGAATGCCAATGAATTTCGCACAACCACCATGTTGGATTGGTGAGACGTTATAAAATTTGAAGACAACGGTCGGGGTTTCATTGAAATCTCTCCAGCCGTTTAGATTTTATTAGGGGGGCACACACACACCTACGCACATACACACACACACACACACACACACACGGACAAATGGTGATTTCATAAGCCTATTCTTTTTCATAAATTCCAATTACTCGCTATAAATGTTATTGAGAGAGCTGTTGAAACTGTGCAATTTTAAAACGATTGATGAAAATTCACAAATACATTTACAGTATATTCAAAAGGCCTGAGTAAAAGTAAGGACGATGTCTTGAAGAACATCCCTAAAAGAAATCGAACAGTTCCTTCTAATAGTTTATGAGAAAAGGGTAAGAAAAAAGTTGGAATTTACAGTACCATAGGCAAAATAGGACATTTCCTTAGTTAAAACCTTCCCCGAGTATCCATGGTGGGGGACTTAACGAGCACCAATATTAAAGAATGGAAGTTGGAGTCCAACATTTCTGGTAGAAAATAAAGGGGGAATAAGTGCCATGGTAGTGGCCTCTCTCCACACCTTCCCTGGTCTGAACACGTTCAAAGTAAAGCTGAAAGTTCCAAATGAATATTAGTATTTGGAGATTTATTGAAAAAATTGGGTTCAACGGGTTTCGGTATCAAAAATTGGAGCATCAGGGCGAAGCCCAATCACTTCCTAAGGGAAGATGAATTAGGTAATGGAGAGAAATCAGAAAGAGTTGGATCAGAGGGATGAACCCCTGACAAAACAATTGCTTATTCAAAAGAAAAATTTATGACAATAGAAAGTTGAAAAGGTACTACTTATAACTTACTAGTATTTAGTATTAGCTGTTACCCGCGGCTTCGCCCGCAATAACATTTGGAATCCCGTTATAACATTAGTTATATAGATAGATAAGCATGGGTCCTAGTGGAAAATAATTCTATCACCTGAAAACAAAAATGCAATCGACGAAAAAAAACATCAACATATCATGTTGGTTTCGGACCCTAAAAGACGTGAAAAATATAATAAAAGTATTAAAAAAACTATTTTTTGAAATTTCATTCGAATCAATTTTTATGTCATTCCTGAGACTTGGAAAATTCCGGCCAAAAAGTACAAAATCATTAATAACTCCGTAAGTATTCGTCGTATGATGAAATAGCTAGAGACAAAAAAGATGTAATGTGTTATTGTCTAGAACATAGGCCATGTATAATTTTACACACAGACATATTACGTTTCTCCCCCCCCCATAATTTCACCCCTCCCCATGGGCCCCTTTAATTGGATTTATGAAAAAACGGTCAAACACCTGTTTAGTTATTTTTAATGCTGATTTTTTTCGGCTGAGTTCCAAACTCATCGCCTATGTCGTTTAAGAGATACACGCTCTGTTAGGAATCCTTCAAGCCCCACTTTTCACCCCTTTCACCTCATAATATACCCCACATCGAAAAACCCTCAGACACGTGTCTTCTTATTTTTAATGATGAGTTTATATGTCGAGTTTCACAACACCCAATGAAACCAATCGGGAGATATTGCTATTCAATGAAATGATGGTCTACCCCCTTAACACCCCTTTAGAACCTGAATATCCAAAAATCCTTTCTTAGTGGGCGTTTGCGGCCCTTGAGGAAGCTGGATACCAAATTTCATTCCAATCCGTTCGGTGGTTTCTGAGATTTCGTGATGAATGAATGAGTGAGTCAGTGCTATTTGAGCTTTATATAGTAGACTAGCAGAAGTACCCGTTCTTCGAACGGTGTTCGGTGTTAACACCAGACATTATAATAATAATAATAACAATGTTATTGGTGTTACATCCCTTTTAAGTACTGTTGCTTTTAGAGACGCACCAGACATTATCAATTGAGCTACTGTTGCAATGGTTAGCGGCTTGTAATTCCTTCATAAGTTTATCAGAACGAAGTTAATTTTCTGGGAATATCACACACACTGTTAATTTAAGGGCCTTATAATGTGGTTTTCGGATATCCTTTATAGACTCGCGAATTTTTTGTCTCACATTGAGAAGTGCAACATATGCTTTGGTCGTCCTTCTTGGATAATTTTTATATTTCGCCTATTTTAGCATGTATTTTGAAAAGTTTTTCCCTATATCCACCCTTCTACTGTATGAAAAGTACGGTGAAGAGTTTTATAAATGATTGGTGTATTAACTCATGTTTACCATACCTAATTTTACGATGCACCAATTATCCGAACATGAGTTATAGGCGTACATAAGGATACACAGAAAGACAGACAGACAATTCTATTGTCTACAACATATCACCCAGAAATCCAAATATGGGTATATCTACCACACAGTATCAAAGAAAATCATCCTTACGATGAACCCGTATGTCGACAAAAAAAAAAGAAAAGAAAAAAGATTAGTTGAAATGTGCTCTCAAACTAAATTCACCTAACGTGTACTTCCTGACATGAAATAGAATTGAAAGTCTTGTAGATGAAACGCAATACACGTCACATAAAAACTGACCCTCTACGTTGTGTTGGGTCCCCATACACAGGAAGACCTCTATCATAAATTATAAAAGCTTGTGGTGCATGAAAATTCAGGTTCTTTAGTCTCAAATGGCCCAAATTCCTAAAAGCCGCAAAAAATGCTGATTCAATTCAGGAATTTTTGAAAATAATGTTGTTGTTTGGAGATATAATAGACCTTCTGTACTATATGTCGCACGTGAAAATTGCATGAAAAAATCATAGATTACCCCTTGAACCCCTTAATTGCATTGGTGAATTATACAGTCTACGTTGGTTCCGTGATAACCTTATATTTGCAAACTTTCACAGAAATGTAATAAATGTAATAAATTGCTTCTTACTGAAATAGATGGAAAGTTGGATGCCACCCCTTGAGATAATGTTGTCATGGTTACGGATTTGCATTCCTTCATTAGTTTGTTAAATTAAATTTAATTAGTTTTCTGGGAATGTATCAGAAACTGTTGGTTTAAGAGCCTTATAATGTAGTTTTCGAGGACCCTAGAGTTTTATTTCTGGCACCGAGGGGCTTTGTCTCGTCGTTGTACGCCATAATATAATACTACTACTAATAATATAATATAGGGATAGGAATATAATAGACCTGCCATACCACACCCGCAGGTGTAAATCGCGTGAAAAAATTCTAGACTACCCCTTGACCCCCTTAAGCGCATTTTACATATTGATGAAATTTACAGCTTAATTTGGTTCCATAATAACCATCTAGCCGTTTGCAAACTTTCACACTAATGTAATTAATGGAATTGCATTGCGTCTTACAGCAATAGATGGACCTCTGAGAATCTATTGCCATGGTTATCGGCTTGCATTCGTTCAGTAGTTTATTAAATTAAATTAGTTTTCTGGGAATATCTCAAAAACGGTTGGACGTAGGTCCTTAAAATGTGTTTTTAGGGCCCCCGAATGTTATCTCTCACATTGAGGGGCTGAAAATGGGCTTTGTCTCGTCCTTCTACTCCTATTTCAGCACGTATTTTAAGGGGGTATGCCCCCTTTTATGATAGGTACAGAGAAGAGATACATCAATGATTAGTGTCGTGCCTCTGATGGATATCTGTACCAAATTTTGCGTTGATACACCCAGCCGTTCTCGATTTATAAGAGAACAAAATTGTCCACAATCAAACAAACAGACAGACAGACCAAAACATTATTTTCGCGCGCATCTGTCATAAAACAGTCTGAAACGTGTAAATAACTCAAATTTCCGTAGAAATTCAGAAAAAAAACCAGACAAATTTTCTATTTATATATGTAGAGATATACTGCACGGCTCGGTGTTGACCGTGTTTTATTGCACAAATTTAGGATTTACTCGCTAACCGTTGGAGATACACGAAAAGTGTTAAGGACCTTTTGGATAGAAAATTGAATGTTAAAGCTCATGTATGCCATCAAAAGGTTGCTATTCCTTAGCGCCCTCTTTTTATTTGAAATGGAAATATCAAATTTTGAAACCAAAGGGTGTAGTGACGTCATAAATGTGGGTTTTAATCGCTAACCGTTGGAGATAACCGAAAAGTGAAGCTCGTATGCACCGTCAAAAGTTTGCTATTTGTTAGCGTTCTCTTTTTATTTGATAAGGAAATATGAAGTTTTGATTAAAGTGCGTAGTGACGTCACTAAAATGGTCGCCATTTTTAATAGTGCAAATTATCGAAATAAAATGTATCCTATATGTAAACCTGGTAAATCAGCTAAATCCATGCAAAATTTCATTTAAATCGGACCAGTGGTTCTTGCGTTATTGAGTAGCACACAGACAGACAGAAAGACACACACCATCTCATTTTTATATAGGCTATTAGTATAGCAGAAGTAACCGTCCTTCGAACGGTGTTATATATTAACACCAGACATTATCAATTGAGCTACTGTTGCAATGGTTAGCGGTTTTTCATTCCTTCATAAGTTTATCAGAACGAAGTTAGTTTTCAGGGAATACCACACACACTGTTAATTTAAGGGCCTTAAAATGTGGTTTCGGAGACCCCTTATAGACTCGCGAATTTTGTGTCTCACATTGAGAAGCGCAACATATTCTTTGATCGTCCTTCTAGAATAATTTTTTATATTTCGCCTATTTTAGCATGTATTTTGAAAAGTTTTCCCCTATATCCACCCTTCTACTGTTTGAAAAGTACGGTGAGGAGTTTTATAAATGATTGGTGTATTGACTCATGTTTACCATACCTAATTTTACGATGCACCACGCCTACGAACACGATTTATAGGCGTACATAAAGATACACAGAAAGACAGACAGACAATTCTATTGTCTACAACATATCACCCAGATATCCAAATATGGGTATATCTGCCATACAGTATCAAACAAAATCATCCTTACGATGAACCCGTATGTCGACAAAAGAAAGATTAGTTAAAATTTGCTCTCAAACTAAATTCACCTAACTTGTACTTCTTGACGTGAAATAGAATTGAAAGACTTGTAGACGAAACGCAATACACCTCACATAAAAAATGCCCCTCTACGTTGTGTTAGGTCCACATACACAGGAAGACCTCTTTCATAAATTATAAAGGCTTGTTGTGCATGAAAATTCAGGTTCTTTAGTCTCAAATGGCCCAAATTCCTAAAAGCCGCAAAAAATGCTGATTCAATTCAGGAATTTTTGAAAATAATGTTGCTGTTTGGAGATATAAAGGATGATTGTAGTTTTACGTGACCATTAATCGCGAGATCATAAGCCACGGGACCTCCATTTTACGTGGAATCTGAACCACAGGGCATGGCATTTCACTTTGCAAATGTTTGGAGATATAATAGTCCTTCTGTACTATATGTCGCACGTGAAAATTGCATGAAAAAAATCTAGGTTACCCCTTGACCCCCTTAATTGCATTGATGAATTATACAGTCTACGTTGGTTCCGTGATAACCGTATAGCCATTTGCAAACTTTCACAGAAATGTAATAAATAGAGTGACATTACTTCTTACAGAAATAGATGGACAGTTGGATGCCACCCTTTGAGATAATGTTGTCATGGTTAGCGATTTCCATTCCTTCATTAGTTTGTTAAATTAAATTAGTTTTCTGGGAATATTTCAGATACTTTTGGTTTTAGGGCCTTATAATGTAGTTTTCGAGGACCCTTTAGGGCCCCCAAGTTTTATTTCTGGCACCGAGGGGGCTTTGTCTCCTCGTTGTACGCCATAATATAATAATAATAATATAATATAGGGATAGGAATATAATAGACCTGCCGTACCACACCCGGAGGTGTAAATCGCGTGAAAAAATTCTACTGTACCCCTTGACCCCCTTAAGCGCATTATACGTATTGATGAATTCTACAGCTTAATTTGGTTCCGTGATAACCTTCTAGCCGTTTGCAAACTTTCACACCAATGTAATTAATGGAATTGCATTGCGTCTTACAGAAATAGATGGACCTCTGAGAATCTGTTGCCATGGTTACCGGCTTGTATTCGTTCATTAGTTTATTAAATGAAATTAGTTTTCTGGGAATATCTCAAAAACGGTTGGTTTTAGGGCCTTAAAATGTGGATTTCGGGGACCCTTCAGGGCCCCCGAGTTTTGTCTCTCACATCGAGGGGCTGAAAATGATTTTTGTCTCGTCCTTCTACTCCTATTTCAGCATGCATTTTAAGGGGTTAGGCCCCCTTTTATGAGAGGTACGGAGAAGGGTTACATCAATGATTAGTGTCGTGCCTCTGATGGATATCTGTACCAAATTTTACGTTGATACACCCAGCCGTTCTCGAGTTATAAGGGAACAAATTTGTCCACAGACAATCAAACAAACAGACAGACCAAAACATTATTTTCGCGCGCATCTATCATAAAACAGGCTGAAACGTGTAAATAACTCAAATTTCCGTAGAAATTCAGAAAAAAAACAGACAAATTTTCTATTTATATATATAGAGATATACAGCACCGCTCGGTGTTGACCGTGTTTTATTGCACAAATTTAGGTTATACTCGCTAACCGTCGGAGATACACGAAAAGTGATAAGGACCTTTTGGATAGAAAATTAAATGCTAAAGCTCGTGTATACCATCAAAAGTTTGCTGTTTCTTAGCGTTCTCTTTTTATTTGAAATGGAAATATGAAATTTTGAAACCAAAGGGTGTAGTGACGTCACAAAAGTAGGTTTTACTCGCTAACCGTTGGAGATACACGAAAAGTGATAAGGACCTTTCGGATAGGAAATTACATTTCAAAGCTCATATGTGCCATCAAAAGTTTGCTATTTCCTACCGTTCTCTTTTTATTTGATATGGAAATATGACATTTTGAAACCAAAGGGTGTAGTGACGTCACTAAAATGGTCGCCATTTCTTAATAGTGCAAAATATCGAAATTAAAAGTATCCTATATGTAAACCTGGTATTTCAGCTACATCCATGCAAAATTTCATTTAAATCGGACCAGTGGTTCTTGCGTTATTAGGTAACAGACAGACAGACAGACAGAAAGACAGACACACACCATCTCATTTTTATATATTAGTATGATAAGCATAGGTCCTAGTGGAAAATAATTCTATCACCCGAAACCAAAAATGGATGGGACGAAAAATAACATCAAAATATCATGTTGGTTCCGGACCCTAAAAGACGTGAAAAATATAATAAAAGTATAAAAAAAACTATTTTTTGAAATTTCAATCGAATCAATTTTTATGTCATTCCTGGGACTTGGAAAATTCCGGCCAAAAAGTACAAAATCATTAATAACTCCGTAAGTATTCGTCGTATGATGAAATAGCTAGAGACAAAAAAGATGTAATGTGTTATTTTCTACAATATAGGCCATGTATAATTTTACACACAGACATATTACGTTTCTCCCCACCCCCCCCCCATAATTTCACCCCTCCCCATGGGCCCCTTAAATTGGATTTATGAAAAAACGGAACCTGAATATCCAAAAATCCTTTCTTAGTGGGCGTTTGCGGCCCTTGAGGAAGCTGCATACCAAACTTCATTCCAATCCGTTCGGTGGTTTCTGAGATTTCGTGATGAATGAATCAGTCAGTCAGTGGTATTTGAGCTTTATATAGTACACACATCAAAAAAAGTTTTGCATCACCTCGGTTCCAAGAGTTCCGGAACCGTTAAATACAAAGGGAATAGAGATCAACACAAACAACATTTCAGCTCGTTTTATTGCTCATGAGACCCACACATTGCATGTTGTACCATCATACAGCTAGACTTTCAGCATTTGTGGTCCAGATTGCAGTACACACCACTACCTCTAATACCCAGTAGCACGTCCTCTTGCATTGATGTATGCCTGTATTCGCCGTGGCATACTATCCACAAGTTCATCAAGACACTGTTGGTCCAAATTGTCCCACTCCTCAACGACAATTCGGCGTAAATCTCTCAGAGTGGTTGGTGGGTCAAGACGTCCATAAACAGCCCTTTTCAACATATCCCAGGCATGTTCGATAGGGTTCATGTCTGGCGAACATGCTGGCCACTGTAGTCGAGCGATGTCGTTATCTTGAAGGAACGCATTCACAAGATGTGCACGATGAGGTCGAGAATTGTCGTCCATGAAGACAAATGCCTCTCCAATATTCTGCCGATATGGTTGCACTATGGGTCGTAGGATGTCATTCAGGTATCGTAAAGCCGTTTCGGAGCCTTCCATGACCACCAGTGGCGTACGTCGGCCCCACATAATGCCACCCCAAAACATCAGGGAACCACCACCTTGCTGCACTCGCTGGACAGTGTGTCTAAGACGTTCAGCCTGACCAGGGTGCCTCCAAACACGTCTCCGACGATTGTCTGGTTGAAGGCATATGCGACACTCATCGGTGAAGAGAACGTGATGCCAATTCCGTGGGGTCCATTCAGCATGTTGTTGGGCCCATCTGTACCGCGCTGCATGGTGTCGGGGTTGCAAAGCTGGACCTCGCCATGGACGTCGGGAGTGAAGTTGCG
The DNA here is from genome assembly GCA_946902985.2 of Meconema thalassinum. Classification (NCBI taxonomy): domain Eukaryota; kingdom Metazoa; phylum Arthropoda; class Insecta; order Orthoptera; family Tettigoniidae; genus Meconema; species Meconema thalassinum. The sequence continues at coordinate 127,445,184 of OX336393.1, read as the reverse complement.
CATCATGCAGCCTTTTGCTCACAGTTTGAGTTGAAACACGACGTCCTGTGGCTGAACGAAACGCATTATTCAACATGGTGGCATTGCTGTCAGGGTTCCTCCGAGCGGCAATCCGTAAGTAGCGGTCATCCACTACAGTAGTAGCCCTTGGGCGGCCTGAGCGAGGCCTGTCATCGACAGTTCCTGTATCTCTGTACCTCCTCCATGTCCGAACAACATCGCTTTGGTTCACTCTGAGACGCCTGGAAACTTCCCTTGTTGAGAGCCCTTCTTGACACAAAGTAACAATGCGGACGCGATCGAACTGCGGTATTGACCTTCTAGGCATGGTAGAACTACAGACAACATGAGCAGCGTACCTTCGTCCTGGTGGAATGACTGGAACTGATCGGCTGTCGTACCCCCTCCGTCTAATAGGCCCTGCTCATGCATGGTTGTTTACATCTTTGAGCAGTTTTAGTGACATCTATGAACAGTCAAAGGGACTGTATCTTGGATACAATATACACAGTCAACGTCTATATGCCGGAGATCTGGGAACCGAGGTGATGCAAAACTTTTTTTGATGTGTGTAGATAAAACGTGTGAAATTTCTAAGAGAGGGGAATCCCCTAAGGGTACTCCTTGGCTGTAATTGACAACATATAATGAAGCATGAAAGCTAGACAGACACCAGAGCTTTTGAGGGCATTAGCTACCATCAACCAGAAAGTGGCAATTTATTATTCACCAACGATGTCAGATAGTGCAAATTTGGCCCGCAATTCGTATGTTTCTCATGGATGGTTTCGTCTTGGCGTTAGAGGCTAGAATGCAGGTGCACATCGTGATTAAAATGAGCATGTACTTCCTATCCCAGTAATGTTAATTTACTCATTTTTGGGTACGCTGAGATTAGAAGTGCTACATTTTCGAAACGTTGGGTACGGTACCTAAAAGTCGCATCTCTGGCTGTTCATTACTGGATTTCCCTTTAAGATTAAGTGTTATTCTGTAACTATTTTGTTTCCAAAATGTGTGCCCAAAAATAGAAACATATTTTCTCTAGTCACAGATAACAAAAACATTGAAAACGAGTAGTTCCGGAAGAACTATACAGCCTATTTTCATATATCCTATTTGTGTTAATTGCCACTATCAACATACAAAATTTCAGTTTGATTGCTGTAATAGATTCGTTGATATTGAAGGGCACGGCCGGGGTGGGCCGTAATAGTACTAAGTTATGACCTTACCGAGTTTCATTGAAATCGCTCCATCCGCTTAGAAGTTATTAGGGGGTGGGACTCACACACATACGCACACACACGGACAAAAGGTGATCTCATAAGCCTTTTCTTTTTTTCATAAAATGAAAATAGGCTAAAACTGGCTGCTTAAATTAAATACTAGACTACTAGAGCGAATAGTAGTGGTTTCTGAACTATTTCAATGTCGTATTTCAACTGGGTGTACCTAAATTGAGGAAAAACAAGTAGTTCCGTGAAGAACTTAAGCCTATTTTCATATATCCTACTTATATCAATTGCCACTATCAACATACAAAATTTCAGTTTGATTGCTGTAATAGAATCGTAGATATTGAGAACCGTCTAAATATTTCGGATGGTCGCCGTGTTGGATTGTTATATGTATAGGCCATAGAGTCATGTACCATTAAGGGAAAATTTTAAAATTCGCACAGCCGCCATCTTGAGATTATGTAAACAATTGAACTAAATTAGATACCAGTGCATTACGATGTGTATAAACATTTGCTGTACAAAGTTTCATTGCGTTTGGATCATTAAATCGCGAGGAAGGTCTATTTAAAACTTTAAAATATGCTTGACCGCCATGTTCGTTTTGTAGTTAACCGGTTTTTGAAAGTCTCATAGATGAACTTCCAGTTGTGCTGTTTATCTTCGTACAAAATTTCAGGGTGATACCGGTAATAGTTTCAGAGATATAGAATGCCGGTGAAATATTTCGCACAGCCGCCATCTTGAGGTTATGCAAACAATTAAACGAAGTTAGATGTCGGTGCATTACAATCTGTATAAACATATACTGTACCACGTTTCATTGGGTTTGGTTGGTTAAATCGCGAGAAACGTTTATTTAAAAGTCGCAACTTAGCTTGGCTGCTATGTTGGTTTTGTAGTTACCAGGTTTTCAAAAGTCACATATTTGAACTTCCAGTAGTTCCCTTTATCACCGTACAAAATTCCAGGGTGATATCAGTAATACGAGGCTCTTCCAGAAAGTAAGTTCCGTTTGGTAATAAAATTAAAGTGTGCACAGATACAGAAAAATTATTTACTGCACAACATTCTACACCTCTTAAACTACTTTTCCACATAACTGCCGAACTTTTGCAGGCATTTGTCATAGCGTGGCACAAGTTTTTGGATTCCTTCATCATAGAAGTTTGCCGCCGACCCGTAAACGAGAGAGAAAACTCCCCTGTAAGATATCCTGCCGTTTGGCCACCACTGTTAGGCAAATTTTGTGCTTACCAGGAGAACTGCGTATGTTTAGGAGTTCTCCTGACCACATACGCAATTTGCCTAACAGTGGTGGCCAAACAGTAGGATATCTTACAGGGGATTCTTCACTCTCGTTTACGGGTCGGCGGCAAACTTCTATGAAGAAGGTATCCAAAAACTTGTGCCACGCTATGACAAATGCCTGCAAGAGTTCGGCAGTTATGTGGAAAAGTAGTTTAAGAGGTGTAGAATGTTGTGCAATAAATAATTTTTCTGTATCTGTACACAATTTAATTTTATTACCAAACGGAACGTACTTTCTGGACGTGCCTCGTATTTTCGGAGATTTTGAATACTGGTGAAATATTTCGCATAGCCGCCATGTTGGATTGGTGAGACGTAACAAAATTTGAAGGGCACGGTCGGGGTCGCCCGGAATAGTGCTATGAACTTACCGAGTTTCATTGAAATCGCTGCAGCCGTTTAGATTTTATTAGGGGGGGGGGGCACACACGAATCACACACACGCACACACAGACACACGGACAAAAGGTGATCTCATAAGCCTATTTTTCATAAATGAAAATAGGCTAAACAATTAAAGGGTGGAACATGAACAGTAAATGTTGGCCAATTATAATCTCACATGAGACCCCTTAGGCTGTGCATTCATAAAATAATTAATATACCAGTATTGGCTAGGGAATTATCAAGGCATAAATTAGTCTTTGTTTAATTAAGGTACTGTGACATCGAGTTCATTTGAGCCTCGTGTACTTGAGATTGTGTTGAATTTACTGGATAATCTGTGTAGTTGTGGTGTGTACTTGCAACTGAGACAAGGATTGGGATGGAGGCAGCCGTGGCCTTAACTTAGGAAGCATACTAGCATTTGCCTGGAGTAGAGTTGGGAAATCCACGGATGGCTTAAGTGGGAATCAATCCCACCTCTTCTCTGTTCTGCCTCAGGAGGTAGAGTGTACCCTGTTCCAGCTCTCAGAGCAGATTTAAATTTCTTGGCGGAGCCGGGTATCGAACCTAGACCCCACGGTTACACCCAAGGATTCTAGTTAGTAAATATCAGGAAGGAGGAAAGGAAGGAATGAATCAATCAATCTTGCATTTTTACATGGAGGAAGGAATCAATCAATCAATCTTGCATTCTTACGTGGAGGTAGGAAGGAAGGAAAGGAGGAGGGAATCACTCAATCAATCATGCAATTGTACGTGCAGGGAGGAATCAATCATGCAATTGTACGTGAAGGGAGGAATCAATCATGCAATTGTACATGAGGGAAGGAAGGAATAAAACAATCAATCGATCTTGCAATTTTACGTGAAGGCAGGAAGGAAAGGAGGAAGGAATTAATCAATCAATCATGCAATAATTTTTCGTGAAGGAAGGAATCAATCAATGAATAAATCATGAACTTGTACATGAAGGAAGGAAGGAATGAATGAATCAATCAATCATGCAATTGTATGTGATGGGAGGAAGGAATAAATCAATCAATCATGCAATTGTACGTGAAGGAAGGAAGGAAGGAAGGAAGGAAGGAAGGAAACAATCAATCAATCAATCATGCAATTGTATGTGATGGGAGGAAGGAATCAATCAATCAATCATGCAATTGTACGTGAAGGAAGGAAGGAAACAATCAATCTTGCTGATGACCTCGTAGTCCCACCCATTAAAACAACAACAACAAACAATCAATCAATCATGCAATTGTACGTGAAGGAAGGAATCAATCAATCATGCAATTGTACGTGAAGGAAGGACGGAAGGAAGGAATCAATCATGCAATTGTACGTGAAGGAAGGAAGGAATCAATCAATCATACAATTGTACGTGAAGGAAGGACGGAAGGAATCAATCAATCAATCAATCATGCAATTGTACGTGAAGGAAATAATCTATCATGCAATGGTACGTGATGGAAGGACGGAAGGAAGGAATCAATCTATCATGCAATTATACGTGAAGGAAGGAAGGAAGGAAGGAAGGAAGGAAGAAATTAATCAATCAATCTTGCAATTTTACGTGACAGTCTATCGCACAACCTTAAGCCACAGGACTCTGTTTCCTATTGGAATTTGAAACACTGGTCGTGACATTTCAACCCAAGAAACCCATTTGCATTAGGCACTAATCGAACCTGGTGGAAGGTAAGGATTTTTACCGCTGCTCCATCATATCCCTATGTTATACGTTAAGCATTGTCAAATTGATGTCTTGAAATAAAGGAAGCATTGAAATGAACGATACTTTGAGTCTGAAATAAAGTAAGATACCCGAGGGCTGGAAACCAGGTACAATCCCGACATTTCCATGGAGGAAGTGTGGAAGACCCGAGAAAAGTACCACACTTAGGATGGCTGCTTAATGAGAAAGGACGGAATCATTGTTTATATTTATGTTGGAATGCTATAAATTCGATATCAGTGAAGGTAAATGGGTAAATATTTAACAGATATGAACAATTTGAAACCTTGTCATAAAATCTCACTCTAATGAGCTATATCGTTCTTATTTTCAAATAAACATGTTGGTGTTACATTGGCGATCCCCATTAGGAGAAGAACAAAAGAAACTACGGAAGCATGGACGAGCGAAAGTCTAAACAAATAGAAGAACTTGAAAATAAGCATGTCAGCTTCAATCTGCAGTATAAGAGAGAGAAGGATACGACGAAACTGCCGGAAACGAAGAGTCATGAAACTCGTTGGCAACGACAATAGATTTGCTGTGGGCAAGTACGAGGGCTGTCTTTTAAGTAAGGGCTGTTTTTTAAGTCAGTAGTTAATGCGCACGCCGCAACAAGCGTGCACGCTACTTCCCGGCATCCTTTGCGGACAAACAGGCGTCAGTTGCAGCTGTGTAGCTAACCTGTACGCTAAACTGTGCCTCTTTACAATGTTCAAGATTATTGATTCGCCCTCCACGTGTGAGGTACGAACTGTGATAATTTTCTTGAGTGCAAGAAACATGTCGGCTGCAGACATTCATCGTCAGCTTTGTGAGGTGTATGGTGATAATGCAATGACAAGTGCCTAAATAAACAAGGCAACTAGAGGAAGATATGTAAAACCTAAAAAGAAATGTGGTTTCAAAATAAAATGTTCGGTTAATTTAAAAAAAATAAACGGCCCTCACTTAAAAAACAGCCCTCGTACGAGTGTGAAAATCTACATTTTAGTGATGACCACTCTGTGACGGACGACGTTGTACTATGACGTCATGTGGCTAAAGTCTGAATCAATAGTGTCCGGAAGGTCCGAAATGGTTCCAAAACTTGATGTTCATTAAAGAACATAGCCTAATTTTTCCTAAATATATTGGAATGGTTTTAACTACGTGAAGGAAGGAAGGTGTCCAAAATTGAAGCAACAAACGGAAATGTTGCAAGGTTGCGTTTATTTTGCCACAAAATGGTATACACAGGTGATAGTAAAGTAGCAAGAATGTAAAGAATACAGAAGGTAAATCACTGCAACATGCATAACAGTAGACAACAAGAAGTTCCGTGACGAACTAAAGAGCTACTTTTCTTAAAATTTAAGAATCATGCCAATGATTAATCTACAGTATATGGATCTATCTAGAATAATGACGAAATTAAGTTGGTAATATCGAAATTTCTAATTAGTTCGAAATACTGGATACCTGGCATAATGTAGCCAAATAGAGCACTACACTTGGCAGCCCAGGTGACTGAATGGTGTTACGACTGTGAGTTTGTGTCATCGCTCGCCGCATGAGTCACAACTGCCCCAGGGCTGGGCTGTGCCCTGCCTCGTGTATTGCGTGCGCCTTATGCAACAGGGCTACTAGGACAAAGGGATGGTCCAGAATATTCGTGACCCAGCCAGTGAAGGAAATCTCTAGAAGCCGTGTGCCCTGGACGATTCTAGAATTCACTGAGTCACCAGCCTGCTATATAAGCGGCCTCAAAGTGAGGGGACTGAGTTTTTCTGCGGGTGTGTGTTTTTGAGCGAGTGCGACAGAAGTGTGGTGACGAAGTGCCGTGCGAGTTACGAACTTGACATTGTTTCCCCAGCTTGTGGACAGCGAAACAGCGGGTAGCGGATTATCGTAAGTAACTGGAGTTGGTGTACATAAGGGAGAGGAGCCGGTAGTTTCTGTCAAGGCCACCGTACTCATTAAGACGGTTTAACTTCTGTGGTTTGTTAATAGTGAAAGGGCCAAGAGCGCTCAAGGAAGAGACTTGAGGAAACTGGAGTAAGGTTCCAATTGCATGTATTTGCTGATGAGTAATGTACCTCTTCCTGCAAGCAATAAAGCTAACTTCTCTTTAAAGCAGTAATTGGTGTTGTGTTTTCTACCCTCCGTAATCCAGTTAACAAAAGTGCCACTAGGGGGTGGCACGTAACAACTGGTGTCAGAAGTGGGATTACGAACTCAAGCACAAGCACAACACCTGACGGTCTTGGTTTCAAAGCCCGAGCAGGTCATTTTTTTAAATTTTCCTGTGAGCGCATGCCCCTTACAAGACAAACATCTAAAATGGAAGAGCAATTCGCAGCATTGCTAGAAAAGTTAAGTGGCATGGAAACCAAGATGGAAGACGGCCAGAAGAATTTAACCAAGGACCTAACTGCCAAATTAGAAGACGGCCAGAAGAAGATGGAAGACGGTCAAAATAAGTTAGCGGAGGACCTGAAGAAGATGGAGGACGGCCAGAAGAAGATGGAGGACGGCCAGAAGAAGTTGGCCGAGGACCTAACTGCCAAACTAGAAGACGGCCAGAAGAAGTTAGCCGAGGACCTAACTGCTAAATTAGAAGATGGCCAGAAGGATTTAACCAAGAAGATAGAGGACGGCCAGAAGAAGATGGAAGACGGGCAGAATAAGTTAGCACAGGACTTGAAGAAATTAGAACTGGGTCTGCGTGAGGAAGTCACGGCAGTGAAAAGAAGTTCGACGCCTTAAAAGAAGAGGTTGCCGAGCAACGCCGACGCCCGCTGACGGGAGTGGAAGAGAGATTCAACGCTCTACAAAAGGAATTTGCTGAGCTGCGCCGACACCCGCCGACAGGGATGGAACATAGATTCAAAGCCCTACAAGAAGAAGTCGCCGAGCTGCGCCGACGCCCGCCGACCGGGGTGGATGAGAGAGTCAAAGCCCTACAAGAGGAAGTTGCCGAACTGCGCCAACGCCCACTCACGGTGGTGGAAGAGAAATTCAACGCTCTTCAAGAGGAAGTTTCCGAGCTGCGCCGACGCCCGCCCACAGGTACACCGGGGACATCAGGAACGGGACAGAGCAGAGTGACGCCCCCAACCTTCGACGGAAAGGTCCCGTGGAGCACCTATTTACGTCAGTTCGAGGCAGCCTGTTCCATAAACAACTGGAACAGCACGGAAAAGGCTACAGCTCTCATTGTAGCGCTGAGAGGGGACGCCCTTAACGTCCCTCAGGCCATCCCGACTGGATCCCAGGACTACGCTTCACTGATCGCCCATATGGAGTCCCGATATGGGGATAGCCATCTTCAGCAGGCCTACAGATGCAGCTCCGGACCCGGGTACAAAAGAACGCGGAAACCCTTCAGGAGTTCGAGATGGAAATCGCACGCCTCGTAAGGCTCGCCTACCCAACAGCGCCGGCCGACTTTCTGGAACAGATTGCGACGCAGACCTTCACCGACGGACTACGGGACTCGGACACTCAACAGGCGCTGCGACTCGCGCGCAATAAGACCCTGGCAGATGCGCTGTGCCACGCGCTTGAGTTCGAGACGGCGAAACAGGCATCTAGAATGCACGCGCGGGTGCGTCAAGTGGACGTCGACGAGCCAGCAAAAACCAACGAGACCAAGCCCCTGGCCGACGAATTGATGGAGGCGCAAAGCTGTTTCTTCGATAGTCGCGGCACTACCAGCAACGACACAGCCAGAAGACAACCGGAGAGGCGTCCCGGAAGAGGACTACTGAACTGCTGGACCTGCGGTAAGAAAGGCCACCTGAGCAAGGACTGCGGTGATTAACGCCGCCGAGGGTATCCGACGGGAAGTCAGTCGTCTGAAAACCGCGCGGCCCAGGGAAACGAGTATTAGCCAGCCTTGGGGGGCAAAGGTTGGCTTGTGACAGTCGTCAAGCCCCGGCAGTCCAAGTCCGTGTGACGAAGTTACGGAGGGACAATAGCAGCCTGACGGTCGACGGAGTTATCAACGGAGTGAGCTGGCCCATGCTAATCGACACGGGAGCATCGAGGACCATCGTCAGCCCCACCGTGATCCCGAATTGGAGAGTGCAACCCACACAAAGGAACCTCCAGCTAATAACCGTGACCGGAGAGACCGCACCGGTACATGGCGAAGCATCACTTGGAGTTCGTCATTGGTCGACGGGCGATAAAGCATCCGGTGCTTGTGGCTGACGTATCAAATGAAGTGATCATCGGACTGGACTTCCTGGACCAGAACAACATCATCTTGGATCTGAGTACCAATACTCTGCACTTCGGAAGTGAGGAACTTGCTTTGCAACCAGCACACGAGGCCGTCGCCGCACGACGAGTAAGGCTGAGAGAGGACGTCATCGTTCCCGCCAGGACGGAAGTCAGCGCTGCCGTAATTTTCGACGGAACAGCTGAGGGAGTGGCGGCTGTCATCGAGCCAAAATATGAGGACATCCAGACAAAAGGATTGCTAGTTGCCAAGACTCTCATCAACACGACGTCTCGGCCGTTCGTCCGCCTCACCAACCTGAACGACTACGATGTTACGGTTCACCGGGGCACCAACCTGGGAGTCTGCGAGCCCGTTACCTGGATTGCCCGCATCACAGATACGACAGACGGACACCTGCAGACGGACAACCGAAGAAGACGCGCCCTGCCAGAAGAACTACAGAAGCTGTACCAAGAATCCCAGGACCATTTAGACGAGGAACAATCACGCCAACTTCGGGACCTGCTACACGAATTCCAGGATGTCCTCTCCATGGGGAGCAAAGATTTCGGCAGGACAAGCTTGGTCCAGCACAGAATCGACGTTGGGGACAGCGCACCGATTAGGGCCCCATTCCGACGTGTCCCGCTCGCCAAGCAAGCCGAAGTCGACCGGATGGTAGAAGAGATGAAGGATTAAGGGGTGATCGAGCCATCACATAGTCCTTGGAATTCCCCCGTCGTGCTTGTGAAGAAGAAGGACGGTTCCACCAGGTTCTGCGTGGACTACAGACGGGTGAACGACGTCACGAAGAAGGACAGCTACCCTCTACCCCGGATCGACGACACGCTGGACACCATATCAGGATCAAGATGGTTCTCCACCTTAGATTTGAAGAGTGGCTACTGCGGGTGGAGGTCCACACTAGGGAGCGCGAGAAACGGCGTTCTCTGTGGGCAGCGGGCTCTGGCAGTTCACCGTCATGCCATTCGGTCTGTGCAACGCCACTGCGACCTTCGAAAGGCTAATGGAGTCCATTGTGAGGGGACTACATTGGACGACCTGCCTGGTCTACCTAGACGACGTCATCGTTCTAGGAAGAAGCTTCGAGGAGCACTACAGCAACCTGAAGGGGATCTTGATGAAGCTACGGGCTGCCCAGCTGAAGTTGAGCCCCAACAAGTGTCAGCTATTCCAGAAACAGGTCCAGTACCTTGGGCATATCGTCTCCGAGGAGGGGGTGCGCACCGACCCAGAGAAGACTGCAGCTGTGAGGGAGTGGCCAGTTCCGGAGGACAAGTCCCAACTACGAAGCTTCCTGGGACTTTGCACTTATTACCGCCGCTTCGTGAAAGGATTCGCCGACATCGCCAAACCTTTACATCGACTGACTGGGAAGGACCAACTCTGCACGTGGACAGCAGAATGCCACAGTGCCTTCGAACAACTCAAGCAGGCTCTGTGCACCGCGCCTATTCTGGCCTACCCCAGACCTGGAACAAGGTTCATCGTCGATACCGATGCCAGCGACTTTGGCATAGGGGGAATCCTGTCGCAAGTAGTGGACGGCGAGGAGAGAGTAGTGGCCTACTTCAGCAAAGCCTTGCCAAAACCAGAGAGGACCTACTGTGTCACCAGGAAGGAACTGCTCGCTATCGTGAAGACCATCGAACACTTTCACAAGTACCTGTACGGGCAAGAATTTCTCATCAGGACCGACCATGCATCCCTGCGGTGGCTCCTGAACTTCAAACAGCCCGAGGGTCAACTCGCGCGGTGGTTAGAGAGGCTTCAACAGTACAACTTTGAGATTCAGCACAGGAAAGGCCAACTGCATTCTAACGCCGACGCCCTGTCACGAAGACCGTGCCCCGAAGACTGCAACTTCTGTGCCCGAAGGGAGGAGAACACCGGTATACAGTGCCAAGGACTACCGTGGAACTTCAAGGGAGCTGGAGCCGCGATTCTTTCACGCGGGCACAAGCAGATGATGATGACCTGGGACTGATAGCCGAATGGAAGAGGGCCTGTGTCCCCAGACCCGGGTGGAACATTGTGAGTGACTGCAGCCTAAAGTTTAAGTCCTACTGGGCGCAGTGGGACTCGCTGGTTGTGAGGGATGGACTCATTTGCCGTACCTGGGAGAGCACCGAAGGGAAGACATCTCGGGAACAAGTCGTCGTTCCAAAGGCTATGACGGAGGAAGTCCTGAAGGAAGTCCATGGAGGATCATCTGGTGGACACCTAGGGATAAAGACGACCCTGGAGAAGCTGAGATAGCGGTTCTACTGGACCGGATGCCGAACTGCGCAAGGTGCCACGATAGCGCAACCAGCAAGGGGCACGGACGTAGACGACAGGGTCCACTGAAGACCTACAACGTGGGCGGCCACATGGAGAGAGTGGCCATCGATGTTGCTGGGCCATTCCCGTTGAGCGAGCAGGGAACCGCTACATATTGGTCGTCAGCGACTACTTTACCAAATGGCCGGAGGCGTATGCGCTCCCTAACCAAGAAGCCGCGACGATCGTAGAGACCCTGGTGAAGGAATTCGTCAGCCGGTACGGAGTACCCCTGGAGCTACACTCCGACCAAGGGAGGAACTTCGAGTCGCAGGTGTTCCAGAATCTATGCCAGCTGCTAGGAATCTGGAAGACAAGGACAACGCAGTTACACCATCAGTCCGACGGGATGCTAGAGCGATTCAATCGCACCATCGAGAACCATCTCCGAATAGTCGTCAGCGAGCACCAGAGGGATTGGGACAAACATCTTCCACTATTTCTCCTGGCCTACCGCGCCGCCGTGCATGAAGCCACCGGGTGCACACCAGTCCGGGCCATGTTTGGGAGGGAGCTCCGTCTACCTGTCGATCTTGCCTTCGGCCGACCTGGGAATGATCCGATCCCGGTAAGCCAGTATTGTCAAGAACTGGTCGACCAACTGGAGGACGTGCACGCGTTCGCGAGGAGGAAACTGCGGATCGAGACCGACCGAATGAAGACCCGATACGACCAGCAGACGGATGCCGGCGGATTCCACGAGGACGACCTGGTCTGGCTCTTCAACCCATTACGGAAGAAAGGCCTGTCACCCAAACTGCAGAAGTCCTGGGAGGGCCCGTACCGAGTCGTGAAACGGATCAACGATGTCGTCTACAGGATCCAGCGGAGCCCGAGAGCGAAGATGAAGATCGTGCATCGAGATCGTCTGGCTGCCTACGGGGGGACACGGACGGACCAATGATTGATCGGGACGATCAGCCTTTTTAGGAAGGGGGTAGTGTTACGGCTGTGAGTTTGTGTCATCGCTCGCCGCATGAGCCACAACTGCCCCAGGGCTGGGCTGTGCCCTGCCTCGTGTATTGCGTGCGCCTTATGCAACAGGGCTACTAGGACAAAGGGATGGTCCAGAATATTCGTGACCCAGCCAGTGAAGGAAATCTCTAGAAGCCGTGTGCCCTGGACGATTCTATAATTCATTGAGTCACCAGCCTGCTATATAAACGGCCTCAAAATGAGGGGACTGAGTTTTTCTGTGGGTGTGTGTTTTTGAGCGAGTGCGACAGAAGTGTGGTAACGAAGTGCCGTGCGAGTTACGAAATCCAGTGACATTGTTTCCCCAGCTTGTGGACAGCGAAACAGCGGGTAGCGGATTATCGTAAGTAACTGGAGTTGGTGTACATAAGGGAGAGGAGACGGTAGTTTCTGTCAAGGCCACCGTACTCATTAAGACGGTTTAACTTCTGTGGTTTGTTGACAAGTGGAAGGGCCAAGAGCGCTCAAGGAAGAGACATGAGGAAACTGGAGTAAGGTTCCAATTGCTTGTATTTGCTGATGAGTAATGTACCTCCTCCTGCAAGCAATAAAGCTAACTTCTCTTTAAAGCAGTAATAGGTGCTGTGTTTTCTACCCTCCGTAATCCAGTTAACAAAAGTGCCACTAGGGGGTGGCTTAGTTCCATCTATTAAGGTACAGATTACAAAATTTGGTTAAAGTCCAATGGATAGCATGGACGTTACATGCAGTTAAACATTGGATCTAACAGCGCGCGTAAAATCATGTTGGCAATAATGCCATGCATGCTTTGGTCAGAAATAACCTGAAATAATATGATCTATTGTTTGGCCAATTTTGAATGAACTCCATTAGTTAGTATAGAAGTTACATGCATTTTACAATTCGACCTATCAGCAGGCTTAGAGTCATGTTGGCAGCCCTGACGTATATTATTTACTCTAAATTAATCTAGAATGCCAGATACTATATGTGTGCAAAGTTTAGAGCTATTGGCTTGCATACTTTCTGGTATATTGATATTAGGGTAACAAAAATAGAGACAGCATTTATTAACAGTTGGCAGCCCTAGTTGCTTTTAAGAATATGCATAGTCATATCAGTTATCGTACACATAGCACATACGAAATTTGGTTGAAATCTAAATGATAGTGTGGAAGTTTCATGTATTTAAATTCGGACATCCCAGCAGGCTTAGAATCATGTTGGTAGCACTGACGTATATAAGTTACTCCAAATTAATATAGAATGTCAGGTACTATACATGTGCATAGTTTAAAACTGTCGGCTTACATACTTTCTGATATATTGGTATTTGGATAAAATAAATTGAGAGCATTTATTAATAGTTGGCAGCCCTCGTGGCTCTTAAGAATACGCTCAGTAATATCTGTTTATGTACACATACCACATACGAAATTTGGTTGAATTCAAATTGATTGTGTAGAAGTTATATGCATTTAAAAATTGGACCTATCAGCAGGCTTATAATCATTTTGGCAACACTGCCATGTATGGATTCCTGGAAATTAAACTGAAATAGTAATATCACTACGTGTGCCAATTTTGAAATAGCTCCTTTTCATACCTTCCAAGATATCTAACATGGAGCTCAAATTTCAATTGCGATTTTTCAGCAGTTGGTAGCACTGACATCATTTTCAAATACGGCATTGAGATATTTAGGCATATGTCCTTTACTCCTACCAAATTTTGTTTCGATTGCTTCAGCCGTTTAGGAGTTGATAGGGACACACACACACACACAGCCAGACAGACAGAAGGACAGACAGACAGACAGAAGGACAGACAGACACACACACATTTGCCCAGTTCGATCTCATAAGTGTACTTTTTCTCATTTTTGCAAAATATGAAAAGTAGGCTAAAATGTTCTTTGTTTTTTCCAATTTCATTGATTTGCACATACATTCATACAACTGGTTAATTGCTCAGTATGCGGCGTGACCACCTCTGGCAGCAATACAGGCCTGACAACAGCGGGTCATGCTGCGAATGAGGTCTTCAATTTCATGTTGAGACAATAAGGCCCTTTCTTCCTGCAGAGCAGCTTGCAAGTCTAGGAGAGTGGTCGGTGGATGCTGATGTGATGCAACTCGTCTCCCTAGTGCATCCCAGACATGCTCTATGGGATTCAAATCGGGATAGCGAACAGGCCACACCATGCGTGCAATATCTTCTGTTTCCAAGAAAACATAACCACCTGTGCTCTATGAGGTCAGGCATTATCATCTATCAGTACGGAGTCTGGACCCACAGCATCTCACAACAACCGAACATGAGGTCCAAAGATCTCGTTGTAATACCTGACAGCAGTTAAAAGTTACCGATTTACCCGTACAATTTCCTGAAGAGGTGTTCGGGTAGTCAACAAAATCCCTGCCCACACCATTAGGGTTCATCCTCGATATCGGTCTCTCTCCACAATGTTTGGGTCACGAAATCGTGTTCCAGGTTCTCTCCAGATGCGAATCCGTCGAGAATCACTCTTCAGACCAAATCAGGACTCACCTGTGAAAAGAACATTGTTCAACTGTTCGACCGTTCAGTTGGCATGTCGACAACTCCACGTCAGGGGTACACATACAGCAGGTCTCCGGCAATAAAGGCCACTCTGCCGAAGCCAGAAGATTGTTTTAGACGATTGCCCTTGACCTTGTAGCTTGCGGGTGAGCCTGTACACAGTCATTCCCTCGCCCTGTCGCTACAGAGTTGTCACCACTGGTCTGATGCAATTGAATTCCAGACTTGAGCACGTGAAGACACCACGGTGCAGACAGTACAGTCTACGTCGAAGTATTTTGTGGCGCGGAAGTACACGTTACATAGTTACGAACAGAACGCCATTTTTCTTCTGCGCGAATGGGTCTCCTAGGAACACGCGGAATCAACACTTCTTGGCCTTGATGTTTGCCCTATAACTCTTCATGCGCAACGATTGAGCTAGCCTTCGTTGCTGCGACCAGACGTGTCTGGTAGGTCTTCTCTCTTCTGCCTCAAAACCCCGTGTATGAGTAATTTTCCTAATTTCCTTTCGATCCTTGAGATTGAGAAAACCTAATTCAATAAAACGATTAAATTATACGCCAAATCAATACATAAACAAATATATATATTGTTGCGTGCCACCCCCCTAGTGGCACTTTTGTTAACTGGATTACGTTGGGGGTACAAAGCACAACACCAATTACTGCTTAAAGAAATAATTAACTTTATTGTGGGCAGAAAATTACACTAATCAGCAAATACAAGCAATTAGGAGCCTTACTCCAGTTTCCTCAAGTCTCTTCCTTGAGCGCTCTTGGCCCTTCCACTTGTCAACAGACCACAGAAGTTAATCCGTCCTAATGAGTACGGTGACCTTGACAGAAACTACCTGCTCCTCTCCCTTATGTTCACCGATTACAATTACTTACGATCACTTGCTGCAGGCTATTTCACTGTCCACAAGCTGGAGAAACAATGTCACAGGATTTCGTAACTCACACAGCACTTCGTCACCACACTTCTGTCGCACTCGCTCAAAAACACACACCCACAGAAAACTCGGTCCCCTCACTGTTGAAGCCGCTTATATAGCAGTCCGGTGACTCAATAAATGCTTCTAGATCCATCCAGGGTTCACGGCTTCTCGAGGTTTCCATCGCTGGCTCCGTCACGAACATTCTGGACCATCCCTTTGTCCTAGTAGCCCTGTTGCATAAGGCGCACGCAATACATGAGGTAGGGCACAGCCCAGACCTGGGGCAGTTGTGACTCATGCGGCGAGCGATGACACAAACTCACAGCCGTAACACCACCCCCTTCCTAAAAAGGCTGATCGTCCCGATCAATCATTGGTCCGTCTGTGTCCCTCCGTAGGCTGCCAGGCGATCTCGATGCACGATCTTCATCTTCGCCCTCGGGCTCCGCTGGATCCTGTAGACGACATCGTTGATCCGTTTCACGACTCGGTACGGGCCCTCCCAGGACTTCTGCAGTTTGGGTGACAGGCCTTTCTTCCGTAATGGGTTGAAGAGCCAGACCAGGTCGTCCTCGTGGAATCCGCCGGCATCCGTCTGCTGGTCGTATCGGGTCTTCATTCGGTCGGTCTCGATCCGCAGTTTCCTCCTCGCGAACGCGTGCACGTCCTCCAGTTGGTCGACCAGTTCTTGACAATACTGGATTACCGGGATCGGATCATTCCCAGGTCGGCCGAAGGCAAGATCGACAGGTAGGCGGAGCTCCCTCCCAAACATGGCCCGGGCTGGTGTGCACCCGGTGGCTTCGTGCACGGCGGCGCGGTAGGCCAGGAGAAATAGTGGAAGATGTTTGTCCCAATCCCTCTGGTGCTCGCTGACGACTATTCGGAGATGGTTCTCGATGGTGCGATTGAATCGCTCTACCATCCCGTCGGACTGAGGGTGTAGTGGCGTTGTCCTTGTCTTCCGGATTCCCAGCAGCTGGCATAGGTTTTGGAACACCTGCGACTCGAAGTTCCTCCCTTGGTCGGAGTGTAGCTCCAGGGGTACTCCGTACCGGCTGACGAATTCCTTCACCAGGGTCTCTACGATCGTCGCGGCTTCTTGGTTAGGGAGCGCATACGCCTCCGGCCATTTGGTAAAGTAGTCGCTGACGACCAATATGTAGCGGTTCCCTGCTCGCTCAACGGGAATGGCCCAGCAACATCGATGGCCACTCTCTCCATGTGGCCGCCCACGTTGTAGGTCTTCAGTGGACCCTGTCGTCTACGTCCTGGGCCCTTGCTGGCTGCGCTATCGTGGCACTTTGCGCAGTTCGGCATCCGGTCCAGTAGAACCGCTATCTCAGCTTCTCCAGGGTCGTCTTTATCCCTAGGTGTCCACCAGATGATCCTCCATGGACTTCCTTCAGGACTTCCTCCGTCATAGCCTTTGGAACGACGACTTGTTCCCGAGATGTCTTCCCGTCGGTGCTCTCCCAAGTACGGCATATGAGGCCATCCCTCACAACCAGCGAGTCCCACTGCGCCCAGTAGGACTTAAACTTTAGGCTGCAGTCACTCACAATGTTCCACCCGGGTCTGGGGACACAGGCCCTCTTCCATTCGGCTATCAGTCCCAGGTCATCATCTTCTGCTTGCACCCGCGTGAAAGATTCGCGGCTCCAGCTCCCTTGAAGTTCCACGGTAATCCTTTGGCACTGTATCCCGGTGTTATCCTCCCTTCGGGCACAGAAAGTGCTGTCTTCGGGGCACGGTCTTCGTGACAGGCCGTCGGCGTTAGAATGCAGTTTGCCTTTCCTGTGCTGAATCTCAAGGTTGTACCGTTGAAGCCTCTCCAACCACCGCGCGAGTTGACCCTCGGGCTGCTTGAAGTTCAGGAGCCACCGCAGGGATGCATGGTCGGTCCTGATGAGAAATTCTTGCCCGTACAGATACTTGTGGAAGTGTTCAATGGTCTTCACGATGGCGAGCATCTCCTTCCTGGTGATGCAGTAGTTCCTTTCTGGCTTTGACAAGGCCTTGCTGAAGTAGGCCACTACTCTCTCCTCGCCGTCCACTACTTGCGACAGGATTCCCCCTATGCCAAAGTCGCTGGCATCGGTATCGACGATGAACCTTGTTCCAGGTCTGGGGTAGGCCAGAATAGGCGCGGTGCACAGAGCCTGCTTGAGTTGTTCGAAGGCACTGTGGCATTCTGCTGTCCACGTGAAGAGTTGGTCCTTCTCAGTCAGTCGATGTAAAGGTTTGGCGATGTCGGCGAATCCTTTCACGAAGCGACGGTAATAAGTGCAGAGTCCCAGGAAGCTCCGTAGTTGGGACTTGTTTTCGGAACTGGCCACTCCCTCACAGCTGCGGTCTTCTCTCGGTCGGTGCGCACCCCTTCCTCGGAGACGATATGCCCAAGGTACTGGACCCGCTTCTGGAAGAGCTGACACTTCCTGGGGCTCAACTTCAGCTGGGCAGCCCGTAGCTTCAACAAGATCTCCTTCAGGTTGCTGTAGTGCTCCTCGAAGCTTCTCCCCAGAACGATGACGTCGTCTAGGTAGACCAGGCAGGTCTTCCTGTGTAGTCCCCTCAGAATGGACTCCATTAGCCTTTCGAAGGTCGCAGGGGAGTTGCACAGACCGAATGGCATGACGGTGAACTGCCAGAGCCCGCTGCCCAGAGAGAACGCAGTTTTCTCGCGGTCCTTAGGGTGGACCTCCACCTGCCAGTAGCCACTCTTCAAATCCAAGGTGGAGAACCATCTCGACCCTGATATGGTGTCCAGGGTGTCGTCGATCCGGGGTAGAGAGTAGCTGTCCTTCTTCGTGACGTCATTCACCCGCCTGTAATCCACGCAGAACCTGGTGGAACCGTCCTTCTTCTTCACTAGCACGACCGGAGAACTCCAAGGACTATGTGATGTCTCGATCACCCCTTGCTCCTTCATCTCTTCTACCATCCGGTCGACTTCGGCTTGCTTGGCGAGCGGGACACGTCGGAATGGGGCCCTAATCGGTGCGCTGTCCCCAACGTCGATTCTGTGCTGAACCAAGCTTGTCCTGCCGAAGTCTTTGCTCCCCACGGAGAAGACGTCCTGGAATTCGCGTAGCAGGTCCTGAAGTTGGCGTGATTGTTCCTCGTCTAAATGGTCCTGGGATCCTTGGTACAGCTTCTGTAGTTCTTCTGGCAGTGTGCGTCTTCTTCGGTTGTCCGTCTGCAGGTGTCCGTCTGTCGTATCTGTGATGCGGGCAATCCAGGTAACGGGCTCGCAGACTGCTAGGTTGGTGTCCCGGTGAACCGTAATATCGTAGTCGTTCAGGTTGGACAGGCGGACGTACGGCCGAGACGTCGTGTTGATGAGAGTCTTGGCAACTAGCAATCCTTTTGTCTGGATGTCCTCATATTTTGGCTCGATGACAGCCGCCACTCCCTCAGCAGTTCCGTCGACAATTACGGCAGCACTGACCTCCGTCCTGGCGGGAACGATGACGTCTTCTCTCAGCCTTACTCGTCGTGCGGTGATGGACTCGTGCGCAGGTTGCAAAGCAAGTTCCTCACCTCCGAAGTGCAGAGTGTTGGTACTCAGATCCAAGATGATGTTGTTCTGGTCCAGGAAGTCCAGTCCGATGATCACTTCATTTGATACGTCAGCCACAAGCACTGGATGCTTTATCGCCCGTCGTCCAATGACGGACTCCAGTGATGCTTCGCCATGTACCGGTGCGGTCTCTCCGGTCGCGGTTATTAGCTGGTGGTTCCTTTGTGTGGGTTGCACTCTCCACTTCGGGATCACGGTGGGACTGACGATGGTCCTCGATGCTCCCGTGTCGATTAGCATGGGCCAGCTCTCTCCGTTGGCGACTCCGTCGACCATCAGGCTGCTATTGTCCCTCCGTAACTTCGTCACACGAACCTGGACTGCCGGGGCTTGACGACTGTCACAAGCCAACCTTTGCCCCCCCCCCAAGGCTGGCTAATACTCGTTTTCTCTGGGTCGTGCGGTTTTCAGACGACTGATTTCCCGTCGGATACCCTCGGCGGCGGCGATCTCCGCAGTCCTTGCTCAAGTGGCCTTTCTTACCGCAGGTCCAGCAGGTCGGTAGTCCTCTTCCGGGCCGCCTCTCCGGTTGCCTTCCGGCTGTGTCGGTGCTGGTGGTGCCGCGACTATCGAAGAAACGGCTTACCGCCTCCATTAATTCGTCGGCCAGGGGCTTGGTCTCGTTGGTTTTTACTGGTTCGTCAACGTCCACTTGACGCACCCGCGCGTGCATTCTGGATGCCTGTTTTGCCGTCTCGAACTCAAGTGCGTGGCTCAGCGCATCTGTCAGGGTCTTATTGCGCGCGAGTCGCAGCGCCTGTTGAGTGTCCGAGTCCCGTAGCCCGTCGGTGAAAGTCTGCGTCGCTATCTGCTCCAGAAAGTCGGCCGGCGCTGTTGGGTAGGCGAGCCTTACGAGGCGTGCGATGTCCATCTCGAACTCCTGCAGGGTTTCCGCGTTCTTTTGTACCCGGGTCCGGAGCTGCATCTGGTAGGGCTGCTGAAGATGGCTATCTCCATATCGGGACTCCATATGGGCGATCAGTGAAGCGTAGTCCTGGGATCCAGTCGGGATGGCCTGAAGGTCGTTAAGGGCGTCACCTCTCAGCGCTACAATGAGAGCTGTAGCCTTTTCAGTGTTGTTCCAGTTATTTATGGAACAGGCCGCCTCGAACTGACGTAAGTAGGTGCTCCACGGGACCTTTCCGTCGAAGGTTGGGGGCGTCACTCTGCTATGTCCCGTTCCTGATATTCCCGGTGTAACGGTGGGCGGGCGTTGGCGCAGCTCGGCAACTTCCTCTCGTAGAGCGTTTAATTTCTCTTCCATCCCCGTCAGCGGGCGTTGGCGCAGCTCGGCAACTTCCACTTGTAAGGCGTTGAATTTCTCCTTCACCCCCATCAGCGGTCGTTGGCACAGCTAGGCAACTTCCACTTGCAAGGCGTTGAACTTCTCCTCCACCCCCATCAGCGGGCGTTGACGCAGCTCGGCAACTTCCACTTGTAAGGCGTCGAACTTCTTTTCCACTGCTGCGACTTCCTCACGTAGGCCCTGTTCTAATTTCCTTTGGCTCTCCTCTAATTTCGTCAGCAGACACTCTTCCAGATTTTTCTGGCCATCCAGAAATTTGGTGGTTAGGTCCTCTGCTAACTTATTCTGGCCGTCCTTCAGGTCCTCTGCTAGCTTATTCTGACCTTCTTCAAATTTGGAAGTTAGGTCCTCGGCTAAACTTTTCAGGCTGTCTTCCATCTTCTTCAGGTCCTCCGCTAAATTATTTTGACCGTCTTCCATCTTCTTCTGGCCGTCTTCTAGCTTCTTCTGGCCGTCTTCTAATTTGGCAGTTAGGTCCTTGGTTAAATTCTTCTGGCCGTCTTCTATGCCATTTAACTTTTCTAGCAATGCTGCCAATTGCGCCTCCATTTTAAATGTTTGCCTTGTAAAGGGCATGCACACACAGGAAAATTAGAGAAAATGACCTGCTCGGGTTTTGAAACCAGGACCGTCAGGTGTTGTGCTTGAGTTCGTAATCCGGCTTCTGACACCAGTTGTTGCGTGCCACCCCCATAGTGGCACTTTTGTTAACTGGATTACGGTGGGGGTACAAAGCACAACACCAATTACTGCTTAAAGAAATAATTAACTTTATTGTGGCCAGAAAATTACACTAATCAGCAAATACAAGCAATTAGGAGCCTTACTCCAGTTTCCTCAAGTCTCTTCCTTGAGCGCTCTTGGCCCTTCCACTTGTCAACAGACCACAGAAGTTAATCCGTCCTAATGAGTACGGTGGCCTTGACAGAAACTACCTGCTCCTCTCCCTTATGTTCACCGACCACAATTACTTACGATCACTTGCTGCAGGCTATTTCGCTGTCCACAAGCTGGAGAAACAATGTCACTGGATTTCGTAACTCGCACAGCACTTCGTCATCCCACTTCTGACACCAGTTGTTGCGTGCCACCCCCCTAGTGGCACTTTTGTTAACTGGATGACGGTGGGGGTACAAAGCACAACACCAATTACTGCTTAAAGAAATAATTAACTTTATTGTGGCCAGAAAATTACACTAATCAGCAAATACAAGCAATTAGGAGCCTTACTCCAGTTTCCTCAAGTCTCTTCCTTGAGCGCTCTTGGCCCTTCCACTTGTCAACAGACCACAGAAGTTAATCCGTCCTAAAGAGTACGGTGGCCTTGACAGAAACTACCTGCTCCTCTCCCTTTTGTTCACCGACCACAATTACTTACGATCACTTGCTGCTGGCTATTTCGCTGTCCACAAGCTGGAGAAACAATGTCACTGGATTTCGTAACTCGCACAGCACTTCGTCACCACACTTCTGTCGCACTCGCTCAAAAACACACACCCACAGAAAACTCGGTCCCCTCACTGTTGAAGCCGCTTATATAGCAGCCCGGTGACTCAATAAATGCTTCTAGATCCATCCAGGGTTCACGGCTTCTCGAGGTTTCCATCGCTGGCTCCGTCACGAACATTCTGGACCATCCCTTTGTCCTAGTAGCCCTGTTGCATAAGGCGCACGCAATACATGAGGCAGGGCACAGCCCAGCCCTGGGGCAGTTGTGACTCATGCGGCGAGCGATGACACAAACTCACAGCCGTAACAATATTATGTATTAGTACATGTTTCGACCCACAATGGGGTCATCCTCAGCCTAAAAAGAAAATCAATTAAGGATTAAAAACTAAAATGGCATAATGTGCCTTAAATCTAAATTAAAATGAAAAATTAATTATAGTTGTAATAAATAAAATATAGTAATAAAATGGATATCCTTACAAATGTAGTATTAATTAAATAAATATAAGATTGATCTTTTAACAATAATTTAAAAAAGTAGTTAGAAAATAAGAACTATTAACGGTGAGTGCAAAAATGTTATGCTTTAAAAAATATATAAAAATATACACAAAATAATTTAGAAAATCAATAAAATAATTCAGTTCGGCGCTTGAGTTAAATAAGTTGAATCCTCGTCAATACGGAGATTATTAAGGATTTTGAAAAGGTGCCAACCAGTAATACGATTACATGAAATAATCTAACAGATAGGAAAATAAAACATGTCAGAAAAAATGTATATAAATAAACGTAACATAATTAGCCAGCATATGAAACTGATAAAAATCGACTTTTATATGATTTATTATCACCTACCTCGTTGTATGGATGGAGAATTTCGGAAATTCGTACAAGAATTTGAGTTGAAATGCCCAATATGGATATGTGGCAATTCTAATAAATGTCCAAAACGTTTAGAAGAAAAACCGGGATTCTTGAAATGGAATTACGGTATCAAAAGTTCCTCTTTAAATTTGCCAAACAGTGTTAGGTTATGTATTTGCCGCTTTAATGCAACCGTCTATGGAGAAAGAAATGAATAATATAGTAATCAGTCTTGATTTAAAAGGAGGTATTAAATGTATTGGTCATACCATTAAGTAATCTTACCGTGTTGAAAATTCTCCCGTAGTACCGTATGTAATGCAAACATTAAGTATTTATCAGATCAATGAAGTATAGGTGACATGTCATTATTAGTAATCGACGTGAATAAATATATGTCAACGAGCTTTAAGGTTTGGATGTATTGCATTCTTTAGGTTACCAAAGTGTAAAATATAGCTTCCAAGGAGATATGGGAGTGACGTTCAATAAAAGTGCAGATGTAGCGTTGCTATGCATAAAATACCCGCTCATATAGACTATGCTTCATAGTTCGAAATGTTGTTTTAAATATAAACTTTTGTCGTAAGTATTTAATTATAATAGGAAAATAATACAGTATGTTTTATCTTCAAAAAGTATATTAATTTTCATTTGGCTCTTATCCTGGTTTAAATATATACTTCATTGAGATGAACGTTTAGGTATAATGCATCTCACAGGCAACCAAATGCAATGGGTAGTTTCAAAGAAGATATGAAGATGCAATTTAACAAATTTGCCGTTGTAGCATTGCTATGTATATGACCGAATCAAACTACCAAATATATCAAATAGGTCACTAATAATGTGTATTAAATCCTTGTTTTAACAATTATTAGATGAATACTAGGAATTAATATATTATAATGCTGCAATTGTCGAAGGGTAGGATTAGATTTACCTCTATGTTAAGCTAGGTGTCTAATTTTAAGTGTAATCTATTACTTTTTTATTCAAATATATTGACAATTTAACAAGCAAATGTGGGAAACGAACGTAAAGGTGATGCCGCTGATATTTCATTAAGGAATATAACAATATTTGTTATTGTGGAAATGTTATTATGTTCTTTACATTTATATGATTGTAAGTTCAATCTGTTAAGTTAGTAATTATTGGATGTGTAAATAAGGAGTTAAATATCAAACATGATAAACAGTCCGAAAATCTATTTAAACCGAGGTCATGGCAAATAAATTATATATATAAATAAATCAGAAATGCGCCACTTTGTGAATACTTGGGCATATCATGAAATCCACAAAATTGTGCAAAAAAGGGGGACCCTTCAATGAGCTGAAACGAAGCATGTGTATATGATCTTTGTGAAAGCCTAAGTGATTTGATATTACATTTCAACATGTGAAAATTAAACTGAGACAAAAATACAGACTTGCTAAGAATCGTAAGATTGAGAAAATATAAGTGAATGTAGTGTAAACGTATTTGCTTAATGTTTGTCTTGTATATATTTCTTTAATAATACGATTTTCTGTGACTAGTTTATATAAATCTATGAAAAAAAATGATATTTGTAATATTGTATCTTTAATTGTCAGTTAATTCTGTTCTTTAAATTGGATTGAAGTAATGAATGGCGATGAAAAATTGTATAAAATTTGATTTATGGTTGTTAAAGATGTTTATGGAGGTGGGATTCCTTTGTTTCTTGTTTTTTATATGGTTCAAGATTGTGATGAACAATGGGTTACTTTCGTTATTTATTTCATTTATGTTGAGGTCTGGGTATAATTTTTGGTTGATGTATATTTCTATTTTTTCAAGGATGTTTAATAGTTTGCCTTTATCGGATAAATGTAAAATTGTTAAGTCTGTGTTAATAGATGTAAAAGCATGGTTCAGATTATTTATGTGTTCTCCCATACTTGAATATTTCTTATATTTGACAGCATTAACATGTTCATTGTAACGTTTATTAAAAGTTCTCCCAGTTTGGCCAATATATGTGAGTTTGCAAGTGTTACATTCAAGTTTATATACTCCTGATTTATTGAACATGTTTTCTGTATTTATTTTGTTTTGATGGTAAATCATTTCGGAAGTAGTATTATGTTTTTAAATGCAATTTTACAATTTTTCTTTTTAAATATATTTGTTATACTGAAAATTTTATTGTTGGTGTATGTGAATGTTAGCAATGTCTTATTTACAACTTCATTATTTAGTGTGGAAGTTATTTTATCCTTAATCTGTTTTAAGATATTATTAACGAATAGTTTATTGTATCCATTAAGTTCAGCAATGGTATAAATTGTGTGTATTTCTTGTATGTATTTCTCTGATTTCATGGGTGTATTTAATGCCCTTGTAATAAGACTATAGAATGTTGATTTTGTATGAGATCCTGGGTGCACAGAATCATTTCGTATGATATTAGCAGTCATCGTAGTTTTACGGAATATGCTGTATGTGAAACGGTTATTTTCCCGTGTAATTGATATGTCTAGATAGTTCAAGGTCTTATTACTTTCAGATTCTAAAGTGAACTTAATGTTAGGGTCTAAAGAATTCATATGAGTGAGAAAAGTATCGATATTAATAATATCTTTATTAATAACGATAAATATATCATCTACATATTGAACCCTTGCAAAGAAGCATATGAGACTCAGTTTCGGAGGGTGTAACAGTCCATTTCGTTAAGTTGTTGTTAAGCGCTTCTTATAACATGCAGGGTACCATATAACAAAATAACATGCAGGAAAAAGTGAATACCAGGGTTAAAACATATGAATTTAATAACAGATCAACTATTTACAATAAAACAAAACAAACAAGGTCTCCCAAATGACTCCCACTTGAATTAATAAACTGCCAAATTTAGGCCAAATCTCAGGAGAGATTGTAAACAGCTGGACCGAATGTCCCAAAATTGCTACAATGGCAATGTGGGTGTGCGGCTGTTCTACATGCGTTACGATGTGTACAAATTAATGCGAGATTCGTTACCATCCAGTAAACCTTCAGGGGACGAATCTGCATTGTCTAGAGCTAGACAGACACGGGGAACCAACTAAACACTAATTAAATTAATCCGACACTTCCTACACTAAATAAAACAACAAATAATTTCCGCATGAAATTGGAATCACTGCTTTAGCAAAGAACATTAACGCCTAAAAACTAGGGCTTTTTAAATCAACACAAGTAAATTAACACGTGACCAAACAAGAAAAATACACATTTGGCCGCTTGCCACTTTTACGAGAAAATACACAAGTACACCCAATGGTGTCACAACAGACAAATCTAACATGAAATGAGTCATAGAAATCACTAGGCTCAAAACCAACATTTACATCATAAAACAAATATGTCATTCATACGATATGCGGTAATTCGTAACGGACATGGCGAACTCCCAATTAATTATGGTCCAATGACCATCAAAGAACAGGTTTGCTACTGATAGCTTACAGGGTCAGTCGGTCAGCTGGACTGCCTAAAACGATGAATCACCAGACATAGACGGGCGCTAAGTGGAATCTGCACATCTGTCAACCCACGTGTCAATAACCTCGACCTGCCGTGGCACTGGTTCGAGTCTTGAAGAAGCGTGCTCCCAAAAGCATATAATATACGTGTGTGTGTGTCAAAATAGAATATCTTAGCATTTCCCACGGAAATCCAAGAATCAGCTCTGGACAAGGTACAGTAGCCTCTAAGGGCGCTCTGCCTTACCATAAAATACAACCACAATATTATGAGGGCAGTAGGCACATCCTACCCCTCATCACGAAGAATCAATACACACACCTGAATCACACGTATGGGTTTGACAGAAACCTGAAATAAAGGACATAAAATATTTTCCACCGACTTGCGTTCCCAATCTAGTCAGTGACTAAAGAACCTGAAAAGGACTCAAACAAACTCAGAAAAATATAGACCTAAGGTGTTCTACAGTGACATCTTAATTTGTTGCGCTTGGCAACCCTAGTATGAATAAAAACCTGTTCGTAAAACATCTAACAACTTTTACCTCCCTTTCCTACAAAAAAATGAATTTGAGTAAGGCACCACTTGTCGACCGTTACGAGTTTCGCATTCGCATGGATAAAATGAAATACACACGCCGAGCATACTAATAATGACTCATAAGAAAAATATACGATCAAGCAAACACTTTGGCCACGTGCCAACGTACATTTAAATATAACAGTGTCGGCGCACAAAAATAATCTAAATACAAGAAAAACAATGAATAAAACATTTACAACGTTCCCGCGTCGAATCTAACTACATATTGAGTAAATAAATGGTTTGTACATCACCGTTGCAGCTTGTAGAACTTAACCTCCATCCCAAAGCATTTCCCTACGGGAAATCTACTCGTCCGTCGTCGACGTATTGGTAGAGGCGATGCACTTCATTCAATCACACGACCTTTCAGCAGACATCTTGGCGTAGCTTCTTGGAAAGAAATGTTCAAAGTTATTAGTTTGCCTAGCTAGAATCGCTATGAGCTACTGACTTTCACTCATAATAATGTCCTAGGCGATTACTTAACGTAGAACTGGCCCTATCTCAGCATTTGCTTAACACACGCTCATATACGTCACACAAAAAAATATAACACAAAAATTTACATAAATTACACTCTTCAATCTCAAACAAGTATCAAATATGTCTATCACGCAGCGCTTATCTCGACTAGAGATCTCCCTCCGCTAAACGTGAACTCTGCTCCCTTGAGCACAAAATAAAATGTTTGTCAAACAGACGTGAAGTGCGCTCACTAGAGCTTGATAAATCGGGACGCGAACTGGCGTGAATGTTGCTCACCAGAGCTCAATAAAGTTGTGTCCCAAACAGCTCATCACCGATCAATTTATTAGAAACTGACAGAATGGGGTAGGGTGGGGGCAATTTGTGAAAATAATCTGTAGTTTTCACCTCACAAACTTGGGACTAGTATCAATCTTCTTCTTTTCATCCAAACGTCTCAATGGACTTATGCGGAATTATATCGTATCGGCGGTTCTTTAGATACTCGGTTTAGCGCCATTTTCTAGGGTACGCGATCCACCGCGTGGCTTTGGCGTCCTCTCTTCTGATTTGCTGATTCAATCGTAGATCGGTTGGAACTTCACTTCTGACACTCCCATAGTGACGCCGATTGAGGTGCGCGTTCGTACAGAATTTGTCCTTGAACTCGGCTTTGCCGGTCATCTTCAGGAATAACTACCAAGCTGCTTCTGTTGTAATCGTTGCGACACACTACCTGACTCCCCTTTGTCAATCTCCAAAATGTTCTGCCTGGGCATCAGTAATAATAATAATAATAAAAATCATGAAGACTTATTGATCGACAAATCAATAAGGGTTCAATATCTTCCCCAAGTTTCAAAACCAGGAAAGTTATTGATAATGAAATGTTGTTCTAAATATTCGATGTAAATATTGGCTAAAATCCCTGAAGCTGGGGAACCCATGCTTAAACCATCTATTTGTTGATATATAGGCGGCTTCGGTGGCGTAGTCGGTAGCATGCTGAACTGCTGTGCCCAAGATAGCGGCTTCAAACCCGGCCGAAGTCGTCGGATTTTTTAAGAGCGTTGAAAATCCTTCAGTATGCCTTCCTTCGGAGGGGAAGTAAAGCCGGCGGTCCCATGTCATAGATTTATGGCATGTAAAAGATCCTTTCACAGACTAAATTTGTGTAAAGCAAAATTAGTTAGGTTAGATTTCGTCAGAACGCTCTATCAAAGTTCCAACGTTCACCACTAGGTATCATTGATATCTGGTGGCGAAAGTTGGAACTACTTGAAATTGAACGGAACTTGTAGCTCACCCTTTAGGGTGTCCGCAGGAAGCAGCTACAGACTCAGGCGAGCCGAACATGTCCTCGGACACTCCCGGCACTAAAAGACATACGATAAATAAATAATGTTGATATATAGATCCATTAAACGTGAAGTAGTTGTTATTTAAGATGAATGTTAGAATTGAAATGAATTCTTCAATCTCAACTATACTTAAACCACTGTTTTGTGTTAAATTATCCTTTATTATTTTGATATTTGCTTTCAAGGATATGTTGGTGTACATATTTGTGATGTCAAGGGAATGCATAGTGCTTTTGCTATTAAGTGAGAAGTCTTTTGTTTTTATAATGAAATCTTGGGAATTAATGTAAGAAGTATTCGCTTTGAATTGGTAATGGAATTTTAGAAACTTCTGTATGTATTTTGCCAATTTGTAAGTAGGACTATATTTATTATTGACTATTGGTCGAATGGGTATATTTGTTTTGTGGATTTTTGGTAATGCTCTCAATGTGGGTAATTTCGAATTCATTTGATATAAACATTGTTTGTCTTTGTCATCAAGTAGGAAAATTGTGTTGTTAATTAATTGTTTTAAATTTCTTTGCATTTTCGTAATTGGATCTTTTTTGATAATTATGAAAGATTATTATCCTGTAAGAATTGTTCAGTTTTTTGTATGTAAGATTGTTCTTCTAAAATTACTGTTATATTTCCTTTATCCGTTTTTGTGACAATTAACATGTCATTTTTAATTTTATCGTTGATATCTTTTATTATTGGTCTATGGCTCATGTTGACCTTTTCTTGTTTAATTATTTTATCAAGTTGTTTTTTAGCTTCATGTCGTAATGAATGTTGATCTTCTGGAAATTTGCTGATTGCAAGTTCAATTTGCGCTATTGTTTGTTTTAAATTAATAGTGTTGGTTAATTTTGGCCAATTGTGTTTTGGACCCTTTTCTAATAAGCTCAATTCATCTTTGGAGAAAACTGTTAAAATAGTTATGTTGTTGTTGTGGTTTGTGTCGCTTTTGTTCTTGTAAAGAATTTAATTTCCTTGAAATGGTATTCTCTTTTTTAACAATAGCGATATTAAATCTGTATTCATTTCTTTTTGAAAAGGTTCCATTCCAGTCGTGAAATGTTCTTAACCAAGTATAAATGGAGATCATAGCATTGATCAGATAAATGTTGTTTTTTCATATATAGGTATTTAAGTTCGTTTTGAAGCCACCATTTATTCACTTTGCTTTGTGTATATCTTATGTGATGATTTAATCTTCCTTTCATTCGTAATGAATTTAAGTGTTTAGGTATGAGATGTAACATTAAACATTGCTTAATGAAATAAATATCTCTTAATAAAGTATAAATTTTAATTCTTAATTGACTAAATCTATTAAGTGTTTTATAAGCCTGGCTGGCTCCTTCATAGAATGCAAACAAATTTGCCATTGAAAACAAATGTTTTTAAATATCCGTATTGATGTTAGAATTAAGCGTTTAAATTATACGCCAAATCAATACATAAACAAATATATATTTTATATATTAGTACATGTTTCGACCCACAATGGGGTCATCCTCAGCCTAAAAGAAAATCAATTAAGGATTAAAAACTAAAATAGCATATGTGCCTTAAATCTAAATTAAAATGAAAAATTAATGATAATAATTGTAATAAATAAAATATAGTAATAAAAATGGATATCCTTACAAATGTAGTATTAATTAAATAAATATAAGATTGGTCTTTTAACAATAATTTAAAAAAAGTAGTTAGAAAATAAGAACTATTAACGGTGAGTGAAAAATATTAAGCTTTAAAAAATTTATAAAAATATACACAAAATAATTTAGAAAATCAATAAAATAATTCAGTTTGGCGCTTGAGTTAAATAAGTTGAATCCTCGTCAATACGGAGATTACTAACGATTTTGAAAAGGTGCCAACCAATATTACGATGACATGAAATAACCTAACAGATAGGAAAAGAAACATGTCAGAAAAAACGTATATAAATAAACGAAACATAATTAGCCAGCATATGAAACTGGTAAAACGTCTAATTTTAAATGATTTATTATCACCTACCTAGTTGTATGGGATAGAGAAATTCGGAAATTCGTACAAGAATTTGAGTTGAAATGCCCTATATGGATATGTGGCAATTCTAATAAATATCCAAAACGTTTAGAAGAAAAACCGGGATTCTTGAAATGGAATTACGGTATCAGAAGTTCCTCTTTAAATTTGCCAAACAGTGTTAGGTTATGTATTTGCCGCTTTAATGCAACCGTCGATGGAGAAAGAAATGAATAAATATAGTAATCAGTCTTGATTTAAAAGGAGGTTTTAAACGTATTGGTCATACCATTAAGTAATCTTACCGTGTTGAAAATTTTCCCGTAGTACCGTATGTAATGCATACATTAAGTATTTATCAGATCAATGAAGTATAAGTGGCATGTCATTATTAGTAATCTACGTGAATAAATATTTGTCAACGAGCTTTAAGGTTTGGATGTATTGCATTCTTTAGGTTACCAAAGTGTAAAATATAGTTTTCAATTGCATTCCTTAAACCTAATTCAGCCAAGTCCTTTTCCGCCTGTTTGTACCAATTGGACCTTGTTGCCTTTTTCTGCAAAAACGTATAGATTTTATTTGCTAACCTAGTTGGGGACATTCTGTCCAAATGTCCCATGAATTGGATCCTTCTCATACTGATTGTGTCTATGATTTTAGTAATTTTTAAATAGATGTCAGCATTAGGTTTCGGAAGGTGAATTCCATCTTTAATTCTTGGTCCCAAAATTTTTCGCATGATTTTGCGTTCGTTAATCTCCAATTGATTTCACATGTTTTATGTTGTAGATTAAGTGACTCGGCTGCATAAAGGGCTGCAGGCAAGACTACTGTTTTATAATGTTGAATTTTACAATTCCAAGAGAGGCACTTTTTGTTATAAACTTGTTTTGTCAAATGGAAAGCAGTTTCCATTTTCTGTAGTCTTGCTTCTATAGCTTTTCTTTCGTTTCCAGTTTCATTGATCTATTCTCCTAAATACTTGAAGTCTTTAACTCGGGAGACCTGACAATTACCGATGCGGAGTGTATTCGGAGCAGTTTTAATATCCGTCATAAATTTTGTTTTGTCAAAAGAAATCCGTAAGCCGATTTTTGCTGCATGTTCTTGGAGTAATTCAAGTTGTTTCTGGGCATCATAAATGCTTGGAGCAATTAACGCCATGTCATCCGCAAATGCCAAACAGTCTAGTGTTATCCCTCTGAGTTTTGGTCCTAGTCTATGGGATGGTGCACCAGCTCGTCCCCATTCACGGACGACTCTTTCGAGCGCACAATTTAACAACAATGGAGATTATCCATCTCCTTGACGCACCCCTGTATCAATTGAAAATTCTGCACTCAGTCCTCCCATAAATTTAACCTTTGAACTTGTATTCAAGAGGGTATCTTTGATGATTGATGTTGTCTTGCGATCTAATCCAAATTCTGAGAGTACAGCAACAAGGGATTCACGGTCAATGCTGTCATAAGCCTTTGCAAAGTCAACAAAAGTAATGACATAATTTTTGTATGATATTTTACGGAAGTAATATATTGAGTTTTTCAAATTGATAATTTGCTCTGTACGCGATCTGCCTTTCCGGAACCTACCTCGGTATTCACCAATCTGCGGATCTAGTTGAAGATAGGCACGGTTCAAAAGGGCTTTGGACAAAATTTTGTAAGTTACCGAGAGTAATGAGATCCCTCGGTAATTGCTTGGGTTCGTTTTGATACCTTTCTTGTATACTGGATGGATGATCGCCATCCTCCAAACTGGAGGAATTTTTTCTGTTTGCCAGATAAAAAAAAGTTTTGTCCATCGTTGGACCGCATGGGACAGGTGACAACAACACAAGTACTGTAGTAACTCGACTACAGGCTTCCATTAAGATTTTTCACTCGTCTGAAACAAACGTTCGGCCTTTTTTTCTTGTACACTCTGCCTCGATACAAGAATTCCAGTGGATGCTGCGAGGTCAGATGCCAGTTGCCGTGCAGTACTACGACGTTACCGTAGTGCCCTTACAGCCAAATAACGGTCCTCTCGTTCTGATGTCACACGTGGTCGTCTCTGCCCTGGTCTTCGGGATACATTTTCGGTCTCGACAAACTGTCGCCACATCCGAGAAGCAACAGAACGATTCACAGCCACATCGCTTTGCGACTGCCCTGCTTCCATTCTTCCTATGGCCCTCCACTGCAGTGGGTCTTCTAGGCGTATTCTCTGTGCCATACAGCACCATCTGTGCATGTGTACACAGTGTGTGTTGATGTGGAACTACCCAGTAAACACCACCCCGTTTGACAGGTGCACTGACGTCATCGTTGGCATGGTTGTACGATGACAGGGATGCCATCTTCCGTACAGAACACGATTGTACGGGTATTTGTTGACAGTTTGTCTGATTATAAGGTGACTGCACCTGTGGTTGAACGGTTGCCAGTGGATGAACAGTATCCATTTAGGTATATATATTCGTATCCAGGACAGTACAATAGAGCTATTTACAATTCAAAACATATTCACAATACACACACAAATTGTGAACACATCAAATCGATTTTGAGGCACAAAACTCGGCAGCTTTGATTGCACGAGCATTTGCTGAAACCAGGTCATCCAGCGTGCAGACTTCAGGCAAGTTCGGGCAGACCAAGAGGTGTTCAACATCTTGAATATCTCCACATTCGCAGGTTGCATCTTCAGTAATGTAGCCCCACCGCTTCAAATTTTGTTTGCACCGCGTCACTCCAGTTCGCAGTCTGTTCAACGTCTTCCACGTCTGGTAAGGTAGTTGAAAACCAGCAGCCGCCTCTTCCTTTCGGTTTTGGCCATTACTTCCAGGTGTCCTGTTTCGCCATAGCTCTATACGGCGAGCGGAAGATGTTGTAGCAATTGCTTCAGTTGTTCGAAGAAAGCTCTTTCTTGACTTCAACCTGGGACGTGATGCTTCACTTCCAAACAAGGGATGCCTAGGATCATTTTCCTGTTTTATCTTCTCAACCTCTGCCGCTGTTCTTCTTCTAATATCCGGAGGTGCTATGCCTACAAGATGGTCAACTGGAGTTGGTCGTAGACAACCTGTCATAATGCGGCCTGTCTCGTTGAGAGCGGTGTCAACATTCCTGGCGTGTGCGGAGTTCTGCCAGACTGGTGCTGCATATTCTGCAGTGGAGTAACATAGAGCTAGAGCAGACGAACGTAGTACACTTGGTTGTGCCCCCCATGTGCTGTTAGTGAGCTGGCGTATGATATTATTTCGGCTGCAGACTTTGAGCTTCATATTCTCGCAACGGTCTTTGAACGTGAGAGAGCGGTCGAGCTTTATCCAAGGTATGTAGGGGTGTCACAGTGTTGTAGTTGTTTTCCCCTCCAAGTTACTTCCAGTTTCTTCCTAGCTTGTCTATTTCTCAAGTGAAACGCACAGACCTGTGTTTTGGTTGGATTAGGTTCTAGGTAAAGTTGATAAGGTTCAGTAGGAAAGAAAACCTGAACATGAGGTTCAGTAGGAAAGAAAACCTGAACATGAGGTTCAGTAGGAAAGAAAATCTGAAAATGAAACTTGCCTTATGCTAAGATGCCGTAGGACATCTCCTATAGTTGAAAAGTCTTACAGCATCTTGGCACAAGGCCCGTTTCATATTCAGGTTTGCCTTCCTACTACAGAATGTCTTACGGCATCTTGCCTTCCTGCTGAATCTTATCAACTTAACCCAAATTAATACTGTTCCTCCACTGGTAACCGTTCAACCACAGGTGCAGTCACCCTATCGTGAAGTAGACACATGACGGAGAAATATAAGTTTGTTGCTTTAATTTTGAAGACCAGTGTATTTGTTCTTATCAAGGAGTATAATTGAATGTCGGTTGTAGTAGCTTGTTGACATTCACGTGCTGTATTAGACGTTATACTGTACTATGCTAAAGATTTTCCTCATTCCCAATTATTACGGTATTCCTAAACCTGTTATGGACTGTGTAACTCAATGTATTACTTTATTGGTCTAGATCCTTGGGCCTGACACTTGAAGCCGGGGTTTGAGCCTTGTAAAAGTGTTTTTTTATTTGTGTTTTATTATATATGTTTTTTTAATTACCCATATAATTACAGAGAGTGATTTTTTTCTAATGGGCCGGCCACGGTGGCCAAGAGTGATAACACGCTAGCTCGTGCCTCGCTGGCATCGGGAGAGCGTGGGTTTGAACCCCACCTCAGCCGTCCTGAAAATGGCTTCCATGATTTCTCATTTTCACCACCAAGCAAATGTCGGGACGGTTCTTATCAGTACTGTAGATCCACGGCGAACTTCCTTCCAAAATCTCTTCACTGGCTCTTCCTTAATTAGATCCAAGTTAATGGTCACCTGGGCCATTGGCCTGTGACCATTGCCAGTTGGTTGGTTCATTAGTTTAGGGGCTGCGACAACGTGGCCATGTAGCCCCGTGTACTTTGGGTGTGTGTAGAATCAGTCCGATAACCTGTGTAAATTTTGATGGGTGTATTAGGGTGTGTTATCTGTGATTCAGGTAGAAGGACTGCAGACGATTAATTTTTTCAAGTAGTTTCTACTTTTGCTACCAAATACTACCGTCCACGACACCTAGATGCGGACGTGACTACTAAATGCCATCGCAGTCAGCACCTGGTGGCGAACGTTGGAACTAATATAGCGTTATCAAACTAAGCAACAAATTTTAGCTTCCACAAGTTCAGCAAGATGGACAATATAATGGAGGAAGAATCTAATATGAGAATAAATACACACAAACCAAAATTTTGGTCTGCAGTAGAAATGGCGAAAACCAGACAGCAATAGAGTTAAGAAATGAAAAGATACAAGAAGTGAATGAGTTTAATTATCTGGGAAGTAAAATAACGAATGATGGAAGAAGCAGCAGATAGATATTAAGTAGGATTGCCCAAGCCAAGAACGATTTCTATAAAAAGAAGAACCTATTTACTGCAAGGAACATAAGTCTTAATGTGAGGAAACAAATGTTGAAGACCTATGTATGGAGCGTCGCGCTATATGGCAGCGAATCTTGGACAATTGGAGAGAGAGAGAGAGAGGAAAAGACTTCTAGCATTTGAAACCTGGAGCTATACAGTAGAAGGATTATGAAAATCAGCTGGAAAGAAATGGTCACAAATGAGGAAGTCTTTAGAAGAGTGGGAGAGAGAAGATGCTTCTTCAAATATATAAAAAGAAGAAGGAATCACTTCGAGGGCCACATACTGCGACACAATGGAATTATAAAGCTTATAATCGAGGGAACAGTAGACGGCAAGAATTATACAGGAAGACCCAGACTGGAGTACATGAGTCAAATACGGGAAGATATGGGTTGTGGCTCATACTGTGAACTGAAGAGGAAGGTGGAGAGACGGGAAGAATGGCGAGCTGCTGCCAACCAGCCTCCCGGCTGTTAACCACAGAGATAAGTGTAGTTAGTGGAAGGTTCTTTTTCATGTCATAAATCTATGACATGGGACCCCCGGCTTTACTTCCCCTCCGAAGGAAGGCATACAGACGGATTTTAACGCTCTTAAAAAATCCGACGACTTCGGCCGGGTTTGAATCAGCGATCTTGGGCATGGAAGTTCAGCATGCCACCAACTAAGCCACCGAAGCCACTCATTGCCAATTGCATCTGCTGACAAAGTGTGTTCTCCCCCCAGGCAGCGTCCTTGCGACTGAGTGGGTAAAGCCAAGCTGGGAGAATAAGCAATTAGAAGTAAATAAAATGAAATAATTATGTGAAACTAAATTTGAAGGTTAGATTTGATTAATGCTCTATTAAGTTCCAACGCTCATCGCCAGGTGCCGGTTGCGGTGGCATCTAGTAACCAAGTTCGCAGCTAGGTTTCGTTGACGGTAGGATTTGGGGGCAAAAGTAGGAGCTACTTGAAATTGACCACCTGCAGTCATTACTGAATTACAGAAAAAACACACTAATACAGCCATCACAATAATAATAATAATAATATCGTATGGCCTCGGGTGCCAGGTGCAAGCTTTGTTATTTGACGCCCAGAAGGCAGCTTGAATGTCGAATTTCGTCGTTCGTTGGGACGCTATGAAAGTCATGGAGGTTAGATATCTAAGCTCCTTGACACTATAGCGCTTTCTAGTAGAGAATGGAGGAACTTTGTGTTGGCGGAAAATCCCGAGATTGATTTTTCCATTATGAACACGGCCTACTGAATTCAAATGGGTTCTTTAACATGGTAACAACGTATGACATGAATGTCGTGATTTTTTTCGTCTTTCAAAATCACTTACCACGGCCAGGAGCGAACCTGCAAGCTTGGGGTTGGTAGTCCGACACGACAACCACTCACCCACCGTGGCAAGTAGCCATCACAATTAACACCGGGCTATACGGGACTACATGAGCACGTTGTCGCAGCCCCTAAACTGAGAAACCAACCAAGGAATCTTTCGATCACATGAAACTCCTGTCACCTGTCGCCATTTAGCCCAAGTTGTATTTGTTCGCATTCGCACTTCTCTCAGTGTGTCTCCATCTGATGTTGTGTAAGAGCCCAAATATCGGAATCCAGTGATCTTGTTGAGTTGGCTTCCATCAATAGCTATAGAGCCATCGGTTTGCTCTCCACACTCCATGTATTCAGTTTTGGAAATGTTTAATTTCAGTCCATATGCATCAAGGTGGTCCTTCCAAATTTGTGTTTGCTGCTCTAGGCCTTGGCGTGTCGCATACAGAAGATTCCAGGGCTGTTTTGTCCGGAAATCTACAGTTGCCATGTCCATAAAAGCGGCTTCGGTGGCGTAGTTGGTAGCAAGCTGAACTGCTGTGCCCAAGATAGCGGGTTCAAACCGCCCGAAGTCGTCGGATTTTTAAGAGCGTTAAAAATCCTTCAGTATGCCTTCTTTCGGAGGGGAAGTACAGCCGGCGGTCCCATGTCATAGATTTATGGCATGTAAAAGATCCTTTCACAGACTAAACTTGTGTAAAGCTAAATTCTTAGGTTGGATTTCGTCGGAACGCTCTATCAAATTTCCAACGTTTACCACTAGGTATCATTGATATCTGGTAGTGAAAGTTGGAACTACTTGAAATTGAACGGAACTTGTAGCTCACCCCAATAAGGGTCCGCTGGAAGCAGCTACAGACTCAGGCGCACCGAACATGTCCTCGGACACTCCCGGCAATAAAAGCCATAGATAGATAGATAGATGTCCATAAAAAATGAAAAGAAAGCGGTGACAATGCTGAGCCCTGATGAACACCAACGTTGATTTTGAAAGTAGCTGAAGTCCCGGCTGCACAGCTTACCCTACTGGTGATGTTGTGGTAAAGAGATTGTACACATTCAACATACCGTATACTTACAAGGGAAGTATCAGGTAACACAGGTTGAAACCTTCCTTGAAACTTTGTGGACGCAATCGTTGTACTATAAGAGGACAATGTGCGGTAAATCAGCCGCCAGATTGAACTGCAAGGCTCCGAATTCATGTGGCGAATCACTCATACAGTACAGTACAGGTTGAAATGGACAGCCCTGACCACCGTAACACTCAAGGCTGGTGGGAAGGAGCTGCACGTTCCAATCAGCATATTCGCCCCGCCTCACTACTACTGCTCCGAGTGCCACAGGGATGTCCAGCTCCTCCAGCCGTCATGCCTGCGTACCAGGATGTCTGGTACGATTTCTGTGAAAGACCTTTTCTAGGTCCAAGAACGCCTGATGTAATCCTATCCCCAATTGGAAATACACACATTAGCACATACATCACAATAATAATAATAATATCGTATGGCCTCGGTGTCGGGTGTAAGCTTTGTAATTTGACACCCAGAGGGTAGTTTGCATGTCGAATTTCGTTGTTCCTTGAATCACTATGAAAGTCAAGGAGGTTAGATGTCTAAGTTCCTTGAACACTATAGCGCTTTCTAGTAGAGAAATGATGAACATTTGTGTTGGCGGAAACTCCCGAGATTAATTTTGCCATTATGAACACGGCCTACTGAATTAAAATGCGTTCTTTGACATGCCAACACCGTATGGCATGCGTGTCGCAATTTTGCCGCCTTTCAAAAATCACTTAACACGGCCAGGAGCGAACCTGCAATCTTGGGGTTAGTAGACCGACACGCTATCTACTCACCCACCGTGGCAAGCTGACATCACAATGACACAGGTTAATATACAGACCACACAATCACAAGTACAAGGGGCTACATTACTCCCAAGTCGCAAATGAATCAACAAAAATAGGCCACGTGATTTTAATGCCTGTGTTTTCAGTGGACTGAATAGTAATAAAACAGGTATATAGAGATGTTCAAAAAGTCTAATAACATTTCAGGACTGGAAAAATCTAGCATAAGTTAGACCTTCAGTTCACTCTCTTCGACAGGGTTCTGATTCGTTGGCAACTCCCCATCTTCTGCTCCACAGCTTCACGAGGGAATAACATAGCGGAGTTGACTGTTACTAAACTTCACAATTTGTTTCACGCGAACGGAGTCTAATCTTTGTTACACAATGATTATTCCGCTAGAATTTAGGCGCACTTAATACACATAACAAACAAACGGTGTTCCCTTTAGCTGGGGAACAACAAGGTTATAAGGTTAGCCTGAAACAGGATTGTGGAAGTTTATTCTTAAGGTCACTACGTAGTCTTACACGATGAAATAGTCTATTTTTGTGGCATCACTTTACTAAGTATTTTCTGGGTTTATGCTAAAGGTACAGCTATGATTCTTGTTACATATAAGAAGCGGTATATTCTGAGCTGTTTTTGACCATGTAGTGCTACTTTGCTTCTATAGGACGAGTGAAATGAATACAAATTTGGACAGATTACATTTTCAAAAAAATGTTGTATAAGTTCCTTCAGGTACATATTTCTCAGTTGTTTTTCAATCAAATATTCTCAAATTTTGTTCACATACTTGGAATGGATCACGGCAGATGAGTAACCACTTTGTTTTATTATTATTGGGACAGAATGCAAGAAAAAAATCCGAACTCTTTCTTTTTAAATTTATTCAAAAATATGTATCAATTTTTCTCTTCCCAATCCATGCCTACTATGTTTTGGAGGTGAAAATAGGTTAACGTTCAAATACTCCATTAGGCAAGTTAATGTAGAACAAATTAGCCCTCTATCCTAAATGGGTTCCTAGTTATTGGTACCTAAACATGAAAAATGAGTGTTGACGAAAAACAGCTGGCAAAGTTAAAAGTGTATTAAAATAGGAATCTCCGTTTCGCGGGCTTATAGGTCGTGTTCCAAGGACAACCGTTTCGCGGGCTTATAGGTCGTGTTCCAAGGACATTTTGTCCTTGGAACACGACCTATAAGCCCGCGAAACGGAGATTCCTATTTCAACGCCGGTCGTGAAAGTCTACATTTTTACTTAAAAGTGTATTAATTCAGAGCATGGGACGCTAATTTTAAAAAACGAATTTAAGGTAGTTGTAGACATCAAAACCCCAACAAACTATATATATTTGAATTCAGAAAAGAATGAAGAATTTTATGGCGCCAAAAACAAAAAAATCGATTTTTTCATCATGCAAGAGTAGTCAACGTGGTGTCCTTAAAGTACGGCAACCTAGTTACAGTTACCGGTAAGCAAAGTGAAGCCAACTCTGTACAGGCCTGGGAGTAGTGGAAGGTAGAGGCTTCCACTCTTTGTGACAACAGCATTAGATGGGATAGAAGCGGCTTCGGTGGCGTAGTTGGTAGCGTGCAGAGCTTCTATGCCCAAGATCGCGGGTTCAAACCCGGCCGAAGTCGACGGATTCTTTAAGAGCGTTAAAAATCTCTCAGTATGCCTTCCTTCGGAGAGGAAGTAAAGCCGGCGGTCCCATATCATAGATTCATGGCATGTAAAAGAACCTTCTACTAATTACACTTATGTGAAGCTAAATTATAGGTTAGATTTGACTAACGCTCTTAGGCTCCAACACTCGTCCCCAGGAGCCGACTGCGGAGGCATCTAGTAACCAAGTTCAGAACTAGTAGTCGTTGACGGTGGCGTTTGGTAACAAAAGTAGGAACTGCTTGAAAATTGAATGTCTGCAGTCCTTACTTGAATTAAAAACAGTTAACACACACTAATACAGTCATTAGACAATTAACACCGGTTATCAGAGAGTTTCTACACACACCCAAAGTACACGTGGCTACATACCCAAAGTACACGTGGTTACATGACCGCGTTGACGCAGCCCCTAAACTGAGGTACCAACCTAGACGGGATGGAGTTGTCAGCTCCATGCCTGCCGTCTCTGCTCCCAGGAATTAGGCTATCCTGGTACTCATTTCTGCTGTACGTCAGGGCGTTTCCGAAAGTGGTAGTTTTGTTTTGTTTGAAATCGACTACCTGGGTGGGGATCGAACCCACTCCCTTCCAGTTAGAAGCTTAGCGCAAATTTAACATTTTTTTCCTACGGAAGTCGAATTTATTTTGACATCCCCTAACGATTCGAGATATTTACAAATTTTATATTGACGTAGACTACGGTTTAATACTGTAGGAAGGAAAGGGACTAAGTGACTGGCGTGAAGAGAGCAGGTACTACGTGATGGGTGGCAATTAGATCTCAGTGGGGCGTGGACCCCCCACGGAGCGCGCAAGCTGGGAGCTCCGGCCTAATTAGTGAGGTTTATGGGGCAAGAGGCGAGACAGCGGGAGTCAAACAATCTGAATCGTGTTTGAGCACCTTCAAAGTCGCAGTTCTGAGAATGTTAACTTAGAGACAGATACTTCTTGTTCGCAAACAAAAATTGGCAAGTGCTGTACTTAATGCCCCTTTTTAACAAGGATATGTGTTTGGGCTGGGGTCTACCTGGAAATAGCAATATCTATTTCCCTGCACCATGGTAGCTTGGCAACCAGTGCTCGTCGTCTATACGTTGCTAAGGGCGGTTTTCACCTTCGTCAATTACCTCTTAATTCATTATTAAAGGTTATTTAACTTTGCACGAGCATTCAAACAAACATAAATGCTCGTTAACTTACCACTAACAAGGAATTACGTTAAATGGCAAAATATGGCCACTCAACTCTCTAAAGCAGTGTTTCCCAAACTTTTTTTGTGTGTGTACCACACTTTAAGAGATGAGAATCTCTCGCGTACCACCCAATGGCTGGGAGATATTGTAACTATAAACCCCATCATACCAATGGATGGATTGTAAATTGTGATTGTTAGAGTTAGACTGTTAAAGTTCAAATAATAGAAAGTGTGTCCAGTTGTTTTATTATTTTATGTTCGACCCTCACTATTATGTGTCAGATAACTGTATCATAATGATGGTCATTATAACACAGTTTTCCATTATGATACAGTTTCTCCAGCCAATCAGAGCTCGTTCATTGACCAATTAGGTAACGATAACTTCGCGCATGCGTTCAAAATCCATCATGTCGGACATAAACACAACATCGAACTATAATAAATTACCGACATGGAATACCCACCGTCCATATGTTCGCGTAAATAAACTGGCGAATATGGCTGCATATGGCATTGCAAGCCCACAGAGCGCATGCGTCGGTCGTTCAAAGCTCTTGAAAGACAAAGATATAACACCCAACGCTCGCTCTGCAATCACAAAATTCCAGTAGCTGACTCTCAACAGATATTTATGAATATTTATGTTAAAACATATAATAAAGTTATAATTATCGTCGAACATAAACAGTCGTATGCAACTCGCCTATAATGGTAATTAAGACACTCGTATGGAAATTATAAAACTCGCATACGCTCGTTTTATAAAAAATACTCGTGTCTTAAGTATAGCCATTATAGGCTCGTTGCATAATGTACTATATTACAATAAGTACTCAATTAAATCATTCAGAAATGACACTGTACAAATAATATGAATAAAAGAACTCGCAATAATTAAACATAAAAACCAAAGTTCAACTAACAACTTCAGTGTGAAGGGTGAGCTTGAAGATTAGAAGCCAACTTAGGAATGTCTGGTTTAAGATTGATGAGTCTCAAACGAAGATCGTTTTCCACTGTAAGGAGCCTATTTTGGTATTTATTCTTGAGATAGTCGCCTCCGTAGCGTAGCGGTCAGCATGGTTAGCTGCTGCCCCGGAGGTCCTGGGTTCGATTCCCAGCTCTGCCACGAAATTTGAAAAGTGGTACGAGGACTGGAACGGGGTCTACTCAGCCTCGGGTGGCCCAAATGAGTAGAGGGGGTTCGATTCCCCCTCAGCCATCCTCGAAGTGGTTTTCCGTGGTTTCCCACTTCGTCTTCGGGCAAATGCCGGGATGGTACCTTCTTCAAGGCCACGGCCGCCTCCTTCCCTCTTCCTTGTCTATCCATCCTAACCATCCCTTACCTTCGCTCATGAGGCCCTTGTTCGCTTTGCAGGTGAGGCCGCCTGGGTGAGGTGCCAATCACACCTCACCGGTTGTATCCCTTCCGATTTGATGTTCCCAGCTCTAGGACACTGCCCGTAGAGGCGGTAGTGGTGAGTTCCCTCGCTGAGTCCGTGGGTTCCACCAACCTGGAGGGTAAACGACTAAAATAATAATAATAAAAAAATCTTGAGATAAACAAGTGAAGAAAATGCAGTCTCACACAAGCACGAATTAGTGTAAGGCAGTAAAAATCTTAACTGCTTTGTCAGCTATGTCTGCATACTCTGCTCGCCTCTCAACCCAAAAGTTGACAGGAGCCATTTTTGAAAAAGCTTGCCTTAGTTCTGAATCACAATTCAATTCATAAAACTGCT
Source organism: Meconema thalassinum (assembly GCA_946902985.2). Lineage (NCBI taxonomy): Eukaryota > Metazoa > Arthropoda > Insecta > Orthoptera > Tettigoniidae > Meconema > Meconema thalassinum. The sequence continues at coordinate 127,401,654 of OX336393.1, read as the reverse complement.
CTTTATCATTAGCCTTAAAGTCCGCCGGCAACATATCAATGTTTTTATATTTTTAAATTTTATAGTTTATATTTTTCGTAACGTATCTAATATTTTTTATAATTTTCGTAACATCACCGCGTTACAATACGGCAGTACGAACGGACCAACAGTGGTACGCGTACCACAGTTTGGGAAACACTGCTCTAAATCATCTTTAAAGTGGCGAGAAGCAGCTGAACACTGCCTTGCGTATCTCACAATGGCGGTTTGTTTCCGAGTTTCACATGAACTTTCATCCGTATGAATATAAAATATGTTTATGACAATGAAATTATAAAAGATCACACACATTACTAAGTTTCAATACCAAGAAAGACGAATGCGTTTTTTTTAAATAAAAGTATATCTGAAGTGGGACTCGATCTCCTTCCAGCACTGTATGATAAATTCAGAGTCTGCACAGCATCCGCTTAAGCTACGAAGACAGCTGGGTAATCGCGTCCTTTTTTTTTTTTTTTTTTTTAGCGTATGGCTTTCAGTGCCGAGAGTGTCCGAGGACATGTTCGGCTCGCCAGTTTTGTAGCTGCTTCGAGACGGACACCCAAAGGGTGAGCTACAAGTACCGTTGGGGAGGGAAGTTGGAAGGGAAGGGCGAGGAGTTGGAAGGTAGCGGCTGTGGCCTATAGTGAGGGACCAACCCCGGCATTTGCCTGGAAGGAAGATGGGAAACCACAGAAGACCATCTTCAAGGTTGCCGGCGGGGGGATTCGAACCTCCTCGCCTCCCGGATGTGAGCGACTGCCATTAGTCATGCCGTAACCACCACGGCTAACTCACCCGGTCGCGTCCTATTAAGCTATCTATACACAAATCTTCCAGTTCACCTAAATACTTTGTTCATATCATTTTAAGCTTTTGCCACAAATAAGTTCTTCTGAATTTCCCTTCCTTTATAATTATGTTCCAGAAAATATCGAGGAAGCATCGCAAACAAAAATCACTGCTAGACGCTTCTTGTTCTGTCCGCCATGCTTGTCCAAGTTGAAACCGAGTCTACGCATGCGCGAGAGCTGTATAGCTTATTAAGTAACTGTGAATTCGAATGGCCTCATGAAATGCATCAAAGATAATCACGCATTAAATCTCGTATTTAAGTTAAATGGGAATTAACTAAACAATCGTTAGTAAAGAATTGGAGAAAACGGCCCGAAAAGACCGCAAGCACGTAGTTATGGGTTGATAGTTAATCCATTCATACTAGGTCAGTACCGTCATCTATACGTTGCTAAAGGAACACAAGCTCTTAGTCATGTGTTGTTTGTTCACCTATGCATATTAGATCAGTACCGACACATCTACGAAACTATATGAACGCAAGCTCTTAGCTAAGAGTTGTTTGCTTCGATACGCATTTATTTGTTTAGGATAATGACGAACGTTTGAAAAGTGTAAAAAGTATCGTGGATGGAAACGTGCCGGGAAGGAAGAGAATGCGTTTCAGCAAGATGTTCAGTAAATAACATATAGCCTGAATGCATGGGTATAGTTATAACTCTTTGTCCTTTCAAGGAGTATAATTGAAGGTTGTAGTAGTTTGTTGAAATATAACATGCTATATTATATGTTGATTGATTGAATCCTCGCCGAAATTATAGATAAACACACTAATACAGCCATCACAATAACACATGTTGTTAGATTAAATTCAACACTCACCCATGTACACGTGGCTAAATGACTATGATGTCCTAGCCTCTCAAATGAAACAACTACTGCTTCCTACCCAAATCATTCCTCATATATAAGTCCACACACTAGTACAGACATCAAAGTGACACAGGTTATCAGACAACTTCTACGCACACCCAAGTACACGGGGCTATATGACCATTATTCCGCAAAACCCCTAAAGCATCAACAACAACAACAACAGTTTGTACCGTGGATCAAGGACAACGAATTTTAATCTCTGCTGTCGAGTGTTGAAATATGTGGTGTTAAAAGTGAAATGAATGAAATGAAAATCCACAGCCTGCTTCCAGTCTCCGACCGGGTCAGGAATGGAATGAATGAAGCCCCCCCCCCCCCAGATTGCAAATACACACTATACATTCTTAATATTTTAACGTGTGAGTAGTTATAAATCGATAAACACAAAAAAGTCAAGTAAAAAAATTGAACTCGTTTGGTTTTGAACCACGAACATCCAGGTTAAGAGTTGAAAACGCTAGCCCGCTGCTAGACATCTTCTTCTTCTTTCGGTGCATATCCGGTTCAGATGTTGGCGATTATGATGTCTATTCGTATCTTGTTGGTGGCAACGCGGAATAATTCAGTTGGAGACATATTGAACCAGCATCTACGATTGTCGAACCATGATATTCTTCTTCTTCCAGGACCTCTTTTGCTGTTGGTCTTTCCTTGGAGTATTTTTTTTTTGTAATAGATCATATCTATTTGTATTACGCATGATATGACCTAGATATTGCAGTCTAATTTTTGACATATGCTGCTACACATGGTCAATGCTAGTATTACGTTAACAACAGGTTTTAATATAACTGAATAGAATATTTTGCCTTGAAAAGAACGATTTCATTGGCGTTTTCTGCCCTTTTTGAAAACCATGTGATACTAAATTTGTATTATTATGTCCAGTACATTCCTAAAAGGATATCAATCTACTGAAATATGGACTAGCGAGCAAACAATAGCCTCCATTTTGACCCAACGGGGTGGCATGGTCCAGCACGATACGGGACAGTCAGCCTGAACTTTACTGTTAGTCACTACTACGGAATAATATTCTATTATAAAATGCTATTATCCTACAGGTCACCTCCTAGAGGACAGTTCAAACCACCCTCTGTACGATAGGCGGATTTAGTGAGGCCAGGGCTTAAGGTAAGGGATATACGGTTATCCCCGATGAGTAAGGAAATTTAAGTCAACATGGTATAACGCTGTCTCAGCATACTATGTTGATATGCTATAAAGTAGTTATCAAAGCATGTTTTATTTTTCTCATTTCAATACATTGGCTTTTCCGTTTTTCTACGGCAAGGTCCAGTAATGTTGAATTTCAGCCACGCTCTCTGGAACATACTGGTAGTACAGAACCTTGTTCTGTTTTAAAAGTTGGAATTTCCCAGCTAGCTCTTGGTGCAGAATCTTTGATACAGCACCTTGCCTGCGCTTATATTCAGTTCCTGACAGCTGCGTGCATCCCGCGATGAAATACTTTCATATACTTGACACACTAATTGACTAATTGATGGATCTCTGATGATGACCTTGAGACAGTTTCTGGTAGGGATGAATTGGTCTTGAATTGCCAACATAAATCCTTCCGTCTCAGGGAAGATCTGGCCTGCAGTCAGCCAAACATTCGACGCATTCCTGTCGACAAGGGCTTGACATACTTCATGGGGATGTCTTCCGTGTAGATGTGTTATGATACAAGTAGTTTCTTTGGCTATCTGGAGGTGGCCATCCTGTGGATGTGAATGTAAAATTTGGCTCTGCGTTTTCTAATTTCGTCTGTTATCGTATTGGTCTTTTGATAGAGTTCTGTACTAGTTCTCTTCATCCAAATGTTATTTCTGTTGATTGCTCCGTAGATCTTCCGGAGAATTTTTCACTCCTGCTTTTCCAGTTCCCTAATCTTGGAATGACTATCGATTAGTATTGTTTCAGCGGCATATGTTGTTTCTGGAAGAATAACTGTTTTATAATATTGTAATTCGGCGTTCGTCGAAATGCATTTCTTGTTGTAATGGGCCCACGTTAGCTTGTAGCCCGTCTTCATTGGCGATTCGATTAAGTCCTGAGGGCTGTATAATTTCGTCAAGGTATTTAAAAGTGCAGACTTGGGTGATTTCACCGTATTTGGTGATTAAAGGGGATTTATTTTCTGGCCTTATCTCCATATATTTGGTCTTGTAAGAGATATGTAATCCGGTATTTTGTGCAATCTCATGGAGCTTTTCCACTGCGCAAGTGCTTCCGATCTGTTGTCTGCAACAATTGCAATATCGTCCGCGAAAGCGAGACATTTGACTTAGTTCAGTTCTCTTTTTAATACCATTTTGAATGCCCTTTACAAGAGGTTCCCAATCCCTAATTATCCTCTCCAGAACCATATTGAAGAGGATTGGGGATACTCCACCCCCCTGTCAGACTCCAGTCTTGATTTCGAAGGGCTCTGATATTTCGCCCATGAATTTCACTTTGGATATTGTTCCGTAAGTGTCTGTTCTATGATTTTGCGCAACTTGTATTATTATTATTTTCGGTTTGTTGTTGTTTGAGTCTTCAGTCTTTTGACTGGTTTGATGCAGCTCTCCATGCCTCCCTGTCCTGAACTAATCGTTTCATCTCTACATAACTACCACACCCTACAACTGAGGCAATCTGTTTAACATATTCTAACCTTGGTCTACCCCTACAGTTCTTGTCCTCGACCCTTCCTTCCATAACTAAGCTTGCTATTCCTGGGTGTCTTAGTATGTGTCCTACCAACCTATCTCTTCTCTTCATTAGCAGTCGCCAGAAATATCTCTCCTCTCCCACTCGTCTTAATACCACTATGTTTGTAACCCTATCTACCCATCTGATCTTCATCATTCTCCTGCAACACCACATTTCAAATGCTTCTATTCTCCTCTTTTCTGCTGCACCAATAGTCAAGTTTCACTTCCATAGAGCGCCACGCTCCAGACAAAGGCTTTCAAAAATGACTTCCTAATACCTAAATCTATATTCGATGTCAGCAGATTCCTTTTTTGTAGAAAAGCTTTCTTTGCCTGAGCCAACCTACTTTTTATATCCTCTTTGCTTCGTCCATCACTGGTTATTCTACTTCCTAAGTAACAGAAGTCTTCTACTTCCTTCAGCTTTTCACCTGTCAATTTGATCTCCATAGAGGTTTCTGATTTATTTCGGCTGCATTCCAGTATTTTTGTTTTACATTTATTAATTTTCATCATGAATTCTTTCTGTAAGACGGAGTCCATACCATTCAAAAACTCATTCAAATCCTCAGGCTTGTCGGCCAAGATGACTATGTCATCAGCAAATCTCAGAGTTGAAATTATTTCTCCTTGAATCTTCACTCCCACTTTAAATTTTTCTCTAATTTCCTTATACAGTACATATAACACATTTCTGGTACATTACGACATAACTATACGGGCTTCAGTGAACCAAAGTATAGTTACTGAAACAGCAACTTCTAAGCTGGAATTTCGCCACCCATGAACTTCCGAACGATTCTGGTTGTTGATAGAACTACTGCCTTCTGCATTAGTTTGTATAGTTGCGTATCCAGACCCAGTTCTTTAAGGCCTTGGAGCAAGGTACTTGGGATCAAGCCCGTACTCGAGACAATTATAGGTATGGTCTTTACTTGCTCTACATGCCATTGTCTTTTAGTAGGGTCGACCAACTCGCTGTATTTGCTGATCTTTTCAATGTGTTTTGACTGGAGATTCTTGTTAGGAATCGCAACATCAATCAAGGCAGTTTGCTTGGTTTTCCTGTTTACACCACCAGATCCGGCCTGTTGTGTGATACCGATTGATCAGTCATAATAGTTCGGTCCCAATACAGCTTGTATTCATTGTTTTCAAGAACACACGCTGGCTGATATTGGTGGTACGGAACTTTCTTTCTTTCTTTCTTTCAGAAGCTGAAACTTATCAGCCAACTCCTGATGCAAGATTTTAGCAACTGCATCATGCGTTTGTTTGTGCTCCGTCGCCAGGAAATATCTACATGCAGATTTAATATGCTGTATTGTTTCTGACTGTAGACATCTGTAGCGGCACTTATCATCTCGTACAGCGGGATCTTTTACAATGAACTTGAGGTAGTTAGTTCCTTGTAGGGATGACTTGGTCCTGAATTGCTAGCATTAAACCTTAATTTTCTGGAAATATCTGCCCTGAGATGAGCCAGTAGTTTGACGTTATTATTATTATTATTATCATAATCGAATTGAATTCTGAGAAGTGATGTGCAGAAAGCAGAGGCTGTTGCAGTATAGTGTAGGATGGCCGGTCTGGTCAGCCCTGGCGGACCCATATGGCTCGCTCCAGCCTCGACATAATGACGGTAGGTCATGCTGATGGATGTCCGAGACTTCCCCAGTCTCCTTGATTCAATTAAAGACGCCTCAAGGAAATCACTCCGAGCTTTGGGGAGCACTAAAAGAAAGACTGCGGGCCAATTAGCAGACAAATCACGTCTCGGGACCAGCGCCGCCAAATGGGAGCGTAATGGAGTCGCTAGAGTACAGGTTGGTGTCAGCTGACAATACAGTGTGTCTAGCCAGTATGGTACCAAATCACAATACAGGGAGCGTAATGGAGCCGCTAGAGAACAGGTTGGTGTCAGCCATGGAGGAAAGAATAAGAGGAGATGCCCTGCGTTCGTTTGAGTGAAGCCAAGCGCTGCAACCAAAGTGGGCGTAACCTTAACTCGTATTCGGTGTTCTGTGACTTGCATGAGGCATTGTGCATGGCAACACCTTATTTTGGCCCTGGTTTTTATCGCGCTCCGGTTATGCAACTTTGGAAACGTAATAACAGTAGTGATAAGTTATTTAAAAGAACCTCTTCAATTCTAATCTCAGCATGTGTAGGCCTACCCTGTATATAAAAAAAAATAAAAATTAAACATTCCTCTGCAAATCCCAAATTATCAAACGGCTGTCGGTCAATAATTACGATAGGCCTACGTAATTAATCAATTCGAGGCTAATCGTCAAGTCCCCCCCACAAAGAGAATACCGTACGGTACCGGAAAGTATAGGTATACCGTATTTTCGTGCAAATATGCGTCCTTTTTTAATGTTTCTGTTCATCAATTTTGAGGTTCGTATTACTGAATATCAAAATGTGTACGACCAATGAGTGAAAGTGGCTGTGCTCGAAATTAGGCCTAAAACTGATGAATGCCTCAACACCAATAAGAACATAAAACTCAGTTTGGTGTAAATACCGTAATTAGTTCGGCATCATTAATTCGCCAGATGTTCCTTCTTTGGTATAACTCGCATCTTCAGACACCTGTATTCAATTTAATCAGTGTTTCTGCGTATTATTACGTTTTGCCGCGTCTTCCTTACAAAACTAGCCTCGCAAAAGTACTCTCATATTTATATTTAAATTGGCTTTTAAAACGATAACGCAGTTTATTTGTGCAAAATACCGTGATGTACAGAGTGTATTCTGCCTATCCAAGAAAAAATCTTGACTTTTCATTGCAGTTTTATGTCACTAAAATCCATTACTAGTTGTAGTGGTTTACGGCTTTAAGCATAGGGACAGCTTTTCTTGCAACCAAAGTGGGCGAGCCGTTTGGCTTCAACAGCTTGCGCTAGGCAGCGCAGCGAAGGCATCTCCTTACTTTCTTTCCTCCATGGTGTCAGCTGACATTACAGTGTGTCTAGCCAGTATAGTACCCGCTCCCAATACAAGGAACGTAATGGAGCCGCTAGAGTACAGGTTGGTGTCAGCTGACATTACAGTGTGTCTAGTCAGTATAGTACCCGCTCCCAATACAAGGAACGTAATGGAGCCGCTAGGATACAGGTTGGTGTCAGCTGACATTACAGTGTGTCTAGCCAGTATAGTACCCGCTCCCAATACAAGGAGCGTAATGGAGCCGCTAGGGTACAGGTTGGTGTCAGCTGACATTACAGTGTGTCTAGTCAGTATAGTACCCGCTCCCAATACAAGGAACGTAATGGAGCCGCTAGGATACAGGTTGGTGTCAGCTGACATTACAGTGTGTCTAGCCAGTATAGTACCCGCTCACAATACAAGGAGCGTAATGGAGCCGCTAGAGTACAGGTTGGTGTCAGCTGACATTACAGTGTGTCTAGCCAGTATAGTACCCGCTCACAATACAAGGAGCGTAATGGAGCCGCTAGAGTACAGGTTGGTGTCAGCTGACATTACAGTGTGTCTAGCCAGTATAGTACCCGCTCACAATACAGGGAACGTAATGGAGCCGCTAGGATACAGGTTGGTGTCAGCTGACATTACAGTGTGTGTAGCCAGTATAGTACCCGCTCACAATACAGGGAGCGTAATGGAGCCGCTAGGATACAGGTTGGTGTCAGCTGACATTACAGTGTGTCTAGCCAGTATAGTACCCGCTCACAATACAGGGAGCGTAATGGAGCCGCTAGGATACAGGTTGGTGTCAGCTGACATTACAGTGTGTCTAGCCAGTATAGTACCCGCTCACAATACAGGGAACGTAATGGAGCCGCTTGGGTACAGGTTGGTGTCAGCTGACATTACAGTGTGTGTAGCCAGTATAGTACCCGCTCACAATACAGGGAGCGTAATGGAGCCGCTAGGATACAGGTTGGTGTCAGCTGACATTACAGTGTGTCTAGCCAGTATAGTACCCGCTCACAATACAGGGAGCGTAATGGAGCCGCTAGGATACAGGTTGGTGTCAGCTGACATTACAGTGTGTCTAGCCAGTATAGTACCCGCTCACAATACAAGGAGCGTAATGGAGCCGCTAGGATACAGGTTGGTGTCAGCTGACATTACAGTGTGTCTAGCCAGTATAGTACCCGCTCACAATACAAGGAGCGTAATGGAGCCGCTAGGATACAGGTTGGTGTCAGCTGACATTACAGTGTGTCTAGCCAGTATAGTACCCGCTCCCAATACAAGGAGCGTAATGGAGCCGCTAGAGTACAGGTTGGTGTCAGCTGACATTACAGTGTGTCTAGTCAGTATAGTACCCGCTCACAATACAGGGAGCGTAATGGAGCCGCTAGAGTACAGGTTGGTGTCAGCTGACATTACAGTGTGTCTAGCCAGTATAGTACCAACTCACAATACAGGGAACGTAATGGAGCCGCTAGGATACAGGTTGGTGTCAGCTGACATTACAGTGTGTCTAGTCAGTATAGTACCCGCTCACAATACAAGGAGCGTAATGGAGCCGCTAGGATACAGGTTGGTGTCAGCTGACATTACAGTGTGTCTAGTCAGTATAGTACCCGCTCACAATACAAGGAGCGTAATGGAGCCGCTAGAGTACAGGTTGGTGTCAGCTGACATTACAGTGTGTCTAGCCAGTATAGTACCCGCTCACAATACAAGGAGCGTAATGGAGCCGCTAGGATACAGGTTGGTGTCAGCTGACATTACAGTGTGTCTAGCCAGTATAGTACCCGCTCACAATACAGGGAGCGTAATGGAGCCGCTAGGATACAGGTTGGTGTCAGCTGACATTACAGTGTGTCTAGTCAGTATAGTACCCGCTCACAATACAGGGAGCGTAATGGAGCCGCTAGGGTACAGGTTGGTGTCAGCTGACATTACAGTGTGTCTAGCCAGTATAGTACCAACTCACAATACAAGGAGCGTAATGGTGCCGCTAGAGTACAGGTTGGTGTCAGCTGACATTACAGTGTGTCTAGCCAGTATAGTACCCGCTCACAATACAGGGAGCGTAATGGAGCCGCTTGGGTACAGGTTGGTGTCAGCTGACATTACAGTGTGTCTAGTCAGTATAGTACCCGCTCACAATACAGGGAGCGTAATGGAGCCGCTAGGATACAGGTTGGTGTCAGCTGACATTACAGTGTGTCTAGCCAGTATAGTACCCGCTCACAATACAAGGAGCGTAATGGAGCCGCTAGAGTACAGGTTGGTGTCAGCTGACATTACAGTGTGTCTAGCCAGTATAGTACCCGCTCACAATACAAGGAGCGTAATGGAGCCGCTAGAGTACAGGTTGGTGTCAGCTGACATTACAGTGTGTGTAGCCAGTATAGTACCCGCTCACAATACAGGGAGCGTAATGGAGCCGCTAGGGTACAGGTTGGTGTCAGCTGACATTACAGTGTGTCTAGCCAGTATAGTACCCGCTCACAATACAGGGAGCGTAATGGAGTCGCTAGAGTACAGGTTGGTGTCAGCTGACATTACAGTGTGTCTAGCCAGTATAGTACCCGCTCACAATACAAGGAGCGTAATGGAGCCGCTAGAGTACAGGTTGGTGTCAGCTGACATTACAGTGTGTCTAGTCAGTATAGTACCCGCTCACAATACAGGGAGCGTAATGGAGCCGCTAGGGTACAGGTTGGTGTCAGCTGACATTACAGTGTGTCTAGCCAGTATAGTACCCGCTCACAATACAGGGAGCGTAATGGAGTCGCTAGAGTACAGGTTGGTGTCAGCTGACATTACAGTGTGTCTAGCCAGTATAGTACCCGCTCACAATACAAGGAGCGTAATGGAGCCGCTAGGATACAGGTTGGTGTCAGCTGACATTACAGTGTGTCTAGTCAGTATAGTACCCGCTCACAATACAAGGAGCGTAATGGAGCCGCTAGGATACAGGTTGGTGTCAGCTGACATTACAGTGTGTCTAGTCAGTATAGTACCCGCTCACAATACAGGGAGCGTAATGGAGCCGCTAGAGTACAGGTTGGTGTCAGCTGACATTACAGTGTGTCTAGTCAGTATAGTACCCGCTCACAATACAGGGAGCGTAATGGAGCCGCTTGGGTACAGGTTGGTGTCAGCTGACATTACAGTGTGTCTAGTCAGTATAGTACCCGCTCCCAATACAAGGAGCGTAATGGAGCCGCTAGAGTACAGGTTGGTGTCAGCTGACATTACAGTGTGTCTAGTCAGTATAGTACCCGCTCCCAATACAAGGAGCGTAATGGAGCCGCTAGAGTACAGGTTGGTGTCAGCTGACATTACAGTGTGTCTAGTCAGTATAGTACCCGCTCACAATACAGGGAGCGTAATGGAGCCGCTAGAGTACAGGTTGGTGTCAGCTGACATTACAGTGTGTCTAGTCAGTATAGTACCCGCTCCCAATACAAGGAGCGTAATGGTGCCGCTAGAGTACAGGTTGGTGTCAGCTGACATTACAGTGTGTCTAGCCAGTATAGTACCCGCTCACAATACAGGGAGCGTAATGGAGCCGCTAGAGTACAGGTTGGTGTCAGCTGACATTACAGTGTGTCTAGCCAGTATAGTACCCGCTCACAATACAAGGAGCGTAATGGAGCCGCTAGGATACAGGTTGGTGTCAGCTGACATTACAGTGTGTGTAGTCAGTATAGTACCCGCTCACAATACAAGGAGCGTAATGGAGCCGCTAGAGTACAGGTTGGTGTCAGCTGACATTACAGTGTGTCTAGTCAGTATAGTACCCGCTCACAATACAAGGAGCGTAATGGAGCCGCTAGGATACAGGTTGGTGTCAGCTGACATTACAGTGTGTCTAGCCAGTATAGTACCAACTCACAATACAAGGAGCGTAATGGAGCCGCTAGAGTACAGGTTGGTGTCAGCTGACATTACAGTGTGTCTAGCCAGTATAGTACCCGCTCACAATACAGGGAGCGTAATGGAGCCGCTAGGATACAGGTTGGTGTCAGCTGACATTACAGTGTGTCTAGCCAGTATAGTACCCGCTCACAATACAAGGAGCGTAATGGAGCCGCTAGGATACAGGTTGGTGTCAGCTGACATTACAGTGTGTGTAGTCAGTATAGTACCCGCTCACAATACAAGGAGCGTAATGGAGCCGCTAGAGTACAGGTTGGTGTCAGCTGACATTACAGTGTGTCTAGTCAGTATAGTACCCGCTCACAATACAAGGAGCGTAATGGAGCCGCTAGGATACAGGTTGGTGTCAGCTGACATTACAGTGTGTCTAGCCAGTATAGTACCAACTCACAATACAAGGAGCGTAATGGAGCCGCTAGAGTACAGGTTGGTGTCAGCTGACATTACAGTGTGTCTAGCCAGTATAGTACCCGCTCACAATACAGGGAGCGTAATGGAGTCGCTAGAGTACAGGTTGGTGTCAGCTGACATTACAGTGTGTCTAGTCAGTATAGTACCCGCTCACAATACAAGGAGCGTAATGGAGTCGCTAGAGTACAGGTTGGTGTCAGCTGACATTACAGTGTGTCTAGCCAGTATAGTACCCGCTCACAATACAAGGAGCGTAATGGAGCCGCTAGGATACAGGTTGGTGTCAGCTGACATTACAGTGTGTCTAGCCAGTATAGTACCCGCTCACAATACAGGGAGCGTAATGGAGCCGCTAGGATACAGGTTGGTGTCAGCTGACATTACAGTGTGTCTAGCCAGTATAGTACCCGCTCACAATACAAGGAGCGTAATGGAGCCGCTAGGATACAGGTTGGTGTCAGCTGACATTACAGTGTGTCTAGTCAGTATAGTACCCGCTCACAATACAGGGAGCGTAATGGAGCCGCTAGAGTACAGGTTGGTGTCAGCTGACATTACAGTGTGTCTAGTCAGTATAGTACCCGCTCACAATACAGGGAGCGTAATGGAGCCGCTTGGGTACAGGTTGGTGTCAGCTGACATTACAGTGTGTCTAGTCAGTATAGTACCCGCTCCCAATACAAGGAGCGTAATGGAGCCGCTAGAGTACAGGTTGGTGTCAGCTGACATTACAGTGTGTCTAGTCAGTATAGTACCCGCTCCCAATACAAGGAGCGTAATGGAGCCGCTAGAGTACAGGTTGGTGTCAGCTGACATTACAGTGTGTCTAGTCAGTATAGTACCCGCTCACAATACAGGGAGCGTAATGGAGCCGCTAGAGTACAGGTTGGTGTCAGCTGACATTACAGTGTGTCTAGCCAGTATAGTACCCGCTCCCAATACAAGGAGCGTAATGGAGCCGCTAGAGTACAGGTTGGTGTCAGCTGACATTACAGTGTGTCTAGTCAGTATAGTACCCGCTCCCAATACAAGGAGCGTAATGGAGCCGCTAGAGTACAGGTTGGTGTCAGCTGACATTACAGTGTGTCTAGTCAGTATAGTACCCGCTCACAATACAGGGAGCGTAATGGAGCCGCTAGAGTACAGGTTGGTGTCAGCTGACATTACAGTGTGTCTAGTCAGTATAGTACCCGCTCCCAATACAAGGAGCGTAATGGTGCCGCTAGAGTACAGGTTGGTGTCAGCTGACATTACAGTGTGTCTAGCCAGTATAGTACCCGCTCACAATACAGGGAGCGTAATGGAGCCGCTAGAGTACAGGTTGGTGTCAGCTGACATTACAGTGTGTCTAGCCAGTATAGTACCCGCTCACAATACAAGGAGCGTAATGGAGCCGCTAGGATACAGGTTGGTGTCAGCTGACATTACAGTGTGTGTAGTCAGTATAGTACCCGCTCACAATACAGGGAGCGTAATGGAGCCGCTAGGATACAGGTTGGTGTCAGCTGACATTACAGTGTGTGTAGTCAGTATAGTACCAACTCACAATACAAGGAGCGTAATGGAGCCGCTAGGATACAGGTTGGTGTCAAATGACATTACAGTGTGTCTAGCCAGTATAGTACCCGCTCACAATACAGGGAGCGTAATGGAGCCGCTAGAGTACAGGTTGGTGTCAGCTGACATTACAGTGTGTCTAGCCAGTATAGTACCCGCTCCCAATACAAGGAGCGTAATGGAGCCGCTAGGATACAGGTTGGTGTCAGCTGACATTACAGTGTGTCTAGTCAGTATAGTACCCGCTCACAATACAAGGAGCGTAATGGAGCCGCTAGGATACAGGTTGGTGTCAGCTGACATTACAGTGTGTCTAGTCAGTATAGTACCCGCTCCCAATACAAGGAGCGTAATGGAGCCGCTAGGATACAGGTTGGTGTCAGCTGACATTACAGTGTGTCTAGTCAGTATAGTACCCGCTCACAATACAAGGAGCGTAATGGAGCCGCTAGAGTACAGGTTGGTGTCAGCTGACATTACAGTGTGTCTAGCCAGTATAGTACCCGCTCACAATACAAGGAGCGTAATGGAGCCGCTAGAGTACAGGTTGGTGTCAGCTGACATTACAGTGTGTCTAGCCAGTATAGTACCCGCTCACAATACAAGGAGCGTAATGGAGCCGCTAGGATACAGGTTGGTGTCAGCTGACATTACAGTGTGTCTAGCCAGTATAGTACCCGCTCACAATACAGGGAGCGTAATGGAGCCGCTAGGATACAGGTTGGTGTCAGCTGACATTACAGTGTGTCTAGCCAGTATAGTACCCGCTCACAATACAAGGAGCGTAATGGAGCCGCTAGGATACAGGTTGGTGTCAGCTGACATTACAGTGTGTCTAGTCAGTATAGTACCCGCTCCCAATACAAGGAGCGTAATGGAGCCGCTAGGATACAGGTTGGTGTCAGCTGACATTACAGTGTGTCTAGCCAGTATAGTACCCGCTCACAATGCAGGGAGCGTAATGGAGCCGCTAGGGTACAGGTTGGTGTCAGCTGACATTACAGTGTGTCTAGTCAGTATAGTACCCGCTCACAATACAAGGAGCGTAATGGAGCCGCTAGAGTACAGGTTGGTGTCAGCTGACATTACAGTGTGTCTAGCCAGTATAGTACCCGCTCACAATACAAGGAGCGTAATGGAGCCGCTAGAGTACAGGTTGGTGTCAGCTGACATTACAGTGTGTCTAGCCAGTATAGTACCCGCTCACAATACAGGGAGCGTAATGGAGCCGCTAGGATACAGGTTGGTGTCAGCTGACATTACAGTGTGTGTAGCCAGTATAGTACCCGCTCACAATACAAGGAGCGTAATGGAGCCGCTAGAGTACAGGTTGGTGTCAGCTGACATTACAGTGTGTCTAGCCAGTATAGTACCCGCTCACAATACAGGGAGCGTAATGGAGTCGCTAGGATACAGGTTGGTGTCAGCTGACATTACAGTGTGTCTAGCCAGTATAGTACCCGCTCACAATACAGGGAGCGTAATGGAGTCGCTAGGATACAGGTTGGTGTCAGCTGACATTACAGTGTGTCTAGTCAGTATAGTACCCGCTCACAATACAGGGAGCGTAATGGAGCCGCTAGGATACAGGTTGGTGTCAGCTGACATTACAGTGTGTCTAGTCAGTATAGTACCCGCTCACAATACAAGGAGCGTAATGGAGTCGCTAGAGTACAGGTTGGTGTCAGCTGACATTACAGTGTGTCTAGCCAGTATAGTACCCGCTCACAATACAAGGAGCGTAATGGAGCCGCTAGGATACAGGTTGGTGTCAGCTGACATTACAGTGTGTCTAGTCAGTATAGTACCCGCTCCCAATACAAGGAGCGTAATGGAGCCGCTAGGGTACAGGTTGGTGTCAGCTGACATTACAGTGTGTCTAGTCAGTATAGTACCCGCTCACAATACAGGGAGCGTAATGGAGCCGCTAGGATACAGGTTGGTGTCAGCTGACATTACAGTGTGTCTAGCCAGTATAGTACCCGCTCACAATACAGGGAGCGTAATGGAGCCGCTAGGATACAGGTTGGTGTCAGCTGACATTACAGTGTGTCTAGCCAGTATAGTACCCGCTCACAATACAGGGAACGTAATGGAGCCGCTAGGATACAGGTTGGTGTCAGCTGACATTACAGTGTGTCTAGTCAGTATAGTACCCGCTCACAATACAGGGAGCGTAATGGAGCCGCTAGGATACAGGTTGGTGTCAGCTGACATTACAGTGTGTCTAGTCAGTATAGTACCCGCTCACAATACAAGGAGCGTAATGGAGCCGCTAGGATACAGGTTGGTGTCAGCTGACATTACAGTGTGTCTAGCCAGTATAGTACCCGCTCACAATACAAGGAGCGTAATGGAGCCGCTAGAGTACAGGTTGGTGTCAGCTGACATTACAGTGTGTCTAGTCAGTATAGTACCCGCTCACCATACAAGGAGCGTAATGGAGCCGCTAGGATACAGGTTGGTGTCAGCTGACATTACAGTGTGTCTAGCCAGTATAGTACCCGCTCACAATACAGGGAGCGTAATGGAGCCGCTAGGATACAGGTTGGTGTCAGCTGACATTACAGTGTGTCTAGCCAGTATAGTACCCGCTCACAATACAGGGAGCGTAATGGAGCCGCTAGGATACAGGTTGGTGTCAGCTGACATTACAGTGTGTCTAGCCAGTATAGTACCCGCTCACAATACAGGGAGCGTAATGGAGCCGCTAGGATACAGGTTGGTGTCAGCTGACATTACAGTGTGTCTAGCCAGTATAGTACCCGCTCCCAATACAAGGATCGTAATGGAGCCGCTAGGATACAGGTTGGTGTCAGCTGACATTACAGTGTGTCTAGCCAGTATAGTACCCGCTCCCAATACAAGGATCGTAATGGAGCCGCTAGGATACAGGTTGGTGTCAGCTGACATTACAGTGTGTCTAGTCAGTATAGTACCCGCTCACAATACAGGGAGCGTAATGGAGCCGCTAGGGTACAGGTTGGTGTCAGCTGACATTACAGTGTGTCTAGCCAGTATAGTACCCGCTCACAATACAGGGAGCGTAATGGAGCCGCTAGGATACAGGTTGGTGTCAGCTGACATTACAGTGTGTCTAGCCAGTATAGTACCCGCTCACAATACAGGGAGCGTAATGGAGCCGCTAGGATACAGGTTGGTGTCAGCTGACATTACAGTGTGTCTAGCCAGTATAGTACCCGCTCACAATACAAGGAGCGTAATGGAGCCGCTAGGATACAGGTTGGTGTCAGCTGACATTACAGTGTGTCTAGCCAGTATAGTACCCGCTCACAATACAGGGAGCGTAATGGAGCCGCTAGGATACAGGTTGGTGTCAGCTGACATTACAGTGTGTCTAGCCAGTATAGTACCCGCTCACAATACAAGGAGCGTAATGGAGCCGCTAGGATACAGGTTGGTGTCAGCTGACATTACAGTGTGTCTAGCCAGTATAGTACCCGCTCACAATACAAGGAGCGTAATGGAGCCGCTAGAGTACAGGTTGGTGTCAGCTGACATTACAGTGTGTCTAGCCAGTATAGTACCCGCTCACAATACAGGGAGCGTAATGGAGCCGCTAGGGTACAGGTTGGTGTCAGCTGACATTACAGTGTGTGTAGCCAGTATAGTACCCGCTCACAATACAAGGAGCGTAATGGAGCCGCTAGAGTACAGGTTGGTGTCAGCTGACATTACAGTGTGTCTAGCCAGTATAGTACCCGCTCCCAATACAAGGAGCGTAATGGAGCCGCTAGGGTACAGGTTGGTGTCAGCTGACATTACAGTGTGTCTAGCCAGTATAGTACCCGCTCACAATACAGGGAGCGTAATGGAGCCGCTAGGATACAGGTTGGTGTCAGCTGACATTACAGTGTGTCTAGTCAGTATAGTACCCGCTCCCAATACAAGGAGCGTAATGGAGCCGCTAGGGTACAGGTTGGTGTCAGCTGACATTACGGTGTGTCTAGCCAGTATAGTACCCGCTCCCAATACAAGGAGCGTAATGGAGCCGCTAGGATACAGGTTGGTGTCAGCTGACATTACAGTGTGTCTAGCCAGTATAGTACCCGCTCACAATACAGGGAGCGTAATGGAGCCGCTAGGATACAGGTTGGTGTCAGCTGACATTACAGTGTGTCTAGCCAGTATAGTACCCGCTCACAATACAGGGAGCGTAATGGAGCCGCTAGGATACAGGTTGGTGTCAGCTGACATTACAGTGTGTCTAGCCAGTATAGTACCCGCTCACAATACAGGGAGCGTAATGGAGCCGCTAGAGTACAGGTTGGTGTCAGCTGACATTACAGTGTGTCTAGCCAGTATAGTACCCGCTCACAATACAGGGAGCGTAATGGAGCCGCTAGAGTACAGGTTGGTGTCAGCTGACATTACAGTGTGTGTAGCCAGTATAGTACCCGCTCACAATACAAGGAGCGTAATGGAGCCGCTAGAGTACAGGTTGGTGTCAGCTGACATTACAGTGTGTCTAGCCAGTATAGTACCCGCTCACAATACAAGGAGCGTAATGGAGCCGCTAGAGTACAGGTTGGTGTCAGCTGACATTACAGTGTGTCTAGCCAGTATAGTACCCGCTCACAATACAGGGAGCGTAATGGAGCCGCTAGAGTACAGGTTGGTGTCAGCTGACATTACAGTGTGTGTAGCCAGTATAGTACCCGCTCACAATACAAGGAGCGTAATGGAGCCGCTAGAGTACAGGTTGGTGTCAGCTGACATTACAGTGTGTCTAGCCAGTATAGTACCCGCTCCCAATACAAGGAGCGTAATGGAGCCGCTAGAGTACAGGTTGGTGTCAGCTGACATTACAGTGTGTCTAGCCAGTATAGTACCCGCTCACAATACAAGGAGCGTAATGGAGCCGCTAGAGTACAGGTTGGTGTCAGCTGACATTACAGTGTGTCTAGCCAGTATAGTACCCGCTCCCAATACAAGGAGCGTAATGGAGCCGCTAGAGTACAGGTTGGTGTCAGCTGACATTACAGTGTGTCTAGCCAGTATAGTACCCGCTCACAATACAAGGAGCGTAATGGAGCCGCTAGAGTACAGGTTGGTGTCAGCTGACATTACAGTGTGTCTAGCCAGTATAGTACCCGCTCCCAATACAAGGAGCGTAATGGAGCCGCTAGGATACAGGTTGGTGTCAGCTGACATTACAGTGTGTCTAGTCAGTATAGTACCCGCTCACAATACAGGGAGCGTAATGGAGCCGCTAGAGTACAGGTTGGTGTCAGCTGACATTACAGTGTGTCTAGCCAGTATAGTACCCGCTCACAATACAGGGAGCGTAATGGAGCCGCTAGAGTACAGGTTGGTGTCAGCTGACATTACAGTGTGTCTAGTCAGTATAGTACCCGCTCACAATACAGGGAGCGTAATGGAGCCGCTAGGATACAGGTTGGTGTCAGCTGACATTACAGTGTGTGTAGCCAGTATAGTACCAACTCACAATACAAGGAGCCGCTAGAGTACAGGTTGGTGTCAGCTGACATTACAGTGTGTCTAGCCAGTATAGTACCCGCTCACCATACAAGGAGCGTAATGGAGCCGCTAGGATACAGGTTGGTGTCAGCTGACATTACAGTGTGTCTAGCCAGTATAGTACCCGCTCACAATACAGGGAGCGTAATGGAGCCGCTAGGATACAGGTTGGTGTCAGCTGACATTACAGTGTGTCTAGCCAGTATAGTACCCGCTCCCAATACAAGGAGCGTAATGGAGCCGCTAGGATACAGGTTGGTGTCAGCTGACATTACAGTGTGTCTAGTCAGTATAGTACCCGCTCACAATACAGGGAGCGTAATGGAGCCGCTAGAGTACAGGTTGGTGTCAGCTGACATTACAGTGTGTCTAGCCAGTATAGTACCCGCTCACAATACAGGGAGCGTAATGGAGCCGCTAGAGTACAGGTTGGTGTCAGCTGACATTACAGTGTGTCTAGCCAGTATAGTACCCGCTCACAATACAGGGAGCGTAATTGAACCGCTAGGATACAGGTTGGTGTCAGCTGACATTACAGTGTGTGTAGTCAGTATAGTACCCGCTCACAATACAAGGAGCGTAATGGAGCCGCTAGGATACAGGTTGGTGTCAGCTGACATTACAGTGTGTCTAGCCAGTATAGTACCCGCTCCCAATACAAGGAGCGTAATGGAGCCGCTAGAGTACAGGTTGGTGTCAGCTGACATTACAGTGTGTCTAGTCAGTATAGTACCCGCTCACAATACAGGGAGCGTAATGGAGCCGCTAGAGTACAGGTTGGTGTCAGCTGACATTACAGTGTGTCTAGCCAGTATAGTACCCGCTCACAATACAGGGAGCGTAATGGAGCCGCTAGAGTACAGGTTGGTGTCAGCTGACATTACAGTGTGTCTAGCCAGTATAGTACCAACTCACACTACAGGGAGCGTAATGGAGTCGCTAGAGTACAGGTTGGTGTCAGCTGACATTACAGTGTGTCTAGCCAGTATAGTACCCGCTCACAATACAAGGAGCGTAATGGAGCCGCCAGGATACAGGTTGGTGTCAGCTGACATTACAGTGTGTCTAGCCAGTATAGTACCCGCTCACAATACAGGGAGCGTAATGGAGCCGCTAGGATACAGGTTGGTGTCAGCTGACATTACAGTGTGTCTAGCCAGTATAGTACCCGCTCACAATACAAGGAGCGTAATGGAGCCGCTAGGATACAGGTTGGTGTCAGCTGACATTACAGTGTGTCTAGTCAGTATAGTACCCGCTCACAATACAGGGAGCGTAATGGAGCCGCTAGGGTACAGGTTGGTGTCAGCTGACATTACAGTGTGTCTAGCCAGTATAGTACCCGCTCACAATACAGGGAGCGTAATGGAGCCGCTAGGATACAGGTTGGTGTCAGCTGACATTACAGTGTGTCTAGCCAGTATAGTACCCGCTCACAATACAGGGAGCGTAATGGAGCCGCTAGGATACAGGTTGGTGTCAGCTGACATTACAGTGTGTCTAGCCAGTATAGTACCCGCTCACAATACAAGGAGCGTAATGGAGCCGCTAGGATACAGGTTGGTGTCAGCTGACATTACAGTGTGTCTAGCCAGTATAGTACCCGCTCACAATACAGGGAGCGTAATGGAGCCGCTAGGATACAGGTTGGTGTCAGCTGACATTACAGTGTGTCTAGCCAGTATAGTACCCGCTCACAATACAAGGAGCGTAATGGAGCCGCTAGGATACAGGTTGGTGTCAGCTGACATTACAGTGTGTCTAGCCAGTATAGTACCCGCTCACAATACAAGGAGCGTAATGGAGCCGCTAGAGTACAGGTTGGTGTCAGCTGACATTACAGTGTGTCTAGCCAGTATAGTACCCGCTCACAATACATGGAGCGTAATGGAGCCGCTAGAGTACAGGTTGGTGTCAGCTGACATTACAGTGTGTCTAGCCAGTATAGTACCCGCTCACAATACAAGGAGCGTAATGGAGCCGCTAGAGTACAGGTTGGTGTCAGCTGACATTACAGTGTGTCTAGCCAGTATAGTACCCGCTCCCAATACAGGGAGCGTAATGGAGCCGCTAGAGTACAGGTTGGTGTCAGCTGACATTACAGTGTGTCTAGCCAGTATAGTACCCGCTCACAATACAAGGAGCGTAATGGAGCCGCTAGGATACAGGTTGGTGTCAGCTGACATTACAGTGTGTCTAGCCAGTATAGTACCCGCTCACAATACAAGGAGCGTAATGGAGCCGCTAGAGTACAGGTTGGTGTCAGCTGACATTACAGTGTGTCTAGCCAGTATAGTACCCGCTCACAATACATGGAGCGTAATGGAGCCGCTAGAGTACAGGTTGGTGTCAGCTGACATTACAGTGTGTCTAGCCAGTATAGTACCCGCTCACAATACAAGGAGCGTAATGGAGCCGCTAGAGTACAGGTTGGTGTCAGCTGACATTACAGTGTGTCTAGCCAGTATAGTACCCGCTCCCAATACAGGGAGCGTAATGGAGCCGCTAGAGTACAGGTTGGTGTCAGCTGACATTACAGTGTGTCTAGCCAGTATAGTACCCGCTCACAATACAAGGAGCGTAATGGAGCCGCTAGAGTACAGGTTGGTGTCAGCTGACATTACAGTGTGTGTAGCCAGTATAGTACCCGCTCACAATACAAGGAGCGTAATGGAGCCGCTAGGGTACAGGTTGGTGTCAGCTGACATTACAGTGTGTCTAGCCAGTATAGTACCCGCTCCCAATACAAGGAGCGTAATGGAGCCGCTAGGGTACAGGTTGGTGTCAGCTGACATTACAGTGTGTCTAGTCAGTATAGTACCCGCTCACAATACAAGGAGCGTAATGGAGCCGCTAGAGTACAGGTTGGTGTCAGCTGACATTACAGTGTGTCTAGTCAGTATAGTACCCGCTCACAATACAGGGAGCGTAATGGAGCCGCTAGGATACAGGTTGGTGTCAGCTGACATTACAGTGTGTCTAGCCAGTATAGTACCCGCTCACAATACAGGGAGCGTAATGGAGCCGCTAGGATACAGGTTGGTGTCAGCTGACATTACAGTGTGTCTAGCCAGTATAGTACCCGCTCACAATACAGGGAGCGTAATGGAGCCGCTAGGATACAGGTTGGTGTCAGCTGACATTACAGTGTGTCTAGCCAGTATAGTACCCGCTCACAATACAGGGAGCGTAATGGAGTCGCTAGAGTACAGGTTGGTGTCAGCTGACATTACAGTGTGTGTAGCCAGTATAGTACCCGCTCACAATACAGGGAGCGTAATGGAGCCGCTAGAGTACAGGTTGGTGTCAGCTGACATTACAGTGTGTCTAGCCAGTATAGTACCCGCTCACAATACAGGGAGCGTAATGGAGCCGCTAGAGTACAGGTTGGTGTCAGCTGACATTACAGTGTGTGTAGCCAGTATAGTACCCGCTCACAATACAAGGAGCGTAATGGAGCCGCTAGAGTACAGGTTGGTGTCAGCTGACATTACAGTGTGTCTAGCCAGTATAGTACCCGCTCACAATACAAGGAGCGTAATGGAGCCGCTAGGATACAGGTTGGTGTCAGCTGACATTACAGTGTGTCTAGCCAGTATAGTACCCGCTCACAATACAGGGAGCGTAATGGAGCCGCTAGAGTACAGGTTGGTGTCAGCTGGCATACACAGTGTGTCTAGCCAGTATAGTACCCGCTCACAATACAGGGAGCGTAATGGAGCCGCTAGAGTACAGGTTGGTGTCAGCTGACATTACAGTGTGTCTAGTCAGTATAGTACCCGCTCACAATACAAGGAGCGTAATGGAGCCGCTAGAGTACAGGTTGGTGTCAGCTGACATTACAGTGTGTCTAGCCAGTATAGTACCCGCTCCCAATACAAGGAGCGTAATGGAGCCGCTAGAGTACAGGTTGGTGTCAGCTGACATTACAGTGTGTCTAGCCAGTATAGTACCCGCTCACAATACAAGGAGCGTAATGGAGCCGCTAGAGTACAGGTTGGTGTCAGCTGACATTACAGTGTGTCTAGCCAGTATAGTACCCGCTCCCAATACAAGGAGCGTAATGGAGCCGCTAGGATACAGGTTGGTGTCAGCTGACATTACAGTGTGTCTAGCCAGTATAGTACCCGCTCACAATACAAGGAGCGTAATGGAGCCGCTAGAGTACAGGTTGGTGTCAGCTGACATTACAGTGTGTCTAGCCAGTATAGTACCCGCTCACAATACAGGGAGCGTAATGGAGCCGCTAGGGTACAGGTTGGTGTCAGCTGACATTACAGTGTGTGTAGCCAGTATAGTACCCGCTCACAATACAAGGAGCGTAATGGAGCCGCTAGGATACAAGTTGGTGTCAGCTGACATTACAGTGTGTCTAGTCAGTATAGTACCCGCTCACAATACAGGGAGCGTAATGGAGCCGCTAGGATACAGGTTGGTGTCAGCTGACATTACAGTGTGTCTAGCCAGTATAGTACCCGCTCACAATACAGGGAGCGTAATGGAGCCGCTAGAGTACAGGTTGGTGTCAGCTGACATTACAGTGTGTCTAGCCAGTATAGTACCCGCTCACAATACAGGGAGCGTAATGGAGCCGCTAGAGTACAGGTTGGTGTCAGCTGACATTACAGTGTGTCTAGTCAGTATAGTACCCGCTCACAATACAGGGAGCGTAATGGAGCCGCTAGAGTACAGGTTGGTGTCAGCTGACATTACAGTGTGTCTAGCCAGTATAGTACCCGCTCACAATACAGGGAGCGTAATGGAGCCGCTAGAGTACAGGTTGGTGTCAGCTGACATTACAGTGTGTCTAGTCAGTATAGTACCCGCTCACAATACAAGGAGCGTAATGGAGCCGCTAGAGTACAGGTTGGTGTCAGCTGACATTACAGTGTGTCTAGTCAGTATAGTACCCGCTCCCAATACAAGGAGCGTAATGGAGCCGCTAGGGTACAGGTTGGTGTCAGCTGACATTACAGTGTGTCTAGCCAGTATAGTACCCGCTCCCAATACAGGGAGCGTAATGGAGCCGCTAGGATACAGGTTGGTGTCAGCTGACATTACAGTGTGTCTAGCCAGTATAGTACCAACTCACACTACAGGGAGCGTAATGGAGTCGCTAGAGTACAAGTTGGTGTCAGCTGACATTACAGTGTGTCTAGCCAGTATAGTACCCGCTCCCAATACAAGGAGCGTAATGGAGCCGCTAGGATACAGGTTGGTGTCAGCTGACATTACAGTGTGTCTAGCCAGTATAGTACCCGCTCACAATACAAGGAGCGTAATGGAGCCGCTAGAGTACAGGTTGGTGTCAGCTGACATTACAGTGTGTCTAGCCAGTATAGTACCAACTCACACTACAGGGAGCGTAATGGAGTCGCTAGAGTACAGGTTGGTGTCAGCTGACATTACAGTGTGTCTAGCCAGTATAGTACCCGCTCACAATACAAGGAGCGTAATGGAGCCGCTAGGATACAGGTTGGTGTCAGCTGACATTACAGTGTGTCTAGCCAGTATAGTACCCGCTCACAATACAGGGAGCGTAATGGAGCCGCTAGGATACAGGTTGGTGTCAGCTGACATTACAGTGTGTGTAGTCAGTATAGTACCCGCTCACAATACAAGGAGCGTAATGGAGCCGCTAGGATACAGGTTGGTGTCAGCTGACATTACAGTGTGTCTAGCCAGTATAGTACCCGCTCCCAATACAAGGAGCGTAATGGAGCCGCTAGGATACAGGTTGGTGTCAGCTGACATTACAGTGTGTCTAGCCAGTATAGTACCCGCTCCCAATACAAGGAGCGTAATGGAGCCGCTAGGATACAGGTTGGTGTCAGCTGACATTACAGTGTGTCTAGTCAGTATAGTACCCGCTCCCAATACAAGGAGCGTAATGGAGCCGCTAGGATACAGGTTGGTGTCAGCTGACATTACAGTGTGTCTAGCCAGTATAGTACCAACTCACACTACAAGGAACGTAATGGAGCCGCTAGGATACAGGTTGGTGTCAGCTGACATTACAGTGTGTCTAGCCAGTATAGTACCAACTCACACTACAAGGAACGTAATGGAACCGCTAGGATACAGGTTGGTGTCAGCTGACATTACAGTGTGTGTAGCCAGTATAGTACCCGCTCACAATACAAGGAACGTAATGGAGCCGCTAGAGTACAGGTTGGTGTCAGCTGACATTACAGTGTGTGTAGCCAGTATAGTACCAACTCACACTACAAGGAACGTAATGGAGCCGCTAGGATACAGGTTGGTGTCAGCTGACATTACAGTGTGTGTAGCCAGTATAGTACCCGCTCACAATACAGGGAGCGTAATGGAGCCGCTAGAGTACAGGTTGGTGTCAGCTGACATTACAGTGTGTGTAGTCAGTATAGTACCCGCTCACAATACAGGGAGCGTAATGGAGCCGCTAGAGTACAGGTTGGTGTCAGCTGACATTACAGTGTGTGTAGCCAGTATAGTACCCGCTCACAATACAAGGAGCGTAATGGAGCCGCTAGAGTACAGGTTGGTGTCAGCTGACATTACAGTGTGTCAAGCCAGTATAGTACCCGCTCACAATACAAGGAGCGTAATGGAGCCGCTAGAGTACAGGTTGGTGTCAGCTGACATTACAGTGTGTCTAGCCAGTATAGTACCCGCTCACAATACAGGGAGCGTAATGGAGTCGCTAGAGTACAGGTTGGTGTCAGCTGACATTACAGTGTGTCTAGCCAGTATAGTACCCGCTCACAATACAAGGAGCGTAATGGAGCCGCTAGAGTACAGGTTGGTGTCAGCTGACATTACAGTGTGTCTAGCCAGTATAGTACCCGCTCACAATACAAGGAGCGTAATGGAGCCGCTAGAGTACAGGTTGGTGTCAGCTGACATTACAGTGTGTCTAGCCAGTATAGTACCCGCTCACAATACAGGGAGCGTAATGGAGCCGCTAGGATACAGGTTGGTGTCAGCTGACATTACAGTGTGTCTAGTCAGTATAGTACCCGCTCACAATACAGGGAGCGTAATGGAGTCGCTAGGATACAGGTTGGTGTCAGCTGACATTACAGTGTGTCTAGCCAGTATAGTACCAACTCACAATACAAGGAGCGTAATGGAGCCGCTAGAGTACAGGTTGGTGTCAGCTGACATTACAGTGTATCTAGCCAGTATAGTACCCGCTCCCAATACAGGGAGCGTAATGGAGTCGCTAGGATACAGGTTGGTGTCAGCTGACATTACAGTGTGTCTAGCCAGTATAGTACCAACTCACAATACAAGGAGCGTAATGGAGCCGCTAGAGTACAGGTTGGTGTCAGCTGACATTACAGTGTATCTAGCCAGTATAGTACCCGCTCCCAATACAGGGAGCGTAATGGAGTCGCTAGGATACAGGTTGGTGTCAGCTGACATTACAGTGTGTCTAGCCAGTATAGTACCCGCTCACAATACAGGGAGCGTAATGGAGCCGCTAGGGTACAGGTTGGTGTCAGCTGACATTACAGTGTGTCTAGCCAGTATAGTACCCGCTCACAATACAAGGAGCGTAATGGAGCCGCTAGAGTACAGGTTGGTGTCAGCTGACATTACAGTGTGTCTAGCCAGTATAGTACCCGCTCACAATACAGGGAGCGTAATGGAGCCGCTAGGATACAGGTTGGTGTCAGCTGACATTACAGTGTGTCTAGTCAGTATAGTACCCGCTCACAATACAGGGAGCGTAATGGAGCCGCTAGAGTACAGGTTGGTGTCAGCTGACATTACAGTGTGTCTAGCCAGTATAGTACCCGCTCACAATACAGGGAGCGTAATGGAGCCGCTAGAGTACAGGTTGGTGTCAGCTGACATTACAGTGTGTCTAGTCAGTATAGTACCCGCTCCCAATACAGGGAGCGTAATGGAGCCGCTAGAGTACAGGTTGGTGTCAGCTGACATTACAGTGTGTCTAGTCAGTATAGTACCCGCTCACAATACAAGGAGCGTAATGGAGCCGCTAGGGTACAGGTTGGTGTCAGCTGACATTACAGTGTGTCTAGTCAGTATAGTACCCGCTCCCAATACAGGGAGCGTAATGGAGCCGCTAGAGTACAGGTTGGTGTCAGCTGACATTACAGTGTGTCTAGCCAGTATAGTACCCGCTCACAATACAAGGAGCGTAATGGAGCCGCTAGGGTACAGGTTGGTGTCAGCTGACATTACAGTGTGTCTAGTCAGTATAGTACCCGCTCCCAATACAAGGAGCGTAATGGAGCCGCTAGGGTACAGGTTGGTGTCAGCTGACATTACAGTGTGTCTAGTCAGTATAGTACCCGCTCACAATACAAGGAGCGTAATGGAGCCGCTAGAGTACAGGTTGGTGTCAGCTGACATTACAGTGTGTCTAGCCAGTATAGTACCCGCTCACAATACAGGGAGCGTAATGGAGCCGCTAGGATACAGGTTGGTGTCAGCTGACATTACAGTGTGTCTAGTCAGTATAGTACCCGCTCACAATACAAGGAGCGTAATGGAGCCGCTAGAGTTCAGGTTGGTGTCAGCTGACATTACAGTGTGTCTAGCCAGTATAGTACCCGCTCACAATACAGGGAGCGTAATGGAGCCGCTAGGATACAGGTTGGTGTCAGCTGACATTACAGTGTGTCTAGCCAGTATAGTACCCGCTCACAATACAAGGAGCGTAATGGAGCCGCTAGAGTTCAGGTTGGTGTCAGCTGACATTACAGTGTGTCTAGTCAGTATAGTACCCGCTCACAATACAGGGAGCGTAATGGAGCCGCTAGGGTACAGGTTGGTGTCAGCTGACATTACAGTGTGTCTAGTCAGTATAGTACCCGCTCACAATACAAGGAGCGTAATGGAGCCGCTAGAGTACAGGTTGGTGTCAGCTGACATTACAGTGTGTCTAGCCAGTATAGTACCCGCTCACAATACAGGGAGCGTAATGGAGCCGCTAGGATACAGGTTGGTGTCAGCTGACATTACAGTGTGTCTAGCCAGTATAGTACCCGCTCACAATACAGGGAGCGTAATGGAGCCGCTAGGGTACAGGTTGGTGTCAGCTGACATTACAGTGTGTCTAGCCAGTATAGTACCCGCTCACAATACAAGGAGCGTAATGGAGCCGCTAGAGTTCAGGTTGGTGTCAGCTGACATTACAGTGTGTCTAGTCAGTATAGTACCCGCTCACAATACAGGGAGCGTAATGGAGCCGCTAGGGTACAGGTTGGTGTCAGCTGACATTACAGTGTGTCTAGTCAGTATAGTACCCGCTCACAATACAAGGAGCGTAATGGAGCCGCTAGAGTACAGGTTGGTGTCAGCTGACATTACAGTGTGTCTAGCCAGTATAGTACCCGCTCACAATACAGGGAGCGTAATGGAGCCGCTAGGATACAGGTTGGTGTCAGCTGACATTACAGTGTGTCTAGTCAGTATAGTACCCGCTCCCAATACAAGGAGCGTAATGGAGCCGCTAGGATACAGGTTGGTGTCAGCTGACATTACAGTGTGTCTAGTCAGTATAGTACCCGCTCACAATACAAGGAGCGTAATGGAGCCGCTAGGGTACAGGTTGGTGTCAGCTGACATTACAGTGTGTCTAGCCAGTATAGTACCCGCTCACAATACAAGGAGCGTAATGGAGCCGCTAGAGTTCAGGTTGGTGTCAGCTGACATTACAGTGTGTCTAGCCAGTATAGTACCCGCTCACAATACAGGGAGCGTAATGGAGCCGCTAGGATACAGGTTGGTGTCAGCTGACATTACAGTGTGTCTAGTCAGTATAGTACCCGCTCCCAATACAAGGAGCGTAATGGAGCCGCTAGGGTACAGGTTGGTGTCAGCTGACATTACAGTGTGTCTAGCCAGTATAGTACCCGCTCACAATACAGGGAGCGTAATGGAGCCGCTAGGATACAGGTTGGTGTCAGCTGACATTACAGTGTGTCTAGTCAGTATAGTACCCGCTCCCAATACAAGGAGCGTAATGGAGCCGCTAGGATACAGGTTGGTGTCAGCTGACATTACAGTGTGTCTAGTCAGTATAGTACCCGCTCACAATACAGGGAGCGTAATGGAGTCGCTAGAGTACAGGTTGGTGTCAGCTGACATTACAGTGTGTCTAGCCAGTATAGTACCCGCTCACAATACAAGGAGCGTAATGGAGCCGCTAGGGTACAGGTTGGTGTCAGCTGACATTACAGTGTGTCTAGCCAGTATAGTACCAACTCACAATACAGGGAGCGTAATGGAGCCGCTAGGATACAGGTTGGTGCCAGCTGACATTACAGTGTGTCTAGCCAGTATAGTACCCGCTCACAATACAAGGAGCGTAATGGAGCCGCTAGAGTACAGGTTGGTGTCAGCTGACATTACAGTGTGTCTAGCCAGTATAGTACCCGCTCACAATACAGGGAGCGTAATGGAGCCGCTTGGATACAGGTTGGTGTCAGCTGACATTACAGTGTGTCTAGCCAGTATAGTACCCGCTCACAATACAAGGAGCGTAATGGAGCCGCTAGAGTACAGGTTGGTGTCAGCTGACATTACAGTGTGTCTAGCCAGTATAGTACCCGCTCACAATACAGGGAGCGTAATGGAGCCGCTAGGATACAGGTTGGTGTCAGCTGACATTACAGTGTGTCTAGCCAGTATAGTACCCGCTCACAATACAGGGAGCGTAATGGAGCCGCTAGGATACAGGTTGGTGTCAGCTGACATTACAGTGTGTCTAGCCAGTATAGTACCCGCTCACAATACAGGGAGCGTAATGGAGCCGCTAGGATACAGGTTGGTGTCAGCTGACATTACAGTGTGTGTAGCCAGTATAGTACCCGCTCACAATACAGGGAGCGTAATGGAGCCGCTAGGATACAGGTTGGTGTCAGCTGACATTACAGTGTGTCTAGTCAGTATAGTACCCGCTCACAATACAGGGAGCGTAATGGAGCCGCTAGAGTACAGGTTGGTGTCAGCTGACATTACAGTGTGTCTAGCCAGTATAGTACCCGCTCACAATACAAGGAGCGTAATGGAGCCGCTAGGATACAGGTTGGTGTCAGCTGACATTACAGTGTGTGTAGCCAGTATAGTACCCGCTCACAATACAAGGAGCGTAATGGAGCCGCTAGGATACAGGTTGGTGTCAGCTGACATTACAGTGTGTCTAGTCAGTATAGTACCCGCTCACAATACAGGGAGCGTAATGGAGCCGCTAGAGTACAGGTTGGTGTCAGCTGACATTACAGTGTGTCTAGCCAGTATAGTACCAACTCACAATACAAGGAGCGTAATGGAGCCGCTAGAGTACAGGTTGGTGTCAGCTGACATTACAGTGTGTGTAGCCAGTATAGTACCCGCTCACAATACAAGGAGCGTAATGGAGCCGCTAGAGTACAGGTTGGTGTCAGCTGACATTACAGTGTGTCTAGTCAGTATAGTACCCTCTCACAATACAGGGAGCGTAATGGAGCCGCTAGAGTACAGGTTGGTGTCAGCTGACATTACAGTGTGTCTAGCCAGTATAGTACCCGCTCACAATACAGGGAGCGTAATGGAGCCGCTAGGATACAGGTTGGTGTCAGCTGACATTACAGTGTGTCTAGTCAGTATAGTACCCGCTCACAATACAGGGAGCGTAATGGAGCCGCTAGGATACAGGTTGGTGTCAGCTGACATTACAGTGTGTCTAGTCAGTATAGTACCCGCTCCCAACACAGGGAGCGTAATGGAGCCGCTAGAGTACAGGTTGGTGTCAGCTGACATTACAGTGTGTCTAGCCAGTATAGTACCCGCTCACAATACAGGGAGCGTAATGGAGCCGCTAGGATACAGGTTGGTGTCAGCTGACATTACAGTGTGTCTAGCCAGTATAGTACCCGCTCACAATACAGGGAGCGTAATGGAGCCGCTAGGATACAGGTTGGTGTCAGCTGACATTACAGTGTGTCTAGTCAGTATAGTACCCGCTCACAATACAAGGAGCGTAATGGAGTCGCTAGAGTACAGGTTGGTGTCAGCTGACATTACAGTGTGTCTAGTCAGTATAGTACCCGCTCACAATACAGGGAGCGTAATGGAGCCGCTAGGATACAGGTTGGTGTCAGCTGACATTACAGTGTGTCTAGCCAGTATAGTACCCGCTCCCAATACAGGGAGCGTAATGGAGCCGCTAGGGTACAGGTTGGTGTCAGCTGACATTACAGTGTGTCTAGCCAGTATAGTACCCGCTCACAATACAAGGAGCGTAATGGAGCCGCTAGGATACAGGTTGGTGTCAGCTGACATTACAGTGTGTCTGGTCAGTATAGTACCCGCTTACAATACAAGGAGCGTAATGGAGCCGCTAGGATACAGGTTGGTGTCAGCTGACATTACAGTGTGTCTAGCCAGTATAGTACCCGCTCACAATACAGGGAGCGTAATGGAGCCGCTAGGATACAGGTTGGTGTCAGCTGACATTACAGTGTGTCTAGCCAGTATAGTACCCGCTCACAATACAGGGAGCGTAATGGAGCCGCTAGGATACAGGTTGGTGTCAGCTGACATTACAGTGTGTCTAGTCAGTATAGTACCCGCTCCCAATACAAGGAGCGTAATGGAGTCGCTAGAGTACAGGTTGGTGTCAGCTGACATTACAGTGTGTCTAGCCAGTATAGTACCCGCTCACAATACAAGGAGCGTAATGGAGCCGCTAGGATACAGGTTGGTGTCAGCTGACATTACAGTGTGTCTAGCCAGTATAGTACCCGCTCACAATACAAGGAGCGTAATGGAGCCGCTAGGATACAGGTTGGTGTCAGCTGACATTACAGTGTGTCTAGTCAGTATAGTACCAACTCACAATACAGGGAGCGTAATGGAGTCGCTAGAGTACAGGTTGGTGTCAGCTGACATTACAGTGTGTCTAGCCAGTATAGTACCAACTCACACTACAAGGAACGTAATGGAACCGCTAGGATACAGGTTGGTGTCAGCTGACATTACAGTGTGTCTAGCCAGTATAGTACCCGCTCACAATACAGGGAGCGTAATGGAGTCGCTAGAGTACAGGTTGGTGTCAGCTGACATTACAGTGTGTCTAGTCAGTATAGTACCAACTCACACTACAAGGAACGTAATGGAACCGCTAGGATACAGGTTGGTGTCAGCTGACATTACAGTGTGTCTAGCCAGTATAGTACCCGCTCACAATACAAGGAGCGTAATGGAGCCGCTAGGGTACAGGTTGGTGTCAGCTGACATTACAGTGTGTCTAGCCAGTATAGTACCCGCTCACAATACAGGGAGCGTAATGGAGCCGCTAGAGTACAGGTTGGTGTCAGCTGACATTACAGTGTGTCTAGTCAGTATAGTACCAACTCACACTACAAGGAACGTAATGGAGCCGCTAGGGTACAGGTTGGTGTCAGCTGACATTACAGTGTGTCTAGCCAGTATAGTACCCGCTCACAATACAAGGAGCGTAATGGAGCCGCTAGGGTACAGGTTGGTGTCAGCTGACATTACAGTGTGTCTAGCCAGTATAGTACCCGCTCACAATACAGGGAGCGTAATGGAGCCGCTAGAGTACAGGTTGGTGTCAGCTGACATTACAGTGTGTCTAGTCAGTATAGTACCAACTCACAATACAAGGAGCGTAATGGAGCCGCTAGGATACAGGTTGGTGTCAGCTGACATTACAGTGTGTCTAGTCAGTATAGTACCAACTCACAATACAAGGAGCGTAATGGAGCCGCTAGGGTACAGGTTGGTGGCAGCTGACATTACAGTGTGTCTAGCCAGTATAGTACCCGCTCACAATACAAGGAGCGTAATGGAGCCGCTAGGATACAGGTTGGTGTCAGCTGACATTACAGTGTGTCTAGCCAGTATAGTACCAACTCACACTACAAGGAACGTAATGGAGCCGCTAGGGTACAGGTTGGTGTCAGCTGACATTACAGTGTGTCTAGTCAGTATAGTACCCGCTCACAATACAAGGAGCGTAATGGAGCCGCTAGGGTACAGGTTGGTGTCAGCTGACATTACAGTGTGTCTAGCCAGTATAGTACCCGCTCACAATACAAGGAGCGTAATGGAGCCGCTAGGATACAGGTTGGTGTCAGCTGACATTACAGTGTGTCTAGCCAGTATAGTACCAACTCACAATACAGGGAGCGTAATGGAGCCGCTAGGATACAGGTTGGTGTCAGCTGACATTACAGTGTGTCTAGTCAGTATAGTACCAACTCACACTACAAGGAACGTAATGGAACCGCTAGGATACAGGTTGGTGTCAGCTGACATTACAGTGTGTCTAGTCAGTATAGTACCAACTCACACTACAAGGAACGTAATGGAACCGCTAGGATACAGGTTGGTGTCAGCTGACATTACAGTGTGTGTAGCCAGTATAGTACCAACTCACACTACAAGGAACGTAATGGAACCGCTAGGATACAGGTTGGTGTCAGCTGACAATACAGTGTGTCTAGCCAGTATAGTACCCGCTCACAATACAGGGAGCGTAATGGAGTCGCTAGAGTACAGGTTGGTGTCAGCTGACATTACAGTGTGTCTAGTCAGTATAGTACCCGCTCACAATACAGGGAGCGTAATGGAGCCGCTAGGATACAGGTTGGTGTCAGCTGACATTACAGTGTGTCTAGCCAGTATAGTACCAACTCACACTACAAGGAACGTAATGGAACCGCTTGACGTCGTGGCATGAAATCATACAGCACTTGAATACGCTGCTGGAGAATACCGTCCCACGCGATTTGTAGGTGCGTCCACAAAGCATCAACGGTGGCGGCAGGTGGACCCGAACGAACAAGTTGCCGACTGACCATATTCCAGACATGGTCGATGAGTGACGAGTCAGGTGAACGGGCTGGCCAGGGATGCATAGGTATCCGTCGTTCTGCGAAGAAGGCTTGCACGTTCCTCGCCACATGCGGGCGGGCATTGTCCAGATGAAATATGGCCCGAGGAACGACCTGCAAGAGGGGCAGTGCCGCGGGCTGTAAAACTTCCCTGATGTAGCGGTCACTGTTCAGATTCCCCGCAAGACGTACGAGGCGTGATCGCCTGTTATAGGCAATTGTGCCCCAAACCATTACACCTGGTGTTTGTCCGTTATGCCGCTCAACAATACAGTCTGCTTGATTGCGTTCTCCACGGCGGCGTCGAATGCGTATGCGGCCATCACTTTAGGACAGGGACTCGTCCGAAAACACTACATTTCGCCACTCAGCCTGCCAGTGTCGGCGTGCACGTGCGGCGTCGGTGGTTCCCAGTCAATGGAAGCCGACGCAGTGGCATGCGTGTTACCAGTCCAGACCTCAAAAGACGGCGCCGCACCGTCGACGCAGACATGTCCACCCCCCGTTGCAGTGCTCCAACGTCGAGGCAACACCGAAGACGTCGCTGTTCTGTCCGATACGGCCATGTGGAGAAGATGGCGGTCGTCTCGCGCTGTGGTCTCATTGCGTTTTCCTGTACCCTGTTGTTGCTCTGTACGGCCCTCCTCTCTCCACTGGATCCACATACACCTTACTGTTGACGCAGCGTGCTGCAATGTCCCGGAACGACAGACCCGCCTCCCGGAGCCCAAGCATTCTGCTCCGTTCAACCGCACTCACATGCTGATCGTCCACCCTGTGATGTCGGCAGGGCATCGTTGCACTTGCTTACACGATTCCACTTGGTATTACGGCCCCTCGCCGACAGAGCTGTGCGGAACACTGACCTGTCCGGTCCCATGGCAGAGGGCACTGGTGGGCCAATGTGCGCGCCATCTCTCTGCGATTTCAATCACTTAGTATGGTACCGCAGGCCTACACGACACCTGTTCTGGGAGTGTCTCCGAGCATTTCTTCTGGGTGTTTCACTTTCTACAAACAGTACTGTAGTACCAGCTCACACTACAAGGGACGTAATGGAGCCGCTAGAGTACAGTTCAGAAGCGCACAACTTGGCGGAATGACATAGTCAAGTCGGCTTTTAAAGTGAAAAGAAGGCTTAACAAAAAAAAAAAAAAAGGCTCTAAAATGAATGCGGTAGAAAGAGAGCATTATGTAGTGCAAAGAAACAACCAAACAAATAATACAGTGTCCAATACTAGTCCAAAAGGAAATCATAGGAGGAATTTGGGGATAAATTAGGAACATTGGATCAACGGAGGGAAAGCCCTTTAGAGTGTTATAAAGAATCTTAGCGATGGAGGAAAAAGGGAAATGAGCCATGGTCTGGATAATTCAGGGAATCTCATTGTAGATACCAAGGAAGCACTGGTTAGATGGGAGGAATACTTCGAAAACTTACTAAATGTAAATGAAGATTTATCAGGCAATGTGGCAGATCTTGAGATCATGAAGGTGGAGAATTAGGACGGTAACAGGATCTCAGGTGAGGAAATAGAGAAGGTGGTGAATAAACTACAATGTCACAAAGTGGCAGGGATTGGTGTAATTCGACCAGAAATGGTAAAGTATAGCCTTAGCGTATTAGTATAGCGGAAATCAAATAAGATATGAAGGAACTAAAAATTACAATTGAAGATTTACGAAACAAAACAGAAAAAACAAGAAACTCAGACACCCAAATTAGATTAGTAACCTTCATGAACAAACAGACAAGGGTGATTTCAAACGAAGAAAGGAAGTTAAGATTTGAGAGAATGAAGAAGTTTTGGGTTAACAGGAAACTGAAGAACCCTTTGTATAAAATTGACTGAAGTGGTCCCATGAAGGCCATAAAATGTAAATAATAATAAAATAGCCTTTAGAACATGACCTACGTTATGATAGAAGATAACGTAGAGCTAGAAAATCATTATCAAAACTCAACACCCACAAGTCCTAGTCATTATAGTCAAGAGACATATGAAAGCTTAGTGTGGAGACATCTAATGATGTTCAATTGTTTTCAATAATTCAAGATGGAATCAGTATGAAATTTTAAAACCTCGTTTTTTTAAATATCTTGCATTTAATTCAGGCGATTGAAGAAAAGATACGATTGGTGGGCTACACCAGTACACAATTCCTTAGCGTTAAAAGCCTCATCATGTAACATTGGACACATATTTTCCAGTGCTGGAGGTGTGTTGAAGTGAGTTATTTTAACGAATGATGAGAACTTTGTGTTAAAACAGGGCATGCACTAGTTCCATAGTAAATCTTGTGCATTCCCTGACTCGTAAGTATCCCCTACGTTGTTTTTGCTCTGGAGTAGACTGTTTCGAAGCCAGATTAAGGCGTGCTTTATCTTCTTCACCTACGCCACTCACTGTCTATTTGCCAGGGTTGATGCCAGCCTTATTTAGAATGTCCAGCTCTGCCATTATTAAAGTAGCAAATACTCTATTTTACTACAAACAGCAGTGACTTGTGACCAACGTGCATGCTATTAATATTGAAACTGCCCAGCCAAATCGTTTGTTAAACATTCAGGACATGCTACTAATGAAATCACAATCTGTATACATTCTGATTCAAAGAAAACAATCCCAGAATAAAAATTGAAAGCATTATATTTGTCTTTATTTACATAGTCTGAACCTAACCTTCATACATCACTTTTTTGCAGACAATTTTTTTGACAAGCATATTATTATTTTTTGCTTAGGAAATTAACGTGTTGAGTCCCTAGAAACACGTAATTTTCTTCTTTTAGCGTACGAGACTTAAATAGAATCCATCTTTCATATCAAAGCAAAGAAGACTGAATTCACAAAACAACGATTTATCTCTCACATGGTTTCATATCAAAGGAATAAAGAATTCCTCTTTATTCGAAGAAAATAGCTTAGTGCTGTCATCTGATATCCAAAAAGAAAACTAAATTCCGAAAACGAGAAGTATTCCCGTGATCGAGTCAGAAAACTAACCCAAGATACATTAACGAATGCAATATCCAAAGTTAAATTCATGGGAGTGATCTCAGAATCATTCAAAATTAAGACAGGAGTTCGACAAGGTGATGGTTTATCACCCATTCTATTTAACTCAGTTTTGGATAAAAT
This sequence comes from Meconema thalassinum, assembly GCA_946902985.2. Taxonomy (NCBI): domain Eukaryota; kingdom Metazoa; phylum Arthropoda; class Insecta; order Orthoptera; family Tettigoniidae; genus Meconema; species Meconema thalassinum. The sequence continues at coordinate 127,364,856 of OX336393.1, read as the reverse complement.
AATCGACATAGGAAAAATGAGTCAATGGCGTAAAAATGGCAAAACACCAGGAAAGAACAGTCAACATTAAATGTCTTGCCTTTGCCGATGATGTAGCGATTGTAACAAATGACGGAAAAGAAGCCAAAGAAGCTCTAGAGACGCTACATGGAATCTCTGCCAAAATAGGGTTACAAATCTCATACGAAAAAACACAGTTCATGGACTTAAAATCTACAGACAGGCACCCACTGGAAACCAAGTATGGAAAAATAACACAAGTGGAACGTTTCAAATACCTAGGAGAGATTATACAGAAAACAGGACTGAACGTGGCATCCAATGAAGACAGGATCGCTAAATTGCAAGTAGCATACCGACTTACAAGGAACCCCTACAATAAAAAAGTATTTCCATCAATGCCAAATTACGACACTATCATACAGTTGTCTTACCAGAGGCCTTATACGCTTCAGAAACGACAGCAATCAATGGACAAACAAAAATCAAGGGATTAGAAAAACAAGAGAGAAATAATCGGAGAAAGATCTACGGGCCATAATTAAGTACAGGTTTTTCGGGATTGTAGGCCGTGGTCCAGACAGGATATCTCCCGACGTTTCACCGGAAACTGCGTCCGGCATTATCAAGGGTTCCGCTCAACTGACCACTGCTGACCAAGGAAAGGCTGACCACTGCTGATCAAGGAAAGGCTGACCACTGCTGACCAAGGAAAGGAGCGGAACCCTTTATAATGCCAGACGCAGTTTCCGGTGAAACGTCGGGATGTATCCTGTCTGGAACACGGCCTACAAGCCCGAAAAACTTGTACTTAATTATGAACTCCGGCCGTGAAAGCCTAAGCTGTTATATCAGTCGCCTCTACGGGCCAGTTCAGAAAGAGGGAATATAGGTAAAGAGACCAACAATAGAACTGTACAAACAGACAGAGACGATTAAAAACAAAACATAAGGGAAAAAGGGCAACAATTTATGGACATATTCATAGGATGACCGAAGGCAGACGATCAAGAAAATTTTTAATATAGTTACGAATAGGGCCTATTACACTAAAAACCAATTGGGTAAAGGAAACCGTGAAAGACCTCAAGAAACTAAACATCTCTACAGAAGACATGACAGACAGGAGCACAAACAGAGAAAAACTTAGACAACAGAAATTTGAGCGAACACCCAAAGAGAGACAACCAGGAAAGGAGGAGAGAAAGAAGAAGCATAGTGTATATATGAGTGGTTTTTGGGAAAAAAGAAGAAATGGCCAGAATAAAACATGAACATTGATTGTGTTGTAACTCTCTCTTTGTGTGGAATTAATGAATAAATAAATAGTAATAAATAAGAACATCGTATGGTCTCGAGTGCCGGGTGCAAGCTAAGCTTTGTTATTTGCGCCCAAAGGGCAGTTAGCATGTCGAATTTTGTTGTTCCTTGGAACGCTATGAGAGTCAAGGAGGTTAGATATCTAACCTCCTTGACACTATAGCGCTTTCTATTAGAGAAGGGAGGAACTTTTTTTTGTGTTGGCGAAAAATCCCGAGATTAATTTTGCCATTATGAACACGGCCTACTGAATTCAAATGGGTTCGTTAACATGCCAACAACGTATGGCATGCATGGCGTGATATTTGTCGCCTTTCAGAAAATCACTTACTACGGTCAGGAGCGAACCTGCAAGCTTGGGGTTGGTAGTCCGAAGGGTCTCGATATCATTGACCGAAGGAAAGCACACACAAGTGTCTGGATTTTCGCTCTCTATGTACAGTGCATTCTTATTTGTCAAACCTTGCATGGAGGATCAACCTGTATTTCGGTGTACATTCCGGCACTCCGGAACATTATAGAGAAGATTGACGAACAATGATTATCAGGTATGAACAGTGTATGTGTGTGTGGTCAATGGATTTGTCACGCCGTTGTCTGCTGATATGCGATAATTACACATACGGTGAAAGTCCCTTGGGAACTTGAACTTTAAGGAGTTCAAAGGAACAAAGGCATTTGTTGTACGAATAGAACAAAGTTTGCCTTAAATATCCACAGCAGTTTTGGTTCAGTATGAGGGACTGAGATATTCTCACGGTATTGTTGTTGTTGTTTCTTATAGGAGCTTTGCAACATTGTGATCATGTAGCCCCGTGTACTTGGGTGTGCCCATAATTTGTCTGATAACCTGTGTCACTGTGATGTCTGTACTATTGTGTGTATTTGTAATTGAGGTAGAAGTTGGGTAGGAAGCAGCCGTGGCCTTAAGTAAGGTACAATCCCACCATTTCCCTGGAGTAGAGGTGGGAAACTGCAGAAAACCACGTACAGGATGGTTGAGGTAGGAATCGAACCCGTCATCTCATGTTTGCCTTACGAGGCTCAGTGTACCCCTGAACTTTTACTAAACAAGACATAATTTCAGATATCTGTGTCAGTGTATGGGAAGTCTTCACTTCTCCCAAGAAGAAGAAATATATTGGAAGGTATATTAACTCTGAACGGACAATAGATCACTGAAGAAGAGGCAACGAAAGGAAGCTCCAGATATTCAAAATAACTTCACTTCATTAATAAATATTCTCTGGCATCTGTTATTCGCTTCGTCCCAATAAGCCCTACTGAAAACCATTGTTACGATTGCACTTCTTTAATAAATATTCTCAGGAATCTGTTATTCGCTTCGTCCCAATAAGCCCTACTGAAAACCATTGTTACGAAGTGCTTGTCGAGTTCGTGATTTTGGTGCTGATTGACCGTTAACTGAGCATTTTCTAAGCCAGTGACCTGCAGTCTTTTAAAGCTTGCGGCACCCATCAGAATTAACGGCATACGTAAAAAAATAGGAAACTGGTTATACGCAAGGATAATTTTCTTCTTTTTCTTTGTACACGACTGTAGGCTACTTCTTCATAGTCTAACTCATGTTGTTAATTTGAAGTTCACTTTGAACTCGGTTGTTTCATTGTTTTCATGAAGTTTATGTTTGCAGCTTACTGTTATTGGGAAAATAACATTTTATGTATGCATGTTATGGGAACAAACAATAAAGGGTTGTTTTGTTGCCACATCTCTTACTCTTTCGGGAATATTAGTCCACTGTTTTGAGCACAAAAGGCATAGAAACTTAATGATTTGCAGCGAATTGTACTCCATATCCTTAGCAGAAATGTCTACATCAATTGAAATTCAATTACTACTTAAACCGTACAACTCCAAAAAGACGTGCCATATTATGCAATTATTTCATACCTAAATATCGCGGTACATCTTGCCAGCTCTGACACACACTGGTTGGGAAACACGGGCCTAAGGCGTTCCTGAAATATAAATATATATTTCCCATTAATTCATTTGAAATCCAAACCATATGCCAGTCGCAATAGATAGCTAAATTTGCACGAAGGGTCGCTTTGTGATTGATAGATCCTATGTGGCTGTATGTATTTTGAAGCCTATTTGCACAACTGAGAAGCACTAATCACATAATCTAGACATAAGAAAGTCCAATAAGTATGATTTAGAAAATATTTTGATCTCAACATTAATTAAAGCTAGCTAGATTTCATGAACCACACTTTCCCTGGTGTACCTACGGCTAAAATGCGAAGTGAACAGCAATGATATCGCGTATTTTCCTACAGCGACAGAGTAGGGGGGTAGTGCCGATTCTACTTCACTTGACGCCGCTGTGCCCAACAAACCAACATGGCCGCCGCGCGAAGTTGAAACATTTAAATAGACTTTTCCCTCGAACCCATGGTCGGAGTTTCACGAATGAGGCGTCGTAGGACTTGAGGTAACGCCTCCTTTGCTATGGACCATGTATTATATTTTTCAAAAAAATTAAACATTTTCGTTTTCGAAAATAGGCGATAGTTTGAAAACCAAACATGATAGAACGTTATGCTATGGCTCAAACGAATGGTCTTTAAGACTTTTATTTTTTGTAATAAAACTTTTTTACTTTTTATGTTTCTTTGAAAACACTCGAATTTCGAAATTTTTATATTTTGGAAACTAGGAATTATACAAAAAAGTTTGTTTGAAATAAATGAAAGGTCCCTATGCCCCTACCCCCAAAATAAATTTCAAGTCTCTAGGATGAAAACCTGACAGTAGTGTGGTAGTGGGAAAGGTACGCCACTTTTTTTTTGAACCCTCCTCGTATTTGCCCCGAACCTGATATCTCGCTAACCAATCATGGGATTTGAACATACAGGGTGTCCTAGCACTCGTAGTGATGCCCCCTACTTTCCTATAGGCTCTTTATTTAAATAAAAGACCAAAACTAAAAGGTCCTCCGCTTTTAATATCTCGCGAACCAATCATGCTAGAGGCGTGTACGAGGGGTCCAAGGACTCGGGCTGACGTCTTCTTTGCTATGGACCACTCGTTATATATATAAAAAAAATGGGAAACTCTATTTTGGGGTAAGCACGTGTATTTTGTGATTTTTGCTGATATCTCACGGACCAATAACGCTAGAGGCGTGTACGAGGTGTCCTAGGACTCGGGCTAACGCCCCCTGTTTGAAACTATGTTTGAAATTTTGACAAAGGGCCTAACGACACTTTTGTTGAAAAAATAATAATTTTTCTTTACCTTTTTATAATGTTCATGAAGCGTGGGGATTGAGCGAGACGATACTGCTGGGTGTGAGTTTCAACGAACCTGTCGCTAACCACAATGACCATGCTTAATCGCTATTTCGGCGGGTCGGTGAATGACAGAGCGAGGGTTCTTTTTTCTGATCTTTCCTATGGCAGACGGATGGAGGCTAATATTTGAAAATGTGTGAAGCATGCTAAGATTTTTTCACCCCCGAACGAAATCTTTAACGTGTAAACGGTGATGAGAACTTGGTTCTATGTTGGTCGAAGCGAGTACAGAAAACAAACTTGCAGACGAGCAGGAGGTGAATGTCATTTGAGCTTATTGGAATGCGCTGATCTGACTTGACAACAAGTGCAATGGAAAATGACATAGACACTTGAAGGTGAAATAATCTGACCATTGTGGTGGCAGGGAAGTGTGAAATGCATGTGAACACATGTGAAACCACATGTAATCTAAACAAGTTACATCCTGTTTTTGCTTTGTACGTGACAAAATGCAAGTTCATGTGAAATTTGATCTGCCACAGGTGTTCACCTTGGGCTTTGGCTGTCCACGTGCACGATAACTGTTAACAAGTCACAAAGTCACATCCTGTTTTCTTCGTACGTGACAAAATGCAAGTTCGTGTGAAATTTGATCTGGACCTGGGACTAGCTGTCCACGTGTCCGATAATAGAATGTTCAAAGCGTGGGAATCGCTGAATCAGTAAAAAGTATGATGCAACTTGTGGGAATGATGTCACAACCAATAGATAAGCAAGAGCTGCGAACAGCAGTGGTGGGAGGTGAAGGGGGGGGGGAGGGGTTATGTATGAGAGAACACAGGTGGAAAGAGAAAGAAATATGTGGAGCTGAGGACTGAACACACAGAGCTATAGGTAGTGTACAGCATGTGTGAATAAGAAGGACACAGGTTCACACAACATGTAATGTATTGATCCAAGAATTAAACGTAGAGTTAAACCCTAACCATTTGACATATAGTTTATTTCCTTTTTGTTTCAACACTTTTTCCACAAGATAATGCTGAGGAAATGCTGTTTTCTGAAGTTCATGGAGATAAAATCTACCTTTTATGGGTTGATGGTTGAGATCCTCGAGTAAATAGGTGACTGGAGTGTCCAAGTTGACTTGACAAATTCGAAATAGTTCAGTCCCCCACTGAGGCGTGTAGCCCTTATTGAAGGCAGACTTAAATTTGCTCACACGAACAAAATCCCCAATTTTCAGTCGGTGACGTTTAGCATTGGCTCTTTTTATGGGGTTAAACAGTTTATCCAGTCGCTGAATATTTTTAGTCACGAGGCGTGGCTTGGTCCCAATCGTTCTATTTTTGGTGTTATTGTAACGTGACACTAGCTCTGGTAACATGTCCAACCAGCGATACGTGCCCTGAGCGGTGAACGCTTTCCACATATGGGTTTTCAATGTTCGGCTGAACCGCTCGACCACACTGGCTTTGAGATTGCTATACGTGGTGTAATGGTGAATATCCTTAGATTTTAGAAAACTGGAGAAATCCTTGTTGAAAAATTCTTTCCCCTGGTCAGTTTGTAGCAGCTGAGGTTGACGTTTGGAGAGTTGAATAATATGTTGAAAGGCCTTGGTAACTAGTGGACCAGACTTGCGACGCACAGGTTCAACAAAGGTCATTTTGGAATAGACATCAATGACGGTCAACATATAGCGTACACCGTCGTTAACGCCAGCATAGGGTATCATTTCAACCAAGTCAGCCTGCCAAAGTTCATCCACACCTCGTGAAATCACCTTGAGTCGCGGATAGTGACGACTAGCTGGGCGATGCAACTCGTGAGCAATACCCATTTTAATGGGTGAGGGCTTAAACAATAATTTTGGCATTTCGAAGTTCTTGTTCAATTTCTTGAATTTCCCAATCGTGACCGGTATGGCCAGCTTGACGTGAGGCATGCAACAACTGTAGCCACTGGACGAGCTTATTGGGATTGTGCCAGTAGGTAACATCCACAAGGGGTTTTAATGGTTTAAATGTCACTCCCAAAGCGGACGCTTTACGACGAGTACTTTGACTGGTGGGAAACATTTTTGCAATGATGGTTTTATATTTTTGAGATATATTGGCATTCACTTGTTGAGTGGGATCATACTGTCTTTTGTGGGCATGGGTATCCAATAAAATGGATTTATATTTGTCAAGATCCTCTGACGTATAATCATGGGAAGAGGGGGTCCGAGAAAAGAGCAGCTTTAACAGTCCTGGGGTTAATTTATAGTTGATGTTTTAATGACAGCTTTAGTACGAGCAAATTTAATGGATGAATCGCCAGTTTTAAAACTATCATCCTCATAGCGAACACCATACGTGGTATCTGTGTTTCCAATAAATAGATCGGTGAAATAGGGTTCCAATGTTGATCCATAATATTTTATTAAAATGGTTTTCAGTTGAGCTTTATGTTGAGGGGTGGCCAAGAGTTGTGAAAACGGAGACGCCCTGGAAGGGCAAGGTGTATCGACCATGGCCAAGGATTTCTTTTTTCTCAAAAACTCTGCAAGGGATGCGGCCTTTTTTGAGGCGTAAACACTTGATCCTCGTCATCCTCAACTTAACTAACACTAGTCAAATCTTCCTGTTCCTGTTCCTCTTCCTCAGGGTCCTCGTGCAGCGTCTGCGTGGCTTGTGAAACGGTGGGTAGCGTTTCAGATGGCTTGAAAGAGGGTTTCAACATGGCTTTTAGCGGAGGTGCTAAATGTTGTTGAATAAACAAAGCATGATTTGCACGTGATCGTTTCAATTGACGAAACTTTTGGCGAATAAAATTTTTTGCTCTAATAATATGCTTTTTCAATTGACTCTCTGCTAACGCCATGGTGTCTTGACAAATGACTTGAGAGGGAATGAGACAGGGCCTTAAATAGCAATACAATGATCAAACCCTAAGCGATACCGTCCTTGGTTTAGTTCACTTTGTTTGTCAATCACTGAACAGGCATGACGTTGAGTGTTCCAGCACTTGGCACACAATTCTGTAAACATTTGAAAGGTCATATCCGGATTCACATGTTCATTATAAATGTGACGACTGTTCCTCTCGTCCTGGCGAAATAAAACAATGACATTGGCATTGTCACAAATCAACTGTTTGGACATTTTTGAATACGTTTGTCCAAGATGGAAGCATTCGATATGTTTGTGTCGTCCCATGCTGAAATAGCTTTGAATGATGCCTTGACGTTCAGTGGATACATCATCGAAAATCATGAGTGAATCTGGCTTTACCTCATCCGGTGAAATCACATTTTCTTGCATAGAAAATGTAAAATAACCCATATTCTCTTTTTGTAATCCAGACATGACTTGATCCAGAAACACGTAGAGGGGTTGGTAGAGAGATTTTGCAAAAATATAAATATTTTCAAAACGCAGACCATCGGGCGCTGTGATGAGCGTTAGCACAGCCAGAAGGCCCCACAATGATGCAGTGAATGGAAGATGGAAACAGTGAACCATGGCGTTGTTCACGTGATGTGGGACAGAGATGGGAAACCATGTCCCCCACGGGGAATGACTCTTGCTGCTTAATAATCTTCATTTCAACTAAGGCTTAGACAGGCTAGCAGGTTGTCTATATACAGGACACCGAGCCTTGTCATAGAAACAGTAGACTGGTACTACAGATTGACGATGGATGTCTTAGGACGTGCGTTGATGGCCAAAGCTAGGTCTGTCCCCATACATGATCCTAAACAAGAAACAGATCCTGCTAATAAACACTATGTGGATAGGTCAGTAGTGCCACGCACAAAACAGGGAGATTATGACTTTAAGGGAAAGCGGTTAACCCATGTAAAACATCCTCAAGTGTCTACAGACGTTACTACGAAAAAGTATGTGGATAACAAAGTGTATGAGTTTTATGACAAAGTGCCCCAGCTTACGGTGAATGGCTAAAGCGCTTATCACCATCGGATCATTCACGTGGAAGACCCGCAAGACGAAGACGATGTCTGTACCAAGCGTTACGTGACCTATGAAATGAAAAGGCTTTATAAATTTATCCCATCTGTATTTTTAGTGTATCTAACAAATGACAAACCTTTGAATGAGAGAAACCATATACCGCTAGTCCATGATCAGCACTTGACCTATGTGCTTGCTTCAGGATTAAGCCACTATCGATTACACTATGATGGAACCATTCACATCAAATATGCCATACCTGATGAGAACCATTTACAAATAAAGAATGGTCATAGGATGTTGGTCCATAACCATGAAATGGTAAATGCAGGTGACCAATTATCCTTTCATCTCATGTTGACATGGGATGAAAAGCAAGCGGGAAAAACCATAAACGATTTCCCACTTTATGTGGAATTGGAATATACAGCCATGAAATAACAATCTGACGTTAGTTGTGATTTAAACTTTCTCGTGAAAGGTTGTTGGTCATTATCATCATGGTGAAACAAAGTTATGCGGTGAGAAAGACTAAAAAAAGGACTTTGTCCTTGGCAAAGCCTGGGCTTACGACATTCGTGGACAAGCCCTTGCGAAAGAAAAAAGAAAAGAAATAATGTATTGACCATAAGGAAAGCCTTTCAGGCAGCACACAGACATGTTATTCCAAAACGTCGGCGACAGGTTTCAATCCAAGGGCGAGTGATTCCCGTCCCCAAACGAGCCGGATTTTTACCTGCATTATTTACCGGTCTGGCTGCTCTAGGTTCACTTTTGGGCGGTGCCAGTGCAGTGGAGAAAACCATTAAAGCCGCGCAGCAGGGCAAGCAACAACTCAAAGAAAGTCAGCGACATAATGAAACGATGGAAGCGATTGCCATGGGGGCTAGAAATGCCAATTTAAGGCCAGCCTTTTATCAACAAGGATTTGGGATTTCACCATTTCGAAATATAAAAAAAATTAACCTCAGCCATAGCAAGACATGCCCTGACGCATCAACAAGTGGAAAGCTATGCTAAACAACTAAAGCTTTCCATTTTCGAGGTGTCTTTATGCGAAACCAATTACCCTCACAACCCTGGAAACATGAATGTGCTGTTGTCAATTTGGATGATCACCGAGGACCAGGAACACATTATGTAGCTTATGTCAAAGGGGGATCCATTGTATGGTACTTTGACAGTTTTGGAATTTGCCCCCGCCGATGGAACTAGTGACCTATTTTGGAAACAGGATCAAGATATATTATAATGTGAAACGTGAGCAAACGTTTAACAGCCAACAGTGTGGACGTTTGTGTTAATTTTTTTAAATATAAGACGCAGAATAAGCTAAAACGCCAACAGTATGTCGGCAGAAAGTAAAACGTTTACAGTGCATGAACGTGGACCTGAAGTCAGCCTCGACTTTTACCCTCCTATCGAATTGAGTGAAAAACCCTATGGTTTAGGACTTGTTTCTCTTGAAACGTACAATCGAATATACAACATACGTGAAAATGTGAACAACAAGTTTTACTATGATGATTCTGTGCTCACCCTGAACTCTGGTGGATACACGATCGATGATATTTATGAACACATTTATGTGGTGTTGACAAATCAATATGGTTTAAAGTCATTTCTCGATGGAACGCGCAAGTTTGAACTTGTAGGAAATACCAACATTCATCGCTGCAGTATTTTCTCCACATTCAACTTTGACTTTAAAACACGCCCCGATTCCATTGGCCCATTACTAGGATTTAAACCACGTGTGTTGGAGGCCAACACAAAACATGATTCGGACCATGAAGTGAAATTCATTGAGGACCATCATGTGTCGGTGACATGTAATATTATTAGCCAAGTGTACACCAATCAAGAACCATCGCATTCGCTTTATGACTTTATTGTGACATCGCCCAATGGGTATATTATTCGTGAAAACCCTCCAGTGGTGCTTTTTCATTCTGTGGCTGTCGATAGTATTAGTAATATAACATTAAGACTGATCAATAGAGATCAACAACTCATTGATCTAGATTCTACCACACCAGTGACTTACAAGTTGGTGCTAAAGCCACAATGAAGTTTGTGTATAAAGCAACAACACCGTCAAGGAATGGTGTTAGTTGTTTGCCACGTGAATACACGTTAACATCTCAAGACAAGCAGATTTTACAGCATTTGGGTTACCACGTCAACCCTCATAATGAACCGCATCGAGGAGCTAGCAGGAGTGGTAAGAATTGATCTCCATTCCTATCAAGCTCAAACACCTGGTCTCAATAACAATGATGAAATTCAATTTGTTATCAACAACCAAGATATTTACACCCTACCGCATGAAAGTGTCATTCAGATTGAAGGTCGGCTCACCAACGCCGATGGCTCTACACCCACCACATCCAAGTTGGCCAACCATGGTTTGGCCTTTCTGTTTTCTGAAGTGCGGTATGTCATTAACGATATCGTGGTGGATAGCACTCGAAATGTGGGCATTTCCAGTGTCATGAAACTAAACCCCTCTTATAGTGAGGAAGAAGGTAAAACACTTTGCATGGCAGGTTGGTGTCCTGACTCGACCAATGACTGGATGTTACACACCGATGGGACCTTTACTGGATATTTACCTCTTAAACTGATTTTAGGCTTTGCCGAAGATCACCAACGCATTGTGGTCAACGCAAGGCAAGTGCTTTACCTAGTGAGAGACAGGAGTGATAATAACGCACTCAAGGTAGCCGACAATGCCCCCCATAGATTCATAAATTCAACTACAACGCTTGCTATGGAAAGTGCCCCATGTGACCCTTGAAGATAGCAAAAAACTGGACATACTCAAAATGGTAAAGAGAGATATGCCTCTACCCATGGAATTTAGAAGCTGGGCACTCCATGAGTATCCGCTATTGCCCACCACCAACACACACATTTGGTCTGTAAAAACAGCTCGCTATACAGAGAGACCTCTCTAAATGATCGTGGGTTTTCAAACGAATCGCAAGTATCAACAAACCAAAGATGCCACGCAATTTGATCACCTGCAATTGAGAAATTCACGTCTTTTCCTCAACGGAGCTGTGTTTCCCTACGAAGGACTGGATTTGGATTTTTCAAAAAATAAGTTTGGCCCCCTGTACGACTTGTTTTCTAAATGTCGATGGTCGTATTATCAAAAAGAGAACGGCCCCATGCTACTACCCCAAGCGTTTAAGGCACGAGCACCACTGATTGTCTTTGACTGTTCTTACCTGGAAGAGTCTGTCAAGCCATCCAATATCGACATTCGACTAGATTTTGAAACGCATGCCAATGTACCAGCCAACTATTATCCACTATCCAACCAAGTGTCGAGTGTATAAATAACAGGTCAACCCACGTCAAGCCGCTCAGTCATGTCTTGCTTTAAAGCCTCAAGAGACGTCACATCCATGAATTTAAACTCTAAGGAACAACGTTTCAAGACTATTGCAACATGGCCATTGTCTTTCATAAACCCTCAAGCCTTGGCGGCCGCTGGATTCTACTATTTAAAAACAAGAGATTAAGTGAAATGTGCCTTTTGTCCCATCATCATAGACCAATGGCAGGAGGGCGATGAACCCAAGCAGGAACATCAGCGCTGGTCACCCACCTGCCCCTACCTGTGCAGAATGGAAGTGGGAAATATACCCTGTCATTCAAGCTATCCCTCACTTGTGTCCCTGGGTAATGAAAAAAAAACAAGTTGCGATACGCGTGGACCTTATGGTATCCATGGTGCTTCGGTTAGCAGCTCACCATCTAAAACGCCTAGTTTAGAGACATTGGGACATCATCGGTGTTATGGACGTTACAAACACAAGAGACTATATTGTTGTATCAGTTGGTATCGTCCTTATCCCAAAATGACAAAAGCCTGTAAGACGTGTTATGATAATAAAATGATGTAATTCTTAAATTCTTATTTTTGCATGTCCCCCTGTCCTACCCTAACCTCAATTTGAAACTAGCATGGCAGGTAAGACCATGTCATGATCACACTTTAGTGGTCGATCGTCAGTCAGTCGTCAGTTGAACTTGGTCCAGGCAAGCGTCAACATGTTGCGCACACTCATTGTGGATTGCCAAGGGTTTAAAATTTGTGACAACAAATTTATATTTAAACAAGTGGCCATTATCGATTGTACCACGTTTTGGATATCGCAAGCTACGCATTTGCTATTTAAACCACCCCATGCTTTTGATTTGTTGTGTGAAAAAGACCGTAAACAAACCCAGTGGATTGAAAATCATAGGCAACTAGACTGGAATCAGGGAACCATTTCCTATAAATATTTGGACGTGGTCATGAAAGCACACTTGTCCTCGGCCAATGTGGTATTTGTGAAAGGTAATGAAAAACGTCAATGGTTGCAACCATTTTTGGCGTCTTACTGCCAATGTATCGACCTCATGGAGTTGGGCTGCCCCTCCCTGCAAACGCTCATGGATACTTCTTCCTGTGGCAACATTACCCATACAGCCCTATCGCATGCGTGGCATCTCTTTCATTGGTTAACCACCCATGCCTGCTGGGAGTTGTTGAACAAAATTATAACTCAAGATTTACCTGTGAATGACGCCAGTGAGATTTCTACAAGCGACGTGTAAACATCTACAGCACGTGATACCATGGAGAAAGGCAATGCTACGGACAAAGCCATCGGCAAGTTCTTTGTGTGCAAAAAGAAACTAGACAGTTTTACCAAAGAGGAACTCTTGGCGCTCCCCAAGTCGTTCATATATTTTGTGGCCGCCAACGCGGTCAAAGAAATCTGGCAACATGTACCAAAATCATGGACTCAAGACCCTGTGTTGAGTGAATTGCAACCCTGTACGGATTACGATCACCATAAGCAAGTGGCCATGGCAAAAATACCGTCTATGCGTCAGTGTGCGACTTGCCAGCTAGTGAAACTGTATCACGGTCATAAAAGTCCGTGTAAAGACTTTGTTGAATCATTCCACGGGTGTCATTGCGAGAAAAAGCAACAACAACAAACACAAACATCGTCCACAGAGGAGGAGGAAGACCAATTCTTTTTACCATCGATGGAAAAGGATATGCCAGACCTGTACTGGCAATGGCGTCATTGACAAAGTGATTCAATACCTACCTTTCGAAATCCATCTTCCAGGTTATCGTTTTTGTGGCCCTGGAACTCGTCTTGAAGAACGTTTGCAGCGTGTACCCATTAATCTTTTGGATCAAGCATGCAAGGGACATGACCTTTCTTATCGCCATCGTCATCCTGGTTTAAGACATGTGGCAGATAAATTGTTATTGAAGAAAGCTAAACAACGTTTCACATTCTGTGATGCCTCAGTGGGTGAAAGGATGGCAGCCCTGATTGTCATGTGTGCTATGAAAGGAAAGTTGATGATGCATGGACATAAACATTGAGGAATGGAGGAGTGAGGAATTTGGATGTGTTTGTATTCTATTTTTCATTTGTCAATACCCTTATGGTTATGAAATAAAAACAAAGGTTTGCCAGAGCACGATGTTTTGTGTTTTTATTATTTTTAGAAATCATGATGTTGATGGCTGATTTCTCATTTTCACATTTCACGCATTGTCATTTTGCCAATTTGCAATTTACAGTTTTTGAAAACGTTCGTTTTAAGTTTTGCGTTTTTGATGATATGGATTTTTCCATTTTTGTTGATGACACTTTTTAAACAATGTCCGTTTGAAGGTTTTTGAATTTTCATATTTCACACATGGCCATTTACAATTTTTTTAAATGTCCGTTTTAAGTTTTGTTGTTTTTGGTGATATGGAAACATGGATTTTCCATTTTGCTGTTTTCACATTTTTCCATTTGGTGTATGTCGAAAGTTGAGATTTGACAATAATGTTGATGCAAGTGCTAGACCATGGCGATGCTGCAATGTGTTTATGGGTGTTTGGAGAAACGTCGAGGTCTACGACTACTGCAGGTAAGACTGTTTTTACAAAAATAATGTCTTTTGACTGCCGCATTTCAATGAAAAAAAAAAAACACGAAACTATTGAAAACAAAATGAGTATATAAGTGACCATTTACCCCCTCCCCACCCACCCACCCTACCTCACCGTGTTTGCTCTGGTCAACCATACACACCAGCTTTCTCTCTCCACTCATACATTCACACCTGTCTTTAGGAACAAACACAACCACTTTATTTATTCCCAAAAGCACATTCTCGACATGCACACTCATGCCAAAAGAACTTTTTTAGTTTATCATTTACATTACGAAAAATAATTAAATACTAGTTATTAAAGTTACTAAAAATCTTACTTATTTCATATTTACAATAAAAAACTCGACTTTGTACAGATTTAAAAGAATCAAACTATTCACCAATCAAAAATAAAAATAAAAGAGGTTGCATAGAACTTTTTTTTAAGAGCAAAAGGTCCAAGTGGGTTGCCACTATTTACAAAATCTACTATTTAAAATGACAAAAAAACAATATTTACAAAATACTAAATCTACAAGTTACATAAAGCTATGTCCCATAAACGATTAAACAGTGAAATCACACCTCCTCCTCCTTGCGATCATAACCCCAGGGCAGGCTGGTGAGCAGGTCATCAGCCCAACCACGTTTGTTATCCATGGAGGCAAGGGTGCGTTTTCTCTGTTCCACAAGATACAAATGATGGTTGCTGGATTGTATCCTGCACTGTGTATGAGACATAGCTTTGCCAGTGCGTAAAACCGATAGATAGTCATCAAACGTAGCGATTTTACCACTGCCCTACCTACACCTTTTGCTCTTTTGGCTTCCTTACAGTCTAGTGTGCGGTAAGCATACATTTTTGAGGCCAAACCTATGAATTCCGTCATAATGGAATCGCCGTATTCATCTTTTAAAACGCCCATTACCTTCTTGTTTTTATGGGCAGCTGAAACACGTTGTCAGCGCTATAGCTAGAGGTGTCGAACCAGTCACTATGCTGCCTCATGACGTCATAGGGGTTGCAGTGGCGAATGTGGTAAATGAATGAGTCCGTGTCCATATACAAAAGAGAGACGTCCTCAAAATGGCGTTTGGCAAACTCATAGTGAAATCGACACATGACCGATTTAGAAAAGTCTAAAATGACTTGGCCCAAGTAAATGGGTTTATCCATGGTCACGCTGGTCTTACTCATTTCAATAGTGGCTAAATCCTCATCTATAATGTTGATCGATTTAAAATTTGGCTTGGCAATGTACCGCCGGGCACCCCAACTCTCCTCCCAGACATTGACCAATTTAATGTCACGGTAATTGCGGACATTCTCCATGGACTTGCCATAGATGCAGTTGTTCATTAATTAAAAAATAATAATTTCAAACTGCTGTGTTGCCATTTGTCGGTGCTCTGTGTTGAGTCGCATGTATCGCTCAAGCCATGCTTTTTGAGCATGGCTTTTTTTCTTCAACACCAAGCCTTGGGCGAGGCATTGCACCAACATTTGGATATGTAGCACATACTGATTTTTGTTGTAAAGTGTGCCCATGAGTTTTTCAATTTTTACTTTACGGTCAGGGGGAACCATTTGCTCAAGGCAGAATGGGAAATCGGCATGTTCATCATACAAGGATGATGGATATTCAATATCCACTTCTAGCACATATCACGGCCTGTTTCTTGGCTAGCCATGTTCACATCAAATTCTGACGTTTGTCTGTCAGCCAAGCAAACTTTCCATAGGGCTAAGGCTGACTCATGGCGTAACCGTACATATTATTCACGTCATAGTACATTAAGTACGATTCTTGTTTGTATGATGAATAATCAGGCATGTAGACATTGTTCGCTTCGGCATGGCGTTGGTTAAGCGACACAAAGCCGCCACGAATGCCCTTTTCAAAAAATAGAACGATGTCTACATCAGTGAGTAAATCCAATTCCACTTGAGTGTATTTCAAAGCGGCATCAAACGAGAGCCCAGGACTCGTATAATAGTGAGCCGGGTCAAGACCGTAAATGTGTTGACACAACTCACGGAATTTTTCAAACACATCGGTGAGCAGCAATACATCCAGTTTTAGGTAATGCAAAGCATATTCACTTAGCGTCTTAATGCCAAACACTCACCAAACTTGACATGCATGTGCATAGTCTTCATCGGAAACGGTACTGCGTGTTAGTTTCGAGTAAAATTTCTCTTGTGGTGGAAGTTTTCTTTGCTTTAACACGTCCCAGCTGTTGCAGAAATCATACGGGAATATACATTTCCGAATGCACAATTGAAATTGCTCAGGATCATTAAAATGCATTCTAGTATTTTTTAATTCCTCCTCATTCACGCCATTCACAAGGCTGTCTAGCGAGAATGCCATAAACTTAAAGGAATCCAAAAATCGAATACTTAAGTCGCCCAACCTCCATGCCAGGGCCGTAAAACGCTCATGGTTTTGGGGAATAATGGTAAACGAGCCCTTGTTGACATGTCCCAATTCACGAATCAAAAACTGAATGTCATAATTCGCCAGATTGTGGAAAAAGACACTGATGAAACGAGGAGCTGAAAAGTTCAAATTGAATTTACTATGCGCAGCTCCACGAAACTCCCCCGTAAAGTGCGAGTGGTCTCTGACTTTTTCCTCTCCACTGTAAATAGGCTTTTCGCAAATATGGCATGTCATGGCATGCTCATACTGCTGCTGCTGTTCTAGAGATAGGCTTATGGGTACTGGGTGGTCCAGTAATTCCTGTACATCATGAGCCAACTTGACAAGTTCATCCAAGAACCATTTGGCACAATCTGGCGCCTCACGGTATTTGTAAACGGATTGTGTGGGGTCATAGGCACACACCACATTAAATCCTATGGCAAAGGGTTCATGTTTTTGAATGGGTGTGGTTGAGCTGATGGTGGGTTCTGGTTCACATCCCGCCATGGGTGTAGTGAGTGCTTCAAAATCTGCGTATACCACATAGGGAACAGTGTCACGCTTATGAATGTTGTTAAATTTCAACACAGTCTTGTCCCCTTGTGGCAATATCAGTCTCACCGCTTCCTGAGAAACACAATCTACCCTATGACGTTCTAAAAGCGTAGGAGTGGTAAAATATTGCAGGCAACGATCACAAATATGTGTTTTATGTCCATGCTTAGATGTTTGACTGCTTAGCAATCTACATAAGCTTTTAATGAGGCAATAGTGATTCACCTCTCCGTCAGACAGATATAAGAGATGAATGTGGTGTCGTTTCGGTTCTTTTGTGGCATGAATAGGACCCACAATCTCATCACCATTAAGGCCATACACCATGAACGAAAAGTCCTGGTTGTCTTGTTCAAACCTATGGATCTCGGTTAAGTCCATAGGGAACGATACTCCAGTTAAATTTAAAGTTTGTTTTATTTCAACAAACTTGGCCTTGTACTTTCCTGGCCGAGAACCATTATATTCTTGTTCTGGCTGCAAATACGCGGCCACAGCCCACAGGAAGCAATCATTGTCATGATTCTTTATATTCACCACAGCCTTTTTCAAAGCTATTGCTGGTGGTGTTTTAATATAGCTAGACCCATCATTCAACGGATTGAAATGACAAATGTTGATTTGTAGATGATGAATTTTGTCTAAGGCAAGGCCACTGGTTCCTTGTTGCAGTTTATCAAATTTTGATAGCAAGGCATTCACCACATGGCTTTGATACCACTGTTCCAAATTATGGGCTATCAAAAGCTCTTGCATTTTACTGCAAATATAAAATGTCTCTTTATGCTCTACGTCCTTCTTTTTATATATGAAATCGCACACCAGTTCTGTATTCACCTTTAAAGCCGCATGCATACTTTGCGCTGTACAAATTTCAATTTTAAAAATTTCAAAACAAGTTTCTAAAAATTCTTTGGGAATCAAACTTTTTCTAACATTGACCACACGACCAGAGCACACACGCGATTTGAAACACCTGTTTAGGGGTTCCCAAGTTAGGCTATCGGTAGCAGTGGCAAAATACATTATTTTGAAAGAACACTCTCACCTGAGTTTAGAAATGTAGACTGTCTGACAATGGTCGCACACTAGAGCCTCTTGGATTTTAGCTGTATTTGCTATAGCGGTAAACCCTTTTTTTCTTCCAAATATCTAAAAAGAAATAAAATAAACCACCATAAGTATATCAATTCCATATAGTTTATGCACTTCATAAACAAAACAAAATCAAACAGGTTATATATATATATATATATAAAAAACAAATCTCACCTTGACGTGTAATGCTTTGCTTTATTTCCCTTCTCGTGAACTAGTCTGGTAATGGTTTCCATTTCTAGCTGTCTGTCTTTCTCTCTTTCTTTAATATCGTTCTCACACACACTCATACAACAGGTAGGCTATACCGGTTATCTGCAAACAAATAAATAAACATTTAATTATAATTTTAACAATCAATAAATAATTGCATGCAAATATATATAAATCAATAAATATATAAGTGAATAAATATATACCTACCTCACAACAAGGTTAAGTATTTTCCACCAACAACAAAACTGTTAAACAAGACCAAGTGTTTCACACAACGCAGTGTGTTCACCTAAGTGAGTGTGGAAATGATAACGACATGTCTTTATATATATTACCTTGCATGTATAATCTTTTTTCACCCACGCTTTGAACGTTCTCTTATAGCGCACGTGGACAGCTAACGTCCCAAGTGAACACCTGTGGCAGATCAAATTTCACATGAACTTGCATTTTGTCACGTATAAAGCAAAAACAGGATGTAACTTGTTTCGAGTACATGTGGTTTCACATGTGTTCACATGCATTTCACACTTCCCTGCCACCACAATGGTCAGATTATTTCACCTTCAAGCGTCTTTGTCATTTTCCATTGCACTTGTTGTCAAGTCAGATCAGCGCATTCCAATTAGCTCAAATGATATTCACCTCCTGCTCGTTGGCAAGTTTGTTTTCTGTACTCGCTTCGACCAACATAGAACCAAGTTCTCACCACCGTTTACACGTTAAAGATTTCGTTCGGGGGTGAAAAAATCTTAGCATGCTTCACACATTTTCAAATATTAGCCTCCATCCGTCTGCCATAGGAAAGATCAGGAAAACGAGCCCTCGCTCTGTCAAACACCGACCCGCCGAAATAGCGAATGTTCTATTAAGCATAGTCATTGCGGTTAGGGACAGGTTCGTTGAAACTCACACCCAGCAGTATCGTCTCTCTCAACCACCACGCTTCATGAACATTATAAACAGGTAACGAAAAATTATTTTTTTTTCAACAAAAGTGTCGTTAGGCCCTTTGTCAAAATTTCAAACATAGTTTCAAACAGGGGGCGTTAGCCCGAGTCCTAGGACACCTCGTACACGTCTCTAGCGTTATTGGTCCGTGAGATATCAGCAAAAATCACAAAAACACGTGTTTACCCCAACATCAGGTTTCCAATTTTTTTAAAAATATAACGAGTGGTCCATAGCAAAGGAGACGTCAGCCCGAGTCCTTGGACCCATCGTACACGCCTCTAGCATGATTGGTTCGCGAGATATTAAAAGCGGATGACCTTTTAATTTTGGTCTTTCATTTAAATAAAGAGCCTATAGGAAAGTAGGGGGCATCACTACGAGTGCTAGGACACCCTTGATGTTCAAATCCCATGATTGGTTAGCGAGATATCAGGTTCGGGGAAAATACGAGGAGGGTACAAAAAGAAGAGGCGTAGCTTTCCCACTACTACACTACTCTCAGGTTTTCATCCTAGAGACTTGAAATTTATTTTGGGGGTAGGGGGCATAGGAACCTTTCATTTATGTCAAACAAACGTTTTTGTATAATTCCTATTTTCCAAAATATAAAAATTTAGAAATTCGAGGGTTTTCAAAAAAACATAAACAATAAAAAAGTTTTATTACAAAAAATAAAGGTCATAATGACCATTCGTTTGAGCTATGGCACAACGTTCTATCATGTTTGGTTTTCAAACTATCGCCTATTTTCGAAAACGAAAAATTTCTTTTTTTTGAAAAATATAATACACAGTCCATAGCAAAGGAGGCGTTACCTTAAGTCCTACGACACCTCATTCGTGAAACTCCGACCATGGGTTCGAGGGAAAAGTCTATTTAAATGTTTCAACTTCGCGCGGCGGCCATGTTGGTTTGTTGGGCACAGCGGCGTCAAGTGAAGTAGAATCGGCACTACCCCCCTACTCGACAGTATTTGCAAATTGCACACTTCTTTCAAATATTGATATTTATGAAATTAGAATGCAATTCCTCACTGCTAATGTCATTTGTGTGATGAGTCCATTAATTTACGACAGCTTGGAAATAACACTCACCGGTTACTCGATATTTATGAAATTATGCGATTTGAGTACTCATTCCTTTGATTTACTGTTTCTGAAATCCATGCAAAATGATAAAAAACACCTCAGAATGTTAAAATGACATGAAACAGGCGTCTCAGCGGCCAAAATGTGAAGTGGACAGAAATTATGGAGCGTATTTTCCTACAGCAACAGTATCTGCAAATCGCACACGTAGTACATTTTTTCAAAAGTAATTTTTTAAAGAAATTATAGATATTTATGAAATTAGAGTGCAATTCGTCACTGCTAATGTCTATTGATGATTGCCGATGGCCATGTTAGGAACTAAGAGTTGTTTACAACCACTGTTGAACTTGCATTGGCGCAGCGGTACCCCCTCGTTCCCGCCTGCATTAGGATAAACAAATAGCAATGCAACCTTGCTGACAAATCGGCAACACTTGTACTCGTATGTCGTTTAGGAATATTTTGAAAGATTCTCTATACATTCAAGATGGCAGTTGTGCAAACTATTGTCAACTCCGAATGAAATTGGGAAATTGAGACGAATCTTGCCAAGTGATGAGCATCATAATAGTGCTCTCACATGCATTAGTTAGAAGATTATCACACTGAATATAGCGCACTGCGTCCATCTTGAAATGTCAAAATAAATTAATAACTTTCTGTATCTAGAGCTATAATAACGAAATTTGGTAATGAAATAGAACCGTATAATTCGCTTCGTATATCCAAAGCAAAAGAGTAGTGACTCCATAGATTGAAGGCGGCGGTTAGACGTAGATTTAAAGTACTCAGATTTGTAACTCAGGATGTTATTGCACAATTACGGCGAAATTTGGTAGAAGATGAGTAGGCCTATTATGTAAGAAGCGTCAGTAGCGTTAATGATACATTAATCAAGCTGAATATAGGGCGCAGTAGCCATCCTCAATAATCATAATTTAAAAATACACAACTTTCTATATTTTCGAACTACGAGTACAATAACGAAACTATGGAGTATCGAATGCTCAAAGGGAAATAAAAGTGGTTTGAAAATTTAAGATGGCGGCTGGGTGTAATATTATAACGTAATAATGAATCATTCGGAATGTAAATGCACAATTAAAGCAAAACTTAGTCAGAAAGAAGAACCAATTAAAAGACTTTGCTGAAATGAATCATAAGTATAACACACTGAATACAACGTGGGGTGGCCATCTTGAAAATATAGAATATGTTAATGAATAACTCAAAGTGTTTTAATATACAAACACGAAAATTGATAATGTATATACTTTTAAGTGTCACTTCATGTCCAAGTCAAAGAACAGCGACTCTGGTATACTTTCAGGATAGCGGTTGGGCGTATTTTTAAAACTTGAATATCATAAACTCAAGATATTATACTAGCACGATTAACGGGAAATTTATTGAGAGATGAGTAACATACAAAGGACATCGCTACCAATATTCGTGATAATATGAGACAGAACACTGAAAAGAGTTGGGAATATGGGAAGGATCTGGTAATGATTTCTATTGATCTAGAAAAGGCCTATGATAGCATCCCTAGAATAAAAGTTTGGGAAAACTTAACAAATAGGGGAATAGGCAAGGAACTGAGAGACATGATAAAAGGAATGTGCATGGATTCCTACAGTAGTGTGAAGACTAGAGTCGGGACAACGGAATGGTTTAAAAGTGTCACTGGACTAAAGCAAGGAAGTGTGTTGTCACCATTATTGTTCTTAATGGTGATGGATGACATCATGAAGGCAGCAATGAAAGACTATAGTAGGGCAAAAATGAAGGTAATGTTGTTTGCAGACGATGTTGTGATCTGGGGCGAGTATGAGATGGAGGTACAAGAAGAGTTAGACGTAATAAAAGAAAAGATTGAGCAATGGGGATTGAAGATAAATGTGGAGAATAGTAAAACAGTGGTGGTGAGTAGATGTAAGAAAGAAGGAAATTGAGTAATCAAAGTAGGAGATAAGGAATTGGAAGTGGTGAAATACTTCAAATACTTGGGAAGTGAACTGACTGAAGATGGAAGACTAGATTTGGCAATTAGAAGAAGAATACAACTCGGGAGTGCTTTCTACCAACAGGTACGGGGTCTAGTATGGAACAAGGATATAGACTACCAATTAAGGCTAAAGAAGTTATGAACAAAGCATATTATGTTCCTATAATGACATTTGCGGCAAAAACTTGGACAATGACTAAGAGGGATGAGAGCATAGTACAGGCAGCTGAGATGAGATTCCTGAGAAGTATGGTCCAGAGAACGAGGAGAGAAAGTGAGAAATGAAGATATTTTAAAGAACTGGGAGTACAGAAACTAATGACAAACTGGAGCAAAACAGATTGAGATTGTTTGTGCATGTCAAACGGATGAATGAAGAAAGGCTACCAAGACGAGCACTGGAACGACGGATGACAGGGAAAAGAGGACGAGGAAGACCAAGAATGCGTTGGATGGACTCGGTGAAGAATAGCATTAGTAAACGGAACCTAGATTGGAACACCGTGTCGGAAGAGTGGAACGACAGAACAAAGTGGAGAGGAACCATATTTGCCTCCACCCAGTGTCAGCTGGAAAAAAGGAAATGAAGATGATGATGATGAATATAACAATGAATTTAGCGCAGGACGGCCATCTTGAAATAGTAAAATATTCAATTAAATAATTCTTCCCATTTTCATCACCAGGGATGGTTTCATTCAATAGGTCCATGGCCGAATTCCTTCTGA
Source organism: Meconema thalassinum (assembly GCA_946902985.2). NCBI lineage: Eukaryota > Metazoa > Arthropoda > Insecta > Orthoptera > Tettigoniidae > Meconema > Meconema thalassinum. The sequence continues at coordinate 127,341,277 of OX336393.1, read as the reverse complement.
AATCCCTTCCCTGACCCGTCCTGAACAGAACGCGAGGCACAAGTTAGCGTGTTAGCGTTCTCGGCCAACGTGGCCAGGTTTTGTTAAGCATAATCGAACCTCGTTCTATATATAAAAAACGCATAGTCTGTAGCATGCTGAACTGCTATGCCTAAGATCGTGGGTTCAAACCCGGCCGAAGTCGTCAGATTTTTGAGAGCGTTTATACCCTTCAGTGTGCCTTCATTCGGAGGGGAAGTAAAGCCAGCAGGCCCAAGTCATAGATCTATGGCACGTAAAAGAACTTACCACTGCAATTGGTAGTGTGTAATAAAATGTGTAGGTTATATTTGGCTGGTTAGAAATGTTCTATCAAGTTACAACGTTCGCCATGTGTTTGTGTTAGTAACAGTACCATCTGGTAGCCAAAGTTGGAACTCCTTGAAATTGAACTTGTTGAGAGCCTTCGGGAGTTCAATGAAAATTACCCAGCTATGGCCATTGGCTGCGATTCATACTTATAATTATTAATAATAATAATAATGTTATTGGTTTTACGTCCCTTTTATCTACTGTGACTTTTAGAGACGCCAGGGTGCCAGAATTTTGCCCTGGAGGGGATCTATAACGTGCCAGTTAATCTACTGACATAGCTTCCTCGCATTTGCGCACCCTCAAATGCCAGCTTACTGAGCCCGGATTCGATCCTGAATCTAGGGAACAGCAGGCGAGAACGTTACCGCTGAGCCACACAGCCAGTCGATTTCTATTAGTATTTATAAGTCTACACACTTGTTTTCATTTTCACTAGCTGATGGAGATAGGCATACCTTGGAGTTTTGAAACATGTAGGCCTACTAGGCGTTACTAAAATATAATCAATCGTTGTTTGGAACGGAGAAGATAAGACAGAATGGGAGTAAGCTTCTCATATTGATTGTACAAAGTTAAAGACAAGGATCAATAAATTACATTCTCCATTATAAACCCGATTCTGGATAATCAATGACTTTCTGGAAAAGGGAAAAACCATCAATTTTCTTCAAAGCACCACAAGAGTGGGAGAGGAGAGATGTTAGTTAGTTAGTTAGTTATTGTTGGTTTAAGGGGAGGAACTACGAGTTCATCTGCCCCTAGAGGAGAGAAGTTTCTGGCGACTGCTAATGAAGAGAAGAGATGGGCTGGTAGGACACATACTAAGACAGGAATAACAAGCTTAGTTATGGAAGGATGGATCGAGGACAATAACTGTAGGAGTAGACCAAGGTTAGGAGTAGACCAAGGTTGGAATATGTTGAACAGATTGCCTCGGATGTAGGGTGTGGTAGCTATGTAGAGATTATACGATTAGCTCAGGACAGGGAGGTATTGTACCCAATCGTCATCATATGGAACATGTGTTCGTATCCCAGCTAACTCACGGTCTTTCAAGGTATGGGGCGTTCATTCCCACCATACGATCATATGCTCAGGATTTGAGTCTGTCAGGTGACTGCTCTATTTGAAAGAAACAACATATTCCAAGTATAACATTTAATTATAGAAAATCATGGCAATACAGCATAAAACACAAAAAAAGATATTTTACATTTACTTCCCACAACAATATCAAAGTTATCTGTGAGTCTCTCCTTAAAATTAGTGCTTCACCGCACTCAAGTCTATTCAAAACATCCTATTATTGATACTCTCTGACATTTGCGAGTGTCCATAGTGTTCTTCACGTGGCACAATTTAACACAAACTGGAATATTACAACACAATAAACACAAATTATATTTAAATGACATTAAATCTGCAATTATTAACCATTTATCCGTTTTACACGGGGCATTTACTTTCAGTAACATTAACTCATTATCTTATGCCTTGATTAATAAGTGCTGTGTCGTGCGAATCGTATTCTATTTCCCATCAATTTGAAACGCTGAAGTGGTACACTTTCCCTTCCAAAATACACATGGATAGAGATGTTTTATAGCTTCACCATAGAACGATTTTCTGGGTCTGGTCAAAACGTTATCGTTACAAACGTGTCATGTCATTAAAATTACGCTACCCGTGTGAATAAATTAGTGCGAACTGGGCAAATACATTTTACAAAGATGCCTATATTTATTTGGTGCAGTATTCCTCCTCAGAGAATAACTGGGACAAATATTATCCGATCACAACGTTCCAACATGGTATGGTGTGTGGAAATAATGCATTTAATTCAATTGACATCATCACATCAAGCATATCATAATTACTTTTCGAAATATCGAGATTCTTCAGTGTCCCACTACACTTTTAAAATAAAAGGATCAGGTCTATAGACTTCCTTTCCAAGCGGACAATAAATTAGTCTCGGCTGCCTCGGAAAGATGGCCGCCGGTTTAGTGGCTTCCCGCAAGGTCAAGTTCATTTACTGGAGCAGTTATGCTGGAGGTACCCTGAGTGGGTCGTGTCCCTAGTAATTGAGTCAATCTAATTATTTAACACCTACATTTAGAGTATAATGGGCTCATCTCGGCTCCTAATTAATATTCCTGGCAAGGGATGGATCACGAAATAGCTTTGCCGTTCTGTGGGCGACATTAGTGGCTTTGGCGCGCATCTCAAGTGAGTATCATAGTTCTCTCACTGGTGCAGCTGCCTATAACAAGAGGAAATCGACGTTTCCTATACGAAGAACCATTAGTCTTACCTCTAAGGGCAGATCAATTAATATATGGGCTCACACAGGGTCTTTAATAGTTATCCCTGGTGGCAAAAATTCTGCAAACAGTGGATACAGACAGCCTCTGTCCCAACTTCGTTGCGAATAATACAAGTATGCTCCAAGTATGCTACTATATCGTAGATTTCGAAGATTAGCCGACTAGATTCGCCTAACGCGCAAGCTATTTTTGGATGATCCCCGCAACTTATTGACGTAAATCTCTTGATTCTGCGTTACATGCTCGCTGAACGCGGCTCAAACAATACTTCTTATAAATGACTCAATTATTAAAGCACTCACGTCCTCTCTGCAATTACTCATAAGCCAAAGCTCTATGTAGCTCAAAAACAAGTATAAATTTACTGGGTTACATTAACTACCTTAATGGCTCTCAAATACAACCCTGTAGAATATACCATAATAAACATTCATTCAACAATTCAATGACACTGAAAAACTCTCATTATCTCTATATTTTACGTTTCTTTCTTACTGTTGACAGTAACACAGTATTCTTACGCTAGACATGACACACTTTGCACGTACTAGAGGCCTGACGTGCCCATTTATTTATTCATTATTGTTACCGACCCCAGATTATTATTATTATTATTATTATTATTATTATTATTATTATTATTATTTAACGTTACCGTTACTTTCATCAATGTCTTACGCCTAAATGGCCGTAAACAAATCACCCTCCAAGACATATTTTACCAAAATACGAGGGGTGTGAACTCGTACATAAATAACTGTTAATTCTTAGTCTTAGAGTGATGCTTCGTTGTATGGTGAGCTATTTAATCATATCAACACATTAAATTTGTACTCACTTTCATTTTTGCTGGGTTTGTTCAGCACGCCAGCCACACGCTTACCATGATGCTTGTCTTAAGCCATCATGATATCTTTCAAACGACACATTGTATAAACTTTACACATGGTAATCATATTTTTCATCACTAGCTTTTTTTACTTTAACACAATACATATTATTTTACCATATACACATAAACACTTTTAAAAATCACTGTAATATAACTTTATACACAATTCTCGCACTATTTCCCACATGGATCCTTGATTGGACTCCCACTATCGCCTGACCTCAGAGATGCGATGCAGCTGACTCCTGACAACCGCTGGTCTCCATGAAAGTCTATCTTGCGTGTGTGTGTGTTCGACTCCTGTCACCTACAGTTTATATCTGCCCTACTGCAAATCTGTTCAATCCTATGTCACAACTACTTGTGACGCCTTCCAGGCTCCCGTAACTGTAGTGATCACTACAATAATGTGTCATTTTACCTATGACAACACCTCCTGGTATGTTTATTGTCTATAAACACCCTAAATTATCTCTACGCTATACTGAATCTATACTCGCGTATGTTATTGGTTAAACGTCTGCTGTAGACTAAATCTTATACGATACATAATTACTGTTGTGAAGCTGCATGATGCGCTTTCCATTGTTCACCACTAATACATTTGAGCGTCGATACTTTATAATTTCGCGCACTTTCTTGCGTGATCTGGCAGCGTGATAGTTCACGTGTTGAGTCAAGACGAACTGATACGAACTAACTTTCCTGCGAAGCTTCCCCTATATAAGGCTTCCTTGTGAAACATAGGCCACTGGACGTCCAGGATCGACTCCCTTCTTGATATAATACATTTCCAGACAAAGTGTCGTATGATCCTCGTTTGTCTAAGTGTGGAGGTCCCAAAATCACTCGCGTGCAAGCGATCGCTTCTGCCAATTAATTATAATTAATTTCCTTCTTCCATGGCGTCATGACGCTATTCTGGTAATTCCCCTCGGCTCATCTACAAAACCTTCCTCCGAAGCGGATGAGGTCTATGCAGAGGTTCGTTTATAGATGTAAGCTTTAATTTAGGCGTGAGAACACTCCAAAATTATCTTTCCTAGAATATATTCATCTGGGTGTAAGTTTCATTTCAATTCATTGCTCCAATTGGCTGTAATCAATTAACTTCTGTGGGCGACTGCCCCCACTCCACTTCTATGCCTTGTAAGACTGTGGATCCCAGAGCCATTAATCTTGGGCTGCTCCTGCAGTCCAGACGAAAATTAGTTCCTTGGCGTCACCTAAAAACGTCCCTTCGCTAACCACGATTTGTCAACTGTCAAGCTGGATCGCTGTCTTGCATTCTGGCATCTAAAACGTACATGGGCTTGTATTTTCTGCAATGATCCACCTTAAAAGCTATGATATTCCCGTTCTAGCCGTGAAATCCTGCTATTATGATTATATGCCGATATAACTCACTGTTCCTCGGGTTCACTGTAGCTGTTCCCCCTCAGAGATCAATGATTCGATTCTGGGCAGAATCATGGGCCTGGTCTTCTTTGATAATACCCGAGTTCGATGCCAGTCCGCCGTGTCTAATTTGGGCACATCTTTCCCTCGCTAAGCTCGGAAAATTCATTTTACAAGTGAATTTTCTCGAGCCTCTAGATGGCATCGACTCCGTAGACAATGTTTACTTTAAGCGGTCAGTGCTCCCGGGCAGTGGGTTGTCTCGTTCCCCCACTCCACTACGTCTACCGTCTCGTATTTCCTTGTTCTGCGCTCTTAGTTGTTCATTCATTGCTTGGAGCTCTACCGCTGCTTCACGCAACTGGTTGTAAAGCTCTTCCAACTGACAGCTGCAATCAACCCTCGTCTCCCTTGGATCTACGAGCTGCATGTCTCGTTTCCTTTCTCCCTGGCGTGGGCTTTTCTGAGGACTCTCTGCGTGCATATATAATGACTCCCTGTCCATTTAGGTGTGAATGGCTTGCTATTCGGTGGTTTCATATTCCTCCGTCTGACTATATAATTTTAAGTTAGCAGCGTTTACAACAACTTCTCTGCCTGTTTCTTCATCTTTGATTCTATAGGCATTATTTTGCAAGTCCCTTATAATCAGGTAGGGTTTATGAACCTTACATTGACTTTCGGGTATCTCCTTCTCCCCGAGTCATAATTGGCTGGTTTTTCTTATGGCTCCATTTCTTGTGGAGTTCTTCTGTCTGTCTTCGCGCTGCTGAAGTTACAGACTCTTGGCTCCGTCATCATCCTTATAGATGTCGGGTGATCTTCTATTTTTAATCGCTTCATCCCAATGCACTTGCGATTTTCTGTTGTCGTCTCCACGCTCCTCCATATATCTTAGTGATGCGTGATAACGTTCTTCTGCTCCTTCGTCGAACCCGCGACTCTGTTCTTGGGATCTCCATTCTCGGTTATTCCCATTTCGGCCGTAATTTCTCCTGTTATCAGGCTGTTGGTTTCTTGTATCGCGCTGATTCCAGGTTTTTCTTCCTCGGTATCCGCGGTGCGATCTTCCTCTGTATGCTGGCCTCCAATTCTGGTTTTCCCTCTCTTCTCGTTGCCAGTCTGACTTCTCAGTTTCTGTGCTAGTAGACTTACTTTTGGTCTGCAACCTAGTCGGTTCAGTTGGTGCACTAGTCATGTGGACTTGTTCCGTGTTCCGACTCTGCCTTGTGTATGCTGCATTGTGGTGAGATCGAGCTGTCTAAGCACTTCCTCCATTTCAATCGCTGTCTTGGCGTTTGCCGAGATTAATAGTCGTTGTACTTCGTATGGTAATTGCTTGGCTATCGCTATACACAAATCTAGCTCTCTAGGGGCCTCGTCAAGCTCTTAAAAACGGCATAATTGTGCTATGAAGAATTCAGCATATTTCGTTGGATTATTTGTACTATAGCGTCTGGAGTACAAGTCCAATCTAAGATTCTGCTGTATATTTGCATCCCAGTACCTGCTTAAAAACGCCTGGCGAAATTCTTCAACGGTGTCAAACGTGTAACGAAAACTCCTGAACCATAAGGCGCATTCACCCTCAGTCAGTTTGTCGATAGCTCTTAATCTTCGCTCTGGCGGTACCTTTGCGTCATTCAAGTACTCAGAAACCTCTTTGAGCCAGTATTTGGGTGTCATATTTGAGTTACTACCAGAATACTTTCTCGGTTTCTCGTCACTAGCCCTTACAACAGTGACTGTCTGATTTTGTACAGCATTTTCATGCGGTGTGGACATAGCAATAGGTATACCAGGCGTGGTATACGGGCTGTCACTTGGCATGGCTGTATTCTTCGGAGTGGGCTGTACCTCTATATCTGCCCATCTATTTCTCCTATTTTCATCTATGCTTCCTTCATTAGATCTCGGATTTCGCAATATTGACTCCTCATGTGCGATCATTCTAGTTTCCATTTGGCTGTGCCTGTTTTCCGCTCTTTCTAAACGAGCTAATACCTCTCGTTCTATTTTTTCCAGGCGATCCCGGTTTTTCTCTGCCATAGAAAAGACTTTCTCCTTGTCATCTTTAAGGCTCTCTTTTATATGGGAAATTTCCCCCGCTAGACTTTGCCTTACTTCGGCAAGCGTTTTATCGCTGGCTTCATTTTTCAAGCCCTCTCGAAGTTCCAATTCTTCTCGTAAGCCTGTAACCTCTTTCTGGATGTGACCGTGCATATTGGAGATTACGGTTCTTATGAAAATAATAATTTCTTGCCTTTTATGAATGACTGCTAGATCGTTTTGAGTTTGTTCTAACTCTTTTTGAACCTTTCCATCCTGCGTTTTCATGTTTGAGATTATTCCCTTATTTTCTTTAGCGGAAGTTTTTATTTCACTGATCTCCTTGCATTGGTCAAGGATATTCTGATCCTGCTTCCTTAATGCTTCGTCTACAGCTTTTGCGTAGCCCGCCATACGATTACTCCATTTTTCGTTGCTTTCTTCAAGCCTTTGATCCACGGTCTGAGTGAACGTATTAAATTGCTCTTGCTGTCGCTTATTATTCGCTTCGTTCTGATTTTGAATATCTTTAAGCTCTACGGACATATTGTTTAATCTATCATTAATCTCACGTTGCGATTCTCTGCACGTTTGCAGATTATTCTCGAGTTTTACCTCTATTGTAACTAGCGTTTGTCGTTATTTGCTTGCATCTCTGAAACCACGCTAACAATATTTTTAGTTACCTCTTGTATAATAGATTCTTTAACATCATCAATTTTTTTATTGACCTCTAATAAGTTTGAATCTAATCTTTGACTAACCTCTAACTGGTTATTTTCTAACTGAGTGTTTACCGTAGCCAACATGTGGCTTACCTCGGTTTGATTGGTCTCTAACTGAGTATATACCGTAGCCAACATCTGGCTCACCTCGGTTTGATTGGTCTCTAATCTAGTGTTCATTTCAGTTTGATTAGCCTCCAACTGATTATTTACTGTATCCAATCTACCCGCTATTTCATCTTGAAATGCTTTAGCATCTTCCCTACTCTTGGCATGAGTAGCATCAAAATGTTCCCTTAACTCCGCGATACACTTAAGTACCCCCTCAGTACCAGCCATCCTATATTTCTTATCTTGAGATATAGGCAGGCCGTAGCTGTGCATGCTGGTGCGTTATATTGGGAAAAGAATTCCGATGTCGCGAGAACAACAACATTCATTTTAGCACGGTGCTGTAACCACCTATGGAATGGGTTTAGACCCTCGTACCCGTCCGTATATTCACTCGTCTGACAACAGTGTCTAATGTCTGAGTATCACCTAAAAAGACTCACAATCGCTCAAACACAGTTTGAGGAAAAATATACTATTATGGTTTTCCCCCATGGAAACCATACTATTATTATGGGGTTTTCTGAATCCCATAAGCCATCACGCTCTCTGGGCGCCATGATAAACATATAAGGTGGGTGCTCAATGGCTGCCCCATTGTAAGACATCGGCCATATTCTGATTTATTAGTAAAACTGTCCAGGGAGTGGTTTTATTGCCGAATGCCCCACGCTGGGCCATGCCATGATAAATAAGTAAGGTCCATGCTAACAGGTTACATTTAAGCATGTCTTATGGAGGATTATCAACATTTGTTTTAACGTGAAGGCTTATTAACTATGACGCGGCCTTTTCCTAATATATCCTAGCTTTTCTGCTATATTTGCCTCTACCATTAATATCTTGGCCGACTTTCAGTAGTACCTGTGACTCAATCCTAGTACAATAACATGTCCTCCATGTACCCAATCGTCATCATATGGAACATGTGTTCGTATCCCAGCTAACTCACGGTCTTTCGAGGTATGGGGCGTTCATTCCCACCATACGATCATATGCTCAGGATTTGAGTCTGTCAGGTGACTGCTCTACTTGAAAGAAACAACATATTCCTAAGTATAACATTTAATGATAGAAAATCATGGCAATACAACATAAAACACAAAAAAAGATACATTACATTTACTTCCCACAACAATATCAAAGTTATCTGTGAGTCTCTCCTTAAAATTAGTGCTTCACCGCACTCAAGTCTATTCAAAACATCCTATTATTGATACTCTCTGACATTTGCGAGTGTCCATAGTGTTCTTCACGTGGCACAATTTAACACAAACTGGAATATCACAACACAATAAACACAAATTATATTTAAATGAAATTAAATCTGCATTTATTAACCATTAACCGTTTTACACGGGGCATTTACTTTCAGTAACATTAACTCATTATCTTATGCCTTGATTAATAAGTGTTGTGTCGTGCGAATCGTATTCTTTTTCCCATCAATTTGAAACGCTGAAGTGGTACACTTTCCCTTCCAAAATACACATGGATAGAGATGTTTTATAGCTTCACCATAGAACGATTTTCTGGGTCTGGTCAAAACGTTATCGTTACAAACGTGTCATGTCATTAAAATTACTCTACCCGTGTGAATAAATTAGTGCGAACTGGGCAAATACACTTTACAAAGATGCCTATATTTATTTGGTGCAGTATTCCTCCTCAGAGAATAACTGGGACAAATATTATCCGATCACAACGTTCCAACATGGTATGTGTGTGGAAATAATGCATTTAATTCAATTGACATCATCACATCAAGCATATCTTAATTACTTTTCGAAATATCGAGATTCTTCAGTGTCCCACTACACTTTTAAAATAAAAGGATCAGGTCTATAGACTTCCTTTCCAAGCGGACAATAAATTAGTCTCGGCTGCCTCGGAAAGATGGCCGCCGGTTTAGTGGCTTCCCGCAAGGTCAAGTTCATTTACTGGAGCAGTTATGCTGGAGGTACCCTGAGTGGATCGTGTCCCTAGTAATTGAGTCAATCTAATTATTTAACACCTACATTTAGAGTATAATGGCTCATCTCGGCTCCTAATTAATATTCCATGCAAGGGATGGATCACGAAATAGCTTTGCCGTTCTGTGGGCGACATTAGTGGCTTTGGCGCGCATCTCAAGTGAGTATCATAGTTCTCTCACTGGTGCAGCTGCCTATAACAAGAGGAAATCGACGTTTCCTATACGAAGAACCATTAGTCTTACCTCTAAGGGCAGATCAATTAATATATGGGCTCACACAGGGTCTCTAATAGTTATCCCTGGTGGCAAACATTCTGCAAACAGTGGATACAGACAGCCTCTGTCCCAACTTCGTTGCGAATAATACAAGTATGCTCCAAGTATGCTACTATCTCGTAAATTTCGAAGATTAGCCGACTAGATTCGCCTAACGCGCAAGCTATTTTTGGATGATCCCCGCAACTTATTGACGTAAATCTCTTGATTCTACGTTACATGCTCGCTGAACGCGGCTCAAACAATGCTTCTTATAGATGACTCAATTATTAAAGCACTCACGTCCTCTCTGAAATTACTCATAAGCCAAAGCTCTATGTAGCTCAAAAACAAGTATAAATTTACTGGCTTACGTTAACTACCTTAATGGCTCTCAAATACAACCCTGTAGAATATACCATAATAAACATTCATTCAACAATTCAATGACACTGAAAAACTCTCATTATCTCTATATTTTACGTTTCTTTCTTACTGTTGACAGTAACACAGTATACTTACGCTAGACATGACACACTTTGCACCTACTATAGGGCTGACATGCCCATTTATTTATTCATTATTGTTACCGACCCCAGATTATTATTATTATTATTTAACGTTACCGTTACTTTCATCAATGTCTTACGCCTAAATGGCCGTAAACAAATCACCCTCCAAGCCATATTTTACCAAAATACGAGGGGTGTGAACTCGTACATAAATGACTGTTAATTCTTAGTCTTGGAGTGATGCTTCGTTGTATGGTGAGCTATTTAATCATATCAACACATTAAATTTGTACTCACTTTCATTTTTGCTGGGTTGGTCCAGCACGCCAGCCACGCGCCTACCATGATGCTTGTCTTAAGCCATCATGATATCTTTCAGACGACACATTGTATAAACTTTACACATGGTAATCATATTTTTCATCACTGGCTTTTTTTTACTTTAACACAATACATATTATTTTACCATATACACATAAACACTTTTAAAAATCACTGTAATATAACTTTATACACAATTCTCGCACTATTTCCCACATGGATCCTTGATTGGACTCCCACTATCGCCTGACCTCGGAGATGCGATGCAGCTAACTCCTGACAACCGCTGGTCTCCATGAAAGTCTATCTTGCGTGTGTGTGTGTTCGACTCCTGTCACCTACAGTTTATATCTCCCCTACTGCAAATCTGTTCAATCCTATGTCACAACTACTTGTGACGCCTTCCAGGCTCCCGTAACTGTAGTGATCATTACAATAATGTGTCATTTTACCTATGACAACACCTCCTGGTATGTTCATTGTCTATAAACACCCTAAATTATCTCTACGCTATACTGAATCTATACTCGCGTATGTTATTGGTTAAACGTCTGCTGTAGACTAAATCTTATACGATACATAATTACTGTTGTGAAGCTGCATGATGCGCTTTCCATTGTTCACCACTAATACATTTGAGCGTCGATACTTTATAAATTCGCGCACTTTCTTGCGTGATCTGGCAGCGTGTTAGTTCACGTGTTGAGTCAAGATGAACTGAAGACGAACTAATTTTCCTGCGAAGCTTCCCCTATATAAGGCTTCCTTGTGAAACAGAGTCCACTGGACGTCCAGGACCGACTCCCTTCTTGATATAATACATTTCCAGACAAAGTGACGTATGATCCTCGTTTGTCTAAGTGTGGAGGTCCCAAAATCACTCGCGTGCAAGCGATCGCTTCGGCCAATTAATTATAATTAATTTCCTTCTTCCATGGCGTCATGACGCTATTCTGGTAATTCCCCTCGGCTCATCTACAAAACCTTCCTCCGAAGCGGATGAGGTCTGTGCAGAGGTTCGTTTATAGATGCAGGCTTTAATTTAGGCGTGAGAACACTCCTAAATTATCTTTCCTAGAATATATTCATCTGGGTGTAAGTTTCATTTCAATCCTTTGCTCCAATTGGCTGTAATCAATTAATTTCTGTGGGCGACTGCCCCCACTCCACTTCTATGCCTTGTAAGACTGTGGATCCCAGAGCCATTAATCTTGGGCTGCTCCTGCAATCCAGACGAAAATTAGTTCCTTGGCGTCACCTAAAAACGCCCCTTCGCTAACCACGATTTGTCAACTGTCAAGCTGGATCGCTTTCTTGCATTCTGGCTTCTAAAACGTACATGGGCTTGTATTTTTCTGCAATGATCCACCTTAAAAGCTATGATATTCCCGTCTAGCCGTGAAATCCTGCTATTATGATTATATGCAGATATAACTCATTGTTCCTCGGGTTCACTGTAGCTGTTCCCCCTCAGAGATCAATGATTCGATTCTGGGCAGAATCATGGGCCTGGTCTTCTTTGATAATACCCGAGTTCGATGCCAGTCCGCCGTGTCTAATTGGGCACAGTATGGAGTGCTGCATCAAACCAATCAAAAGACTGAAGACTCAAACAACAACAATAACACCACTAGAGAGTGTAACGAATTATAAATATTTAGGCATCACCCTACAGACAACTGACAATGTCCTCACACACCACTTTAATGAGAGTCTCTGTGCTACAACTGAAGCTATGAATGACATCAAACTTTTGTCGAAGTTATCCATTAATACAGCTCTGAAGCTATTCCAGCTAAAGGTAATCCCTGTAGTAACATAAGGATTGGAAACTACTGTATTTGGACACACTTAGAAATGAAACACTTGGAACAACTGGAAAAGTTGAAAGCTACTTTCCTGAAGAAGGACTTGGGCATTTCAAGGCTGGTGTGTAAATTAACTCACTATATAGTTTCCACGAGTTAAAATGGCACCGGAGCTTAAGCATAGCGAACTTCCGGTCCGTGAATCTCCATTTGATTTTCATTGCCAATGAATTGTCCGTGAGTATTTTCATTATTATTTTGGATTGCGGGTTTGTTTTAGGCGTTCAACTTATGAAATAAACACTAGAGGGTTTGCCTTTCTTGAATATTCCAAAGACAAGTGTCTCCTAAAGGAGTAATTAGTAAAAATTCGCTACAGAAACGACCGTAACAAACAGCTTGGTTATCAAGTGGGTGATCTGCACATATCAAACGGCAGCAGTGTATCATATCTTAGACTATCTATATATTTAAAACACTAAGCTGTTTTTTGTACACACGAGATTTTGAAAACGACTTAACCGATTGGCTTCGTATGGCATTCTAACGAAAGCTCTTGGCATGCAGATTTGCAGAGTTTCTTTAAAAGGAAAGTATATGTTACGGTATATTTTTAAATGATTAAAGAAATATGTAATATTTGTCACTCCCGCGCATGCGCACAATGGCCTTTCTCAACAAGGAAAATGGCGATTCCGGTCGCGTCTAACTGAGATCTTTGTTCATGAGAATTAAAAAGGATCTCCAATAATGTTAGTTATGTTTTTACAATGTGCATTGAAATAGAATTATATTAAATAAACCACGAATTGAAAGACATAAACTGCAGGTTGAGTGTGTATACTGGTTAGATAGCTTAATACTGCAGTGTCACATAGTTGTCTGGTTGGCCAAGGGGATAAGGTTACTGGCCCGAAATTTGTATTATGCATGATCGAGAGGGTTCGATTCCCCCCTCGGATATGTTTTTTTATTTTCATTTTCTTCCTTCCTACGATTGGTATTGCATTGTAGAAAGCTCTTGGCATGCAGATTTGCAGAGTTTCTTTAAAAGAAAAATATATGTTACGGTATATTTTTAAATGATTAAAGAAATATGTAATATTTGTCACTCCCGCGCATGCGCACAATGGCCTTCCTCAACAAGGAAAATGGCGATTCCGGTCGCGTCTAACTGAGATCTTTGTTCATGAGAATTAAAAAGGATCTCCAATAATGTTAGTTATGTTTTTACAATGTGCATTGAAATAGAATTATATTAAATAAACCACGAATTGAAAGACATAAACTGCAGGTTGAGTGTGTATACTGGTTAGATAGCTTAATACTGCAGTGTCACATAGTTGTCTGGTTGGCCAAGGGGATAAGGTTACTGGCCTGAAATTTGTATTATGCATGATCGAGAGGGTTCGATTCCCCCCTCGGATATGTTATTTTATTTTCATTTTCTTCCTTCCTACGATTGGTATTGCATTGTAGAAACATATTTCACTTTTATCATTCCGGTCAAGTAACGAATTCTCTGTTCCCATCGAGAGGCTTCGATTCCCACCTCGGTTATGTTTTTTTTATTTTCGTTTTCTTCCTTCCTACGATTGGTATTACATTGTAGAAACATATTTCACTTTTATCATTCCCGTAAAGTAACGAATTCTCTGTTGCCATCCTTTGCATGGTCGAGAGGGTTCGATTCCCACCTCGGATACGTTTTTTTAATTTTCATTTTCTTCCTTCCTACGATTGGTATTACATTGTAGAGATATATTTCACTTTTTCATTCCCGTAAAGTAACGAATTCTCTGTTGCCATCCTTTGCATGGTCGAGAGGGTTCGATTCCCACCTCGGATATGTTTTTGTTTTTGTTTTCTTCCTTCCTACGATTGGTATTACAGTGTAGAAACATATTTCACTTTTATCATTCCTGTAAAGTAACGAATTCTCTGTTGCCATCTATATATTTAAAACACTAAGCTGTTTTTTGTACACACGAGATTTTGAAAACGACTTAACCGATTGGCTTCGTATGGCATTCTAACGAAAGCTCTTGGCATGCAGATTTGCAGTGTGTCTTTAAAAGGAAAATATATGTTACGGTATATTTTTATATGTTTAAAGAAAAAGGTAATATATGTGGCAATTGCGCGTTGCCACAATTGCGTTTCTTCATGAGAGAAATGGCGGATAAAAGATCCACCGTATCGTAGTGTGATCTTTGTTTATGAGAATTGAAAAGGGAAATATCGCTTATGTTGTATCCCGATATATACTGGAATAGAATCATGAAATAAGGGAAATATTGATGAACTGTAACTGGCAGTTGAGTGCGTTTGTTGTTTACGTCACTTAATATTGCACTCTAATTTCGTTGTCTGGGTGGCTCAGCGGCTAACATTGAGGACAACGAAATTGATTATGCATCGTCGAAGGAGTTTGATTCCCACCTCAGACATGTAATTTTATTTCCCAATTATTCTATCTTGCAATTGGTATTACATTGTCTAAACATATGTTACGTTTATTATTCCCGTAAGGTAAGGAATTCTCCATGATTTACGTTCCCAGATACTTTTAAATTATTATATAAATATCGGCACAATCGCTTCGCCTTGAGAGAAAATTGTCGAACATAATTCATTTGATGGACTCAGACATCGTTGTCACTCAGCCCCGTCTACTTTGGTGTGTGAGTGTAAACCTTTCTCTGATAACCTGTGTTAATGTGATGGCTGTATTGATGTGTGCATTTGTAATTAGTATGGGGAATGGAGAGTTGACGACTGAGGCTTTAAGTTAGGAACTATCCCGGTATTTGCCTGGAGTGGAAGTGGGAAACCACGGAAAACCACATCCAAGGTTGTTGAGATGGGAATCAAATTTTGCTCTTCTTAGGTTTGCCTCAAGAGTGCGCCCCGTTCCAGCCCTCAGACCAGAATTAAATTTCTTGGCAGAGCAGGGATCGAACCTGGAATCTGGGGCGATAGCTCAGAATGTAGCCTTAAGACTGGGCTTCCCTGTGTTAATACGATCTTTGAAAAACACTGAACATATAATTCTAAAACTCCCTCCATTACGGTGGCTGGCGAAGTGAGTCCATGCTCATTCCAGTAGTGGCGAAGTGATTCTATGCTCCCTTGCATAATTTACTGTCATGGAAATGCAAAGTATTGTACCTTCAACAGGTGATGGAAATTGATTATTTAGAGCAGTTTCATTCTGTTTATTTCAAAATGAAGTTCGTCATCCTGAGTTGCGTTTGCAAGCAAATTGCAAAAATTGCAAGGATTTTATTATTGGCGATCAGTCTCATCGCATTCTCATCAGCAACCAACTTGAGAATGGAAGTCTCTGAACTTAGTTGTATAAGTGAATATTGTTGTTTATTGATTATTTTTTTAGAGTACATAACAATGAGTCTAACCACGCAGTTGATTTTGGCAATGGAAGTAAGTTATTGTTTGCTATTTAATATTTGGCAGCTGCGTTGATGCAGGCCACTATAGTGTTATTTAATAAGCTATGACGTTAATTTGGGGGAGAAATGCTGCTATAAATAAACCCATTTTACGAAATAGAACATTAGCCGCAAACAAGTGGGAAATCGGAGGAAAATACGAAGCCACTTTTAAACTCCAATATGAATACGGCATTTCAGATACAATTCCAGATACTATACCGTTACAGTGTAGGGTCCTTGACGAACAAATTTAAACATTGTTCTGCACTGTATTTCTCTTGAGAGAAATCTTCACTTGGTTACTTTGACCTTTGCTGTTGTAATGTAAAATTAATCTGACTAAATATAAAACATTTGACATGCTGCAACAATTATTTTTCACTGGAGATGATATCTCAAGGAATTTCAGAGAGACTAATCGGCAGTACAATGCTATGTCCTTCGTTTCATTTGGTGCCAATGTTACTGTGCCACACCCATACGGTCCACATTGTTTTAAGATGTATG
This sequence comes from Meconema thalassinum, assembly GCA_946902985.2. Lineage (NCBI taxonomy): Eukaryota > Metazoa > Arthropoda > Insecta > Orthoptera > Tettigoniidae > Meconema > Meconema thalassinum. Next base: position 127,324,588 of record OX336393.1, on the reverse strand, counting down.
GAGGTGCACATCATCGCATTTCTTCGTTATATTCCAAAATTATATGTGACGGTTTGCGGCCAGTTTTATTAGACTCCTCAGAGTTCTTGAATTCCTTGGAACTAAATGACTTGCCTCCACATATTCCAAACGCTTGAACCGTTATGCTGCTTAGAAATCTGAACGTTTCCCAAGGGCTCCTAAATGCAACCATATTGCTTGGATTTGGAAATAATAAGTGCAGTTAAAATTAGGCAGAGAGGTCTAATCCTTCTACTTGATTTAACAGCATCCGATAAAACACTATCATTTTGTTTTAAGAGGCAATATTTTCCAATTTATTTGGCATACTCTGTCACAATCAATGAAGCTCAAGGGAAAACTCTGGAACGTATAGGTCTCAATTTGCCTCATCAATTTTTCAGTCATGGCCAGCAGTATTTTGCAATGTTGAGAGCGCAATCTTTTGACGCCCTTATAGTTTCAATAGAGCCAAAAAATCATCGTACAAAGAATATACAGTAGGCCTACATAAGAAAATTCTTCAGTAAATATTTTTCTATTGACCGTCATTTTTGACGGGTTTCAACTAGTAATTGTATTAAATTGGTGCCAATTAAATAAGTTATATGGAAGAATATTATAACCATTTGCTAACCGGTTGTTATATTGGTATATTATGCATTAACTTGATCCGTTTAAATGTTAAAACGTGACGAAACGAGTTATAGGCTATTCGCCATACCGGTAGGCCTAATATTTACTAAAAACTCGTTGTTTCTTCTTTAACATTTAATTAATCATTATAATTACAATAGCCTAGGTATCTATTAACACGTATTTAACCAATAATCATTTTATAACTACATACCGGTACATATTCTACGTAGATTACTTAGGCCTATTGCAAGAAAGCGATATTTGATAGCACGTTCAGTTTCACCTTAAAATCCAACCGTGCCTAGTTTTCAGTATGGAAAATATTACCGTAAGTTAATAGACCAAACAACAAGCGACAAACTTTTTAAAGAAATTTCTACGTAAAGTACGGTACGCTACCATACGGTAATCATTGAAAAGGTAAATTTAAAAAACGACCGAACTTCATTTTGCATGGATTATTGAACCCGAAACCTTCCAATGGAGGCATGGATTGTCTGTCTTTACAAATATTTTAGTCAATAATTTAAAACAAGTTGCCTGAAAACTAAATACAAAGAGCTGCGTGCCTACTTCGATGTAAAGTTGCTGTGTGAGAAAAACAACCTTGCCAAGAGTATACGACGTGCATACAGTTAAATACAATCATTCAATTGGAGAAACACTTTCTTCGTCACGATCTTTTAAAAAATTTCAAACATAATCTGTTGTGAATTGACGGGAAAATGTGCAACATTTAGAGACTGCGAGTGTTGTAAGCGGCACAACGTTAGCCGCCATTTCGCATCATTAATACATAAGAAATAAGCACATGCAGAGCTTTCTCATTACACACAGGGGAAGATCATATCGCTCTTGGTGCATTTTACAACTTTTATTTCTCCTAACAACAATAATTTGCTTAGTTACTTGCCGGTGGCGCGTCCTATGGCAAGTGAAAGAACGAAAGAAAGTGTAAGCTCTATAGGATGACCAGGTAGAAAATAATGTTTCAATGCGCAAGCGTACCAAAGTAGGGGAGAGTGTTTCCAGCTCCCATGGCTCTCCACAGCTAGTCTTTCTTCTGCGCATGTGCGTCAGGTAGGGGAAGTGTGTCTCTCTCTTTCTCGCTGCTAGTGGCTTCGTTGTCCTTGTCGCTGGACCTTCCGAAGTCGAAGTAAGGCGAGCCCCACCTCCAACAGTCTTTTCTACCTGGTACTCCTATAGTTATTTTCTGTGGGAGAACTTCGTCTCCAACTGCTGCTGCCTACAACTCCGGGATATATGCAACCTCTGGATACTGTACAGTCAAAGAAGAGGTCATCTGGTGGGATTTATTTGCAACAGATGCAATGATCTATGACGATTGTAAGCGAGGATCTAAGATACGTTGTTACGCGCTTTACCATACATGGTTTTCACCATAAACTGTGAAAGACAAAAAAGTACCGTAAGCCAGCTGTCGACTGAGGATGTGTACGTTGTGGGGAATACTGCAAAATATATCATGCAACGCAATGGGCACTAAGACATGGATCTATGGTAGTCTAAAATAGTTTATATCTGTGTCATAGCCTATGTTTTTCCATTTGTATGGCCGTTGGCTGCAATAAACCATCTGTAAATAGTATATAACTAAGTCCTCGATCTTGGATGTAACGGGTAATCTCGAGAGCCACTGGATGGATTTTGATGCGGGTTTCACCATTCTGTAAAGGATTTCTCGAGGAAGGTTTCTGTAGAAAGACATTCTTTTATGATCCAAGGAAGTCGAGCAGTAATGATTTCAGTGAATCGAGTCGAAGAAAAACCTGCCGTCCGTGCGCCTTTTAAGCTTTTGCTGGGTAAACCATTTAAATATCTATATACTAGAGAGTAAGAATTGTTCAGCATGAAACGTTCTACAAAAAAGTCCGGGACAGCATATTTTTATCTTTAATGCATCATCCACTATAGGCTAAGTGTTTTTACATTTTCATTTCTTCCAACAATCTCCATTTTGTGGAAATTTAAATTACTAGATTCGGAGCAAGTTTACGAGATAGGCTCTATCACCCCAAATTTGGTCAGCATCAAGCTGTCGAGTCGTATCGAGTTAAGATTTCGGAGAAGAGTATGTTTTTGGAGTTTCGCTGTTCACCTCGGCTTTTCTGAATTGCGTCTGGGACCTGCCGTCCGTGGAGCCTCCGTGGCTTAGGCGGCAGCACGCCGGCCTCTCACCGCGTGGTCCGTGGTTTAAATCCCGGGCACTCCATGTGAGATCTGTGCTGGACAAAACGGAGGCAGACAGGTTTTTCTCCGGGTACTCCGGTTTTCCCTGTCAAAATTTCACTCTCCACTATCATTTCATTTCATCGGTCATTCATTTAATCATTGGCCTCGGCAGCCGGCACAGTTCGTATCCTCGCCGCTAGATGGGGGCTTCATTCATTCCATTCCTGACCCGGTCGGAGACTGGAAGCAGGTTGTGGATTTTCACCTGCCATCCGTGCGCCTTTTAAGCTTACGGTGGAATACCGTTAAGGATACCGGGCGAAGTCAGAGTGGGTTGCTAGTTCATACATAATCAAAGGTATTGACAAGGCGGCAATAGAACAATATATTGTCGGTTTTGTGTGTTTAACTGTCTTGTAATGCAGAGGCAGACTGTTCCTGAAGATGGGGGATTGTTGGCAGTGTGAACTGAGCCGTACCGCTGTATGACAGTGACAGATGGACACGACCATAGCAGCCTAATTAACACCATTGTAGAGAGATGTGCAAGTCAGCGAGCCATCGATCGGAGACTAATCACCGCTCACACCTCCGCTAATATGACAGCGACTGTTGTTTGGAGATTATAGTAATCTATAAATCATTGCCTAACTACATTATTCATCAGGTCTCAGTCAAAATGTTTGAATCACCATCACAATGTAACATTAGCAGCACAAAAAATAGTTTATTTATGATGAATAATGGGTGCTAATTGATAAAACTATTCATTTAAGTTATAAGGGGCACCTCGTGGTGTAGCGGCTAGCATTCTTAGCTATTGCCCCGGAGGTCCGTGTTAGATTCCCGGCTCTTCCAAGAGATTTAATTATGGTCTGAGAGCAGAGCCGTATTTCTAAATAGGCTAAGTAGGCTGCAGCCTAGAGCGGCAAATTTTCAGGGGCGGCAGTTTGGCAATTTATTCAAAAGCTAAAATGAAGTATTTCAGACGTTAATATTTTTTTCCGTACGAATTTAAGAATACATGTTACTTAAAAATATGTTTTAACTTAGTCCTTCTACATAGCCTACTTTCTAAAACTATTACATAAAACAAAATCACAAATACAACAAAAACACTTTCCTATGAGTACATTATTAACGAGTTTGCCATTACGAAATCTTTGTAAATTTGAACATCAAGATTACGTGGGGTGAGTTGTTTTAGGGAAGTTTGTATATTTTTCTACAAATAAACCAGTAATTAACTACATTTTGTGTAATTACATTTCACCGTGTAGGACAACTTAATTAAAATTGAACACAGTTCTTCAATTATGAGAAAGATAGTCATTAGTATTAAAATATAAAAATATATGTAAAATAGTGATCACTGATCTCCAAGAACAAATTAATTAATGAAGTTTGAAACCCATTTCATTTTTAACGAATCTCAAAAGAAGTAAAACAAGAAGTTCCGTGAAGAACTATACAGCCTACTTTTCATGCCAATGATTATTCCACAGTATATGAACCTATCTAGAATAATGACAAAATTAAGTTGGTAATATCGAAATATCAAATTAGTTCAAAATATACTTGGTATAATGCAGCCTAATAGAGCACTACAGTTGGCAGCCCTGGTGACTGAATATATTCTTAGTTCCATCTCTTAAGGTACAGAATACAAAATTTGGTTGAAGTCCAATGGACGTTACATGCAGTTAGACACTGGATCTATCAGCACGCGTAAAAGCATGTTGCCAACAATACCATGCGTGTGCTGGTCAGAAATAATCTGAAATATTATGATATCTTGTTGTGCCAATTTTGGATGAAATCCATTTGTTAGTATAGAAGTTACATGTATTTTAAAATTGGACATATCAGCAGGCATAGAATCATGTTGGCAGCACTGCCTTGTATTAATTACTCCAAATTAATCTAGAATGTCAGGTGCTATACGTGTGCAAAGTATAGAGCTGTTGGCTTGCATACTTTCTGATATATTGATATTAGGGTAAAAAGAATATAGACAGCATTTATTAACAGTTGGCAGCCCTGATTGCTCTTAACAATACTTACAGTCATTCTGTTATGGTACTCATAGCACATACGAAATTTGGTTGTAATCCAACTGATAGTATAGAAGTTACATGTATTTAAAAATTGGTACTATCAGCAGGCTTATAATCATGTTGGTAGAACTGACGTATATAAGTTACTCAAAATTAATCTAAAATGTCGGAATATACGTATGCATAGTTTAAAGCTGTTGGCTTGCATACATTCTGATATATTGGTATTTGGATAAAAAAAATAGAGAGAGCAATTATTAACAGTTGGCTGCCCTGGTGGTTCTTAAGAATACACTCAATCATATCTGCTTATGTACAGATATTACATACAAAATTTGGTCGAAATCCAATTGATAGTGTAGAAGTTATATGCATTTAAACATTGGATCTATCAGAAGGCTTAAAATTATTTTGTCAACACTGTCATTGTTGGCCTCCTGGAAATTAAACTGAAATAGTATTATCTGCATGTGTACCAATTTTGAATAGCTCCCATGCATACCTTGCGAGATATCCAACATGGAGCTCAAATTTCTAGTGCGTTTTTTCAGCAGTTGGTAGCACTGACATCATTTTCAAATACGGACGTGAGATATTCCGGTGCACATCTTTACTCATACTAAATTTGGTTTTGATTGCTGCAGCCGTTTAGGAGTTGATAGGGGGACACACACACACAGCCAGACAGACAGACACACATTTTACCGGATCGATCTCATAAGTCTACTTTTTCCTCATTTTTGCAAAATGTGAAAAGTAGGCTAAAAAAACAAGTAGATAACTAATTTCATTATATAATTTATTATGCAAAGCATTAAAATTGTAGTTTTATATAAACTACACAAATGAACTTTATATTTAAAAAAGTTGAAAACGCCAATGAACTCGATTCCTTTGTTGTATAAAACAATTGTATTAAGCAAATACCAACTATTGAGGGTGCGGCAAATGGACTTTAGCCAATAGGCGGCATACTCTTAAATTCGGCCCTGTCTGAGAGCTGGAACTGGGTGCACTCAGCCTCGTGAGGCAAAACTGAGAACAGGTGGGTTTGATTCCTTCACCAATTCCATTGCAGTTAATCTTATAGGGAAAGTATTTTCACGGTGAAACCACTATCCATGAGCTTCCGGACGATTCGGGTTGTTGAAATACGGATATCTACTGGCTTCTGAATCAGCTTCTATAGGACCAGGTTCAAACCTGGCTCTGCCAAGTTTTACTCTGATCGAAGGGCTGAAACCGCTTACACTGAGCCTCGTGAGGTAAAGCTGAGAAGAGGTGGGTTCAATTCCCACCTCAGCCATCCTGGAAGTGGTTTTCCGTGGTTTTCCACTTTCACTCCTGGCAAATGCTGGGATGATTCCTAACATAAGGCAACGGCTGCTCCTTCCCAATCCTCACTTGAATTACAAATACACACACTAATACGTTTGTCACAATAACACAGGTTATCAGACAAAGTTACACATACCCAAGTATACGGGGCTGAATGACCACGATGATCAAGCACCTCGAATGAAACAAAAACTTCAGGTTGTATTGTGCCCGTTAGACAAGAGTTTCGGGTAGCCATAGGTCTTAAGTGGTCCTTCTGCTGAGACCCTCCTCTAACGAACAGATAAGTAGGATGAGGGGCGTGGGGAAAGGGAGGGGGGGGGGGTGAATGTATTCTTGGACTGAGAAAGCACGAAGAACTGCACTCGGGGTGTCGGGGATATGAGAGATCATAAACCACCAGCCCAGAGGAATACAAACACATAAACATAAATAAAGAGGCCAGGCTTACATTTAAATAGATAAGTATCCAGGTCCAATTTATAAGGGCTTGGAGCAAAGTACTCGAAACATTAATAGGTAGGTCTTTGGTCGTTACCCATTCTAGACGCCATTGCCTCTGGATAGGACCGACTGACTCACTATTTGCTGATTTTTTCAATATGCTTCATTTGGAGATTCATTGATGTTGGGAATCACAACATCGCTCAAGGTGGGTTGCTTTATTTTCTTGCTGTCAACCAATAGATCCGGCCTTTTATGCTATACCGATTGGTCAGTCAGAATAGTCCAGTACCAATACAACTTGTAGTCTTCGTTTTGAAGCACACTCTATGGCTGATGTTGGTTATAAGGAACTTTCTTTCATCTTAGAAGATGCAATTTAAGAGTCATATACTGATGGAAGATTTTAGCAATTCCATAATGCCTTTGTTTGTGCTCCGCCGCCAGGAAATGCCTACATGCAGATGTAATATGCTGTAATGTTTCTTCTTCAAATTAATATTATTATTAATATTATTTATTCAATTCACCATTACAAACATGGGTTACTCTAAAGCACGGGTTAAACCAAGTGCTTTACAACAATACATAAAAACTATAATACAAACTATAATTCATACATATACAAAACTAGCAGAAGTACCCATTCTTCGAACGGTCGTCGGTGTTAATAACCAGACGTAATCAATTGAGCTACTGTTGCAATGGTTAGGGGCTTGGAACCTGTTTGTTGACAAAGATAAATGATTAGTTGAAATAAGCTCTGAAACTAATTTACCTAACGTGTACTTCCTGACTTGAAAATAAAATTGAAAACCTCGTAGACGAAATGCAATTCACGTCACATAAAAACTGACCCACACTGTTGTGTCAAGTCCGCATCCAGAGGAAGACCCCTTTAATAAATTATAAAGGCTTGTGGTGCATGAAAATTCAGGTTTTTTAGCCTCCAATGGCCCAAATTCCTAAAAGCAAAAAAATAAAATAAAAAATAAACTATTTCAATTCAGGAATTTTTGAAAATAATGTTGCTGTTTGAAGATATAATAGACCTTCTGTACGACATATCGCACGTTTAAGTCTTGTGAAAAAATCCAGGGTACCTCTTGACCCCCTTAAGCGCATTGATGAATTTCACAGTTTTTGTTGGTTCCGTGATAACCTTATAGCCATTTGCAAACTTTCACAGAAATTTAACAAATGGAGTGGCATTACTTCTTGCAGAAATAGATGGAAAGTTGGATGTACCTTTTTGAGACACTGTTGTCATGGTTACTGGCTTGCATTCCTACATTAGTTTATTAAATGAAATTAGTTTTCTGGGAATATCTCAGAAACTCTTGGTTTTAGAGCATTAAAATGTAGTTTCCGGGGACCCTTTACGACTGTTTAGGGGCCCCGAGGTTTTTTTCTGACACCAGGGGGCTGAAAATGAGCTTTGTCTCGTCGTTGTAGGCCGTAGTATCATCATCATCATCCTCTTGCACAGTTTCCAGCCGTTGGCCGGGTCTGTTTGGAACACAGGCCACTCCAACGACTTCTGTCTTCCCACCATCTCTCAGCTTCCACCCCTGTCCAGTCTTCTCCTCTCTTCTTCACGCTTTCTTCCATCCCTTTCAGCCACCTGTCTCTCGGTCTTCCTCTCGGTCTTCCTCTCGGTCTCTTTCCTTCCCACTTCGTCTCGTGTATCCTCCTGGGTATCCTCTTATCCTCCATTCGTTTTACATGCCCATGCCATCTAAGTCTAGATTTCTCTATACCATCCCGTAATGGTTCCTCCTGTATTAATTCTCTGGTCCTCTCATTTCTTATTCTGTCCATCTTTGTAGCTCCAATACTGCTTCTCAAGAACCTCATCTCACTGGCCTGTATTTTGCTCTTCTCCCTTCCTTTCATAGCCCAGGTCTCCGAGGCATACGTCAGGAAAGGGGCATAGAACGTCCGTTATATGATCTTTTTCTGTTCTGAGGGACATCCTTCCACCCAGTCCGATCTCTCTCCTCCCACTTTCACACAGCTCACGCTTCCCTTGTACATCTCCATTATCCTCCTTATAGTCCATTTTTCTACTCCTCTATCCTCCAGGGACTTCCATACTTTGTTTCTCCATACACTGTCATATGCTTTCTCAATGTCCAGGAAGGCCATCAGTAGATCTGTTCCATACTCACAGTGCTGTTCTTGTAACTGCCTTACAGCAAAAATCAAATCCACTGTGGACCTTCCTGCTCTGAAGCCATGTTGTTCTTCCCTCATCCCTCCTTCTATCCTTGTCCTAATTCTCATTTCCAAAACTTTCTCAAACATCTTTGCACAATGACTTATCAGTTTTATTCCCCGATAGTTTCTGCATTCTGTTCTACTACCTTTCTTGAGGATCGGGACAATTATTCCCTTTTTCCAGTCCTCTGGGGTCTTCCTTTCCGTAGTGTAATAATAATATTAATTATAATAATAATATAACAATATAGGGTTAGGGATATAATAGACCTTCTGTAGCACACCAGCACGTGTAAATCTAGTGAAAAAATTCTAGAGTACCCCTTGACCCCCTTAAGTGCATTATATGTATTGATGCATTTTACAGCTTAGTTTGGTTCCGTTATAACCTTCTAGCCGTTTGCAAACTATCTCAGTAATGTCATAAATGGATTTGTACTGCGTCTTATATTACAGCAATAGATGGACCTGTGAATTTCTGTTGCCATGGTTACCGGCTAGCTTCCTTTCATTATTGTATTAAATGAAATTAATTTTCTGGGAATATCTCAAAACCTATTGGTTTTAGGGCCTTAAAATGTGGTTTTCGGGGTCCCTTTAGGGCCCCCGAGTTTCGTTTCTCACATTGAGGGGCTGAAAATGAGCTTTGTCTCGCCCTTCTACGCCTATTTCAGCATGTATTTTAAGGGGGTAGGTCCCCTTTTATGAGAGGTACAGAGAAGGGTTACATCAATGATTGGTGTCTTGCCTCTGAAGGATATCTGTACCAAATTTTACGTTGATCCACTCAGCCGTTCTCGAGTTATAAGGACACAAAAAAATGTCCACAGACAAACAAACGGACAGACAGACAGACAGACAAAAATTTCATTTTCGCGCGCATCCGTCATGAAACAGTCTAAAACGCGTAAATAACGCAAATTTCCGTAGAAATTCAGAAAAAACAGACAAACTTTCATTCTTATATATATAGAGATATAGAGTTCATTATCACTCATTCACTAGCAAGGAAGGATCGCACAATGTTGCATGTGGACAATAGGACAGAATGCTGCATACTCCTGTAGATGGTCGGCGGATGATCCAATTCCTTCAGTCTCTTGTGGAGTGTGTGAGGTATGAGGCCGTTGACTGACAAGATTACAGGCACTGTCCGGACGCAGTTCATCTTCCATATCCTCTTGATTTCCTCTGCAAGCTGTCTTTACTTGGTGAATTTTTCATTGTGTTTCCGTTCGATATTGGTGTCGTTGGGGATTGCTGTGTCTATTATACGATGCACGTCCAGAAAGTAAGCTCCGTTTGGTAATTAAATTAAATTGTGTACAGATACAGAAAAAATATTTATTGCACAACATTCTACACCTCTTAAACTACCTTTTCACATAACTGCCGAACTTTTGCAGGCATTTGTCATAGCGTGGCACAAGTTTTTGGATACCTTCTTCATAGAAGTTTGCCGCCGACCCGTAAACGAGAGTGAAGACTCCCCTTAAGATATCCTACTGTTTGGCCATCACTGTTAGGCAAATTGCGTATGTGGTCAGGAGAACTCCTAAACATACGCAGTTCTCCTGGTAAGCACGCAATTTGCCTAACAGTAGTGACCAAACAGTAGGATATCTTAAGGGGAGTCTTCACTCGCGTTTACGGGTCGGCGGCAAACTTCTATGAAGAGGTATCCAAAAACTTGTGCCACGCTATGACAAATGCCTGCAAAAGTTCGGCAGTTATGTGAAAAGGTAGTTTAAGAGGTGTAGAATGTTGTGCAATAAATATTTTTTCTGTATCTGTACAAAATTTAATTTAATTACCAAACGGAGCTTACTTTCTGGACGTGCCTCGTAAATGCAGTGCGAGTCTCCTTGATATATACCACGCTCAATTTGTATTGTGCCAGATGTGACACATTCATTGTCTGTCTTAGTATAAAGTACTGTTTTCCAATTATCCATCGTGACCTCCATGGAGGATTTCTTTCAGCCATGAATGCGCGACTGAATCAAATGCTTTCTGGCAATCTATGTATGCCGTATATAGATTCCTTTGATTATGTATTGCCTGTTGTGTTATCACAGAATCAATAACTATATGTTCTTTGCATCCTTTCTGTTCCTCAGCCAAAATGTTATGTTTGTCGAGATATTTGCATTATTTATTTTTATTTTACACGTTACAGGTCTTTTAGACCACGCGAAGCTATCATGACTTTTTGTTCTTCCTGTCTTTCCAGTACTCTTTCATTCGTGCATTAAAGGCCCTCTTCCTTTCTTCGGTCCACTTTGGTCTTTGGGCTGTAGGTGCAGCTCTCTCTGACAACACTTCCCATTTGTATACTTTGTGTCTAAATACGCTTTTGTCTATGACGTCTTCTGGGTCGACCTGTGCTTTTACTAGATCAATTTTGACTTGCATCATCCAGGGTGTAGTAATCTTGAGCCGCTGTATGTATCTAAGAATTTTGTTGGTGAGTCTGGTTTGTGGGAGTCTGCTGATGTGGCCGTAAAATTTTAGTCGCCTCTTTCTGATGTCTGCTGCGAGGTTGGACAATTTCTCTGTGGTGTCTCTGGAGTGAAGCCTGTATCCTTCATCTGTGTGCTTTGTTCCAATTATTTTCCTTATTATTTTTCTTTCCTCTGTGAGGATTTTTTCCAAGTCGCCCTTAGTCTGTAACGTCAACGTCTCACTAGCATAAAGCACCTTATTGCATTATTATTATTATTATTATTATTATTATTACCATTGAATTCAATATACTTACTTAGAGAATAAATTAAATTAAATTAAATCGCAGCCAATGGCCATAAGCAGGGCATTTTTGATTGAACGCCCGAGGGCTCCCAACAAGTTCAATTTCAAGTAGTTCCATCTTTGGCTACCAGATGCTACTGTCACTAACACCTAGCGGTGAACGTCGGCACTTGATAGAGCGTTTCCTAACCAGCCATATATAACCTACAAATTTTGCTACACACCACCAATTGCAGTTCCAATACTTGCAGGTTTCTCTTCAGAGGTACATGTTTCTGAGAGGACAAGTGGTATTAACCTTTCACAAATTGATTGCCGGTGGTCGAGATGGGAACTATTCCTTGTTTACTTGTGTCACACGTCAGCCTGCATCATTGACAGGAACAGTTGCGCGAGTAGGATATGACTCAGCTCCAATAGCCTCAGTCATCGTTTATCTGTCCATGGTGACGTGAGCTCCTGTGACGCGCAATGCTGCTTGACTAATGTGTAGAATGCATTCTGTCATCGCTTTGTTCCCCGCTTCACCCCGCAGGGCAGCTGCTACATGGGTAAGTCGTTTCCTGATGACACATCATATTTATTTCTTCTTCCAACTCACAGAACTAGCAGTTAGTTTAACTTTTAAATTATTATTAGTATTACAAGCGGACCCGTGTGAGGACTCTCGCATAATGGGATGGGTGCGCCCCACGTGTACAGACTACTCGCCCGGCGCTAGTGCTATGCGGGTTTTACGTGACACAGTTCTGCCAGGGGTTATCGTCTTGTTTATTTGTTTAAAAGCACTTACTAAACAAATAAATATATTTATGTTCGACCCTGACTATTATGTATCTGAAAACTGTATCATAATGAGACTCATTATAACATTATTTTTCATTATGATACAGTTTCTCCCACCAATCAGAGCTCAAGAAACAGTCGTTTGACCAATTAGATAATTAGATGCGCTGAGTACCACGGCCTTCTAATGTAAATCACACTGCCTTGCCTAGTGTCATAGTAGAGTAATCGAGGTGGCCATGGTAAATACAAGGCATTCCCTGCGTCTCATGCGCTCTGTTCAGTACATAAAACTGGCGAAATCTCAACAGATATTTATGAATATTTATCTTCGAACATAAAATAGTTATAATAATTATCGTCGAACATAAACAGTCGTATGCAACTCGCCTATAATGGTAATTAAGACACTCGTATCGAAATTATAAAACTCGCATACGCTCGTTTTATAAAAAAATACTCGTGTCTTAATTATAGCCATTATAGGCTCGTTGCATAATGTACTATTCCGTTGACTTTTCAAGAAAGGCAAGATTTTTTCTGTGCTATTGAGATAATTTGGAAGGTTTTGGTACAAACCACACCTTCTAACTCCCTCTTGTTTAGGAGCTTGAGTTTTGTGAAACATACACCTTAGCGTATTATAATAAGATTATTATTGTGATTAACATGTCATTGGGTACAATTCACCGATTTATCGGCAATTGTTGCAAGATGGAGGGGAGTTTTCTGTATTGGTAGGGTGAGAAACGAACGGACTATGGAGAAGGTCTCTAAAATGACTGCTTTCTGCATACTAGTATGCAGATTATGGTGGAGCCCCAGTTAATCGAGGTTAGCCCTCAGTGACTCCGGTATGATCCCAGTGGAAGGGACTGCGATAGGCAATAGGCCTACAGTAACAAGTTCCTGTCGTCACATCTGTCAGATCTCTTCAGCAAGAGGCACGTAGGCTATTTGGTCACTTTCTCAAAATAAATGTGTTAGATTTTATGCAAGTAAGGGACTGCACTGTCTGTTATTATTATTATTGTTATTTTTTTAAAGTTATATTATTAATATTATTATTATTATTATCATCATCGATTCCTATGACTCAGTGATGAGACGTTTTTACTCTTTCGTCATTCATTCATTCCATCTTCATCAAGAAGCGTGAGTCCCCCGCGACTGTCAACACGAAAGAACCTGCACCGAGCCTCCCTGAAGATCACACGCCAGTAAATACTGCATTAGGTAATGTCTGCATCTCATTTCTTGTGTTGGTGACTGAGGAGTATCATCCTTTCGGGTTCCAATCACAGCAATGGAACATTCATCTTATTGCATAGCCTAAGGTTGTTATGCCTCTGAACTGTGCTTTGAAGGATTTACGTATAATTACACCGTTTAATGTTATATGAGTATGGCTCGCAGGATGAGTGTTGGCGAAGATATCCAATTATAATTGACTGGCTTTTATGAGGATTTATGGCGAAAGCATTACGAAGTCTCCATGCTACCGTTCATTTCAAAACTTCGTTAATATTCTGGATAGATCCGACATGTAGTGTGGGGTATTTCGCGGCGATTAGTTCACTGGCGGTATTTGGTGACGTTTACAATGAAGGTATGTGATCGATGTATTTATAGTGGTTGTTATTCTCATGCCAATCATCTGGCTTTAAGGCATCAACAGATTCGTCGGGACTGATGACCCTGAGGTGCTCCTTGTATAATTCACTAGCTGGTGTAACCGTCGTTGACGGTCAGTTGTGGTATATTTGCAGAGAATATTATATTAGCCGTCCTTTCAGTTGATATAAATACGCAAGTTCCTCTCTTAGATATTACCAACTTAAAAATACATAAAGACAAAACTCAGGTCAAAACTGCCAATACAAATCGTTTTGTCGTCGAATATTTAATATTGAAAGATAAAGGGACATATAAAAAAGGAACTTAAGCATTATACCTCTGAACATGAAATTAAAATATATATGAATAGGTAAATAGATTCATTCTACCTAAGTCAATACCATATTGAAACTAATTAACAAATATAGTACTAGTTTCAGTTAACTTGTAACCATTGTCAGTTAAAATCGAATAATTGTAATAATATTAAACTAAGAGAATAGTTAAGAATAGTACACTGAAAACCACTTGGGCAAAAGAAACCGTGGAAGACCTCAACAAAACTAAACATCTCTACACAATACATAACAGACATGAAAATATACAGAGAAAAAAATCAGAAAACAAAATTTTGAGCAATCGACCAAAGGGAAAAAAAAACAGGAAACAAGTGGACAAAAGAGAAACAGAGGAAGCATAGTGAATATACTGTATAACAGGTGTTTGGGAAGAAAGAAGAAAGGGACGGAAAATCACATGAAAATTAATTGTGTTTTAGCGATCTCCGTAACGGCGGTACTTTTTGAGGATCCAACCAGCCTTCGGGCTGACTACCTAACAGACAGCGATCTCCTTAAGGGGGTTTTTACGAAAATGATAATAATTAAACTAAGAGAATCATATAACCTAAACAGTAACAAACTATAAATAAAAATTAAGCACTAAAATAAATATATTCACTATAAAAATGTCAGATAATGTTGGAACCCGAAACAAACCAAAAATATCATAATAATAAGCATTTTAAAAACGTAGGATAATGTCAGTAGGGAAGAAACACAGGCGAATAGAAAGCCAGGTATGAGGAATTATATTGAAGCAGGTGGCCCATTTAGGCTGTGTCTCGGGATGGTAGTGTGGGGAAATAAATAGACTTAAGGGGTGTAAAAGCCAATACAGTGAGTTCTCAGTTGCGATCTACCGTATACTGCAAGAGGGAAGTTAGTGTATCGATGGATGTCACCCTACATTGCTCAGTATTTAGACCGTACTTGCTGTATGGAATTGGGAGTTGGGAAGATTCGGGATATCTGTTACATAAGCTAAAGGTAACTGACATAAGGGTAGCACGGATGTTTTTTGGGACAAATAGTCGGGAGCAATGATAGGGAGGTACTCGTAATGAAGATATAAAGGCTAAGAAATGAACACGTTGGCAATGGCGAGATGGTCCGTGATGATGACTCCGTTGAAGGTGACTTCGGGTATTATCGAAGATGCTGGGAGTTCGGAGATCCGATGAAGCTTATTCCACACTTGAGATGAAGGAGTACAGTATGTGCCGTCATAGACGGCACATACTGTCTGTACACGAGACTTTATTCGGGGGTGTACAGTTCATCGTCGTGAAGTTGGATATTTTGTACTTTGCTTCCATAATTTCAAGGTGACATAAGGAGAATATAATTAGCAAAGATGACTCAACATTAAACAAAACAAATATTTTAATATCCCGAAAAGAATGACACAACAATGACACAAAAATCCCTTACGACACCCATATTTATCAACTCAACATCAAACAATCAAAAAAATAAGTTACTCTGAATCAACATTACAGCAGCAAATATACCAAATCATGGACCTCGTCCTTACTCCTCTTATTGTTGCGTGTATTGTGTTTGACGGTTTTTACTGGCAAGACTACGGTTAGAATGAGTACATGTTTCCATGAGATATGCTTCCGTAGAACCAGATCGCAGGACGCATATCCATGAACATTTTTCACCACGCCTTGGCATCGGGATCCACACTTAATGGATAACACAAAATGACATGACAATCGACCACACTACCCTTTACTAAAAATCGACATTACTTCCGCAAGAAGTATTTATATCAGTGCCAAAAGCACACAAAATCAAGCTGCCTAGAAAGGTTTTACAGAAACAGGCTGAAAATACAATCGTGGTCATCCGTAACTAACTCATGGATAAACCGATCGTTTTCCGAACACACCAAAGTTACAGAGGCGCATCAAAAATGCGGTAAAAATATTTACAATAATTACGAGACAGTAACCAACAAGGCAACAAAATACAAATCAGCATAATCATGAACTGCATTTCTGATGTGAAGAACTTGCACCAAAATTACTCTAATTCGCTTCCAATTATCCAGGCTTTTAACTGATCGTTATCACGGGAGCACGCACCTCGCCCCTAATGGCCCCTCTGTCCTTATCTGAGATCTGAGCCTTTGCAGTCTGGAATATCCAGCTCTCGTCATTGTGTCAATACCAGGCAGGTCTCACATTGTCTCTCAGCCACACGCTAGAGATCCGAAGAAAAAATTTAACAATCACACTCTGGAATAAAAGACATATCAACTCGTAGATCTGTCCTCAAAACTGCACCATGCAATTTGGGATCTGTAGAATACTTAACAGTGACATCATCCTTATGAGTCCTGTCTTCGACGCCATGCAGCCGACAGGTAACTGACCTCGGCCAGACCCCGCGCAGGATAATAATAATAATAGACCCATGCCTTGGTACAACACACATCATCCTCAATTTGCTCCAGATCACAGATAAACCTAAAAAAATATATAGTGCTCCAACGCACAACAAGTTACTACGTGCTCAAGTACAAAAGAATGATTACCAGAGAAGCTGAATGCTTCTCGCTAAGAAAATATGCAATATCGCATACAATTTACAGCCTCTGTAATCCGAAGTTTCTCACACAAAATATCAAATTTTCCCCCCTACACTGTAATTACGTTATCTAACCAAAGCTTCACTTATCATCAGCGATACAGTCCGCTCATTTGCTGTATCTGTCATAAAAACACACTCAGTGCACACGAGTACAATTTAATCGACTGTCCCGCACAAATTTTAAAGAAATACAAAAGAATAACCACGATGCTCTTCACAAATTAAAATAGTGGTCGGTCAACAAAAACACTCTAATCACACAAAAGCAAACAAAACAACTACGCAATCTATACAAGGATTCCCCGATTACCAAAACTAGGCTACATAATGAAATAAATCATTCTGTACTCATCCTTATCAGCCACCTCCATCGTTGACGTTTCCTGGGCACGACCCCAACCATGTGCGCTTAGCACCCAATCATTCCCGTGTTCGATTTCAGTAGCACAATTCTTCCTTCAGCTGCTGATACCACGGTCTCCATTTCTGGCTGGCTGCTTCAAAAATAGAATGTCAGTTCGTTTTAAAATAGTGCCTCACACAATATCCCTAATAGATTGCTAGCGTGGATTGCTGTATCCACCCACAAGTCCTGATAGCAATATTTAGCGATGACTGTCTCTCACTTATAGCAAAGAGTTATCTAGAACGTTTCACACGCAGAACACTTTAATTTATACACTTGAGATGCGGTAGAATTTCATCTCCTAAGAGCAATGATTTTATCAAAGTTTAAGTTCCCCTCTTTTACTGGCCCGAAACTTGCTAAGTCCAGCGACTTGCATACTAACAGACATTTTTCACTTCCCAAAATAGTAATGTAGAACGAGCGTAGTCAGCCTTCACAATCTGTCAACGAATGAAATAATAATGTTTCTCAGTGAACACTCCACTCAGTATTTATACATTTTAGTCCGAAAAGTGGGGGCGGAACTGAATAAAATATCTAATTATTCAACCAGTAGTCCTACATACACACAACACATATCAGGGAGCTTGTCTTGATGTGAATCGAACACCTATGGCATGCGGGTTTTATTTTGATCGTGCAATTAATCGTAATCAATTTCCCTCCATAATTTCTTCTGATGCCGTATCTTCGAAATAGCGCGAAAGGCCCCGCGTCCTCATTTCTTATTGGTTGGGGTGCTGTTTCTGAACTCGCGGTAAAATGCGGACCCCGCCCACGTAGGCGTCGACGCACAGTCGTTTCCCTTGTCTCTCAAAGAACATACGCTTAAGGGTGACTCATTGTCCAACGCGCCAACTAGGTTCTTGAACTCCAGCTAACGGGTTGTGTCCCTTTCTACAGTCTGGGTTGCATTCCAAACTCTCCCAGCCCATTGTTTGAACAGGATGTCAGGCGCCCTTCTTCTTGCCAGGTAGCTTCTAAATTTTCAACATACTAGCAAGCCTCCTTCAAATCTCATCTTTCGTCCTCACACAGACCAGAAATATGAAACATTAATATGCGGCAATCATATTAAGGGTTCATTCATCCTTTCCTTAGGAAAAATCGAAGCGATACATGGATTCGATTTTTTATGTGCCTTCATGCGGTCTAGTACTCAAAATTTCAAATTTCATTCTGACTGTGTGGTGTCCTCCTCTCATTACTAATGAGTTTCCCCATTTCTGACTCACTTCGACACCGCCTGCTGTCCGCTCGCTACCTGCCTTGTTCCCATTCATCTCCGCTCTCTCTCTAAGCGAGTCTGACCTCGGCTGACTGCACCGTTTGTAAACAAACCATTACTCGTTTCTTCCTCCAGCTGCTTGCTCCAATCTCCCCGTGCTGTATGTTGAGGTTTATTGGTAATGTACCACATTTGCCCTAGCGACGTCTTCTTCGTACTCAAATGGCTCCGTCCTTTTCTTCATTCGCTAATAAGGTCCATATTTCCGTGAGTAGTCCTGCTCTCCAAGTTCCACGACAGCAATGTCACACTCGTCCTCCGCTTCATCACATAGTTCCTCAATGGTTTCCTCGTTAATTGTTTCCAGCATCCAGGTGTCTACTTCCTGATCATTAGGTCCGTCGTCCATGTGTAAGGCAACTTCCCTTATTCCTTCAATCTGCCGAAAGCTCACAACATTGTTGTGCAGGTCAATAATTGCTTGGTAATCATAAATAAAGTTTGCCCCTAATAGGACATTAAAATTCATTCTTGCCATAACAATGCAAGTCTGTGCGAAGGTGTGGCCTAAAATATCCAGTTCTATGTACGCTTGGTGCTTGCATACTATAGATCGCTCGGGAATTACGCCCCTTACTTTCAACTGTGGTACAGGAATCAATGGTACATGTTGATTACGTGCCAGTTCCTTCAATAATGTCTCTGATATAAGACTTACTTGCGCCCCGGTATCTAAAAGGCATCTTACATTCAATCCCCCAATCCGTGCGTAAATTACTGGTAGTTTCTTGATGTTATTTGTCTGTGGCTTAGTAACCTCCTCCAGGCAATCTTCCGGTCTTTCAACCCACTCTGCTATGTGTGCAACAATTCTACCATCACGGTCATCAGCCCCATGCTGTTTTGCGAGACTATCTCCTTTAACTGAAATTATTGTGTTTTTTTTATCCCGAGAGTTCCTCGGTATCGCTCCCTGGTTGCGTGTTTCCTGCTGCCTATCTAAACTTTCAGCTCCCTGATCCTCGAATGTGTCCGGGTTCTGCTGGTTTTTCATGGCTCTTTCCCATCTATCTGGTTCATTATACTCCGTATCATGTAACTCCTGCAGGTACCTCTGTGATTCGTGATATCTCTCGTTCCAATTGTTGAGGTGCCCTCTTTGGCACCCCCTTGTCTGCTGTCTGTCGTTACGCCACTGACGGTCATTTCTCGTGTCACCATTCCTTCGGTACGGAAATTCCTGCCTTCTATCAATACCGGCTTCCTGATATCCTCTTTGGTACGGTCTGTAATTATTTCTGTTGTTCTTGTAATTTCCTCTGTTTTCGTACCTCCCGTACTGTCCGTTATTATTTTCTTGCCAACGCTGATCTGTTCCAGTATTTGTTGCTTGTGACCTCGTGCTAGTGTTATTATTAGCGCTCTCACTCACAACCTCTGCAGTGTTTACTTGCTCGCTGTGTCTCGCGCCCCGAGGCGGTAGCTGTAGGCTTGTCTCATCTAGGTTCCTGAGCCGCTCCGACTGCTGTCGTTATATTTGCCGTTACCAGGAACTGCTGCACGTTCATGGGAAGCTGTTTTCCTATTGTCATTACCAAGTCTTTTTCGGACGGTGGGTCATCTAAATCTTTCAGTTTTAATAGCTGTTGGGTAAAGAAATCGGCAAATCTCGTTGGGTGGGTAGAATGATACTTGCGAGCGTACAAGTCCATTCTTAGACTTTGTTGCAGGGCTGAAGACCAATATTTTTTAAAGAATGCATCCTTAAAGTCCTGCATGCTCCCAAAAGTATATTTGAAGCTCTGATACCAAATTAAGCTGCTCCCATTCAAAACCTTCTCTACCATTCGTAATTTCTTACTTTCCGGTACCCCCTGATCTGTAAAGAAATCGTCTAGTTCCCGCAAGAATTGTTTAGGCGTGGTCCCTGTTCCATCTGTGTATCGATTGGTTTGTACTCATTGCCCCTGATCACTTGTATAATTTGTGTGGGTAATGCGGTTTGCTCTTGGGCCGACGTCTGGCCTCTAAACTTCTCAAATACTCTTGTGTTGCGACCGGTCAGTGGGCTCTGCTCATTACTCAGCCCTCTTTCCGTTCCGTTACTCGCCCCCAAGCTATTTACGTTCTCCAAGCTATTATTTTTCTCCAAGCCCTGTCTGTCTTTCACGGATGTCAACAACGTGTCCAGCTCTTGTGACTTGAGTTCTGCTTTAACCAATTTATCATCCTGTACCTGCAGCTTCGAATGCACATTTTTTCTAATAGTTGCAATCTGGCGAGATTATCTCCTAATTTCTTTATTATGGATAGGCGTTCTTCTTTACTATTTTCCATTTCTTGGCTCAAATCTTTGCGTATTTTAATCTTCAATCCTTCGAATTTCGCCTCAAGTTTCTCTGCGTTTTCCTCGTGATTTATTTCCATCCTATCTAGCCGTATTTCCATTTGACTATTATTTGCATCGAAGGACGCCTTTAATTCGCCTTGTTCTTTCTCTATCCCTTTCAAACGCTCCGCCGCTTTCATTTCGGCCCGCTCCATCTCTTTAACTATGGCTAGCAAGTTATTGTCTACTGCTTCGATTTGTTGCTGCATACCCTGAGTGTTCGCTTCCACCTTATCAAACCGTTCTTTCAATTTTTCGTGCGCTTCTTTCATTTCATCCGAATTATAGCTACATGCCTGTTCAATTTGTTTCAGCTTAGCGTTTACGGTCTCATCAAGAATTCCAAGTTTTCTGTCGAAGCTCTCCTCCATCTCTTTCATACGACCTAGTTGTTTGTCGTTGTTTTTGCTTGCTTCACTGGCTAACTGGTCCATCTGCTCCTGAGTATTTTGTTAGATCTTATCCGATAGCTGACTAAATTGCTCCTGGTATTTCTCGCTTTGGATAACCGACTGTTCCGCGATACGCTTATTTATTTCCTCGGATTGCTGTGACATACGATTGTTTATTTCCTCAACTTGTACCCTACTCTGTTCTTTCAGTTCAGCTCTCATTTTCTCTAAATTTTCAATGATCCTTGCCGTGACAAGCTCCACAATCTGCCTGATTTCCTCAACTGTCGCTATGACAACAAATAAATTCACTTGAGAATATAGGGCCCATGCACATAGAAACATCAACTTCCGTCCCGCATACACACAACAATGCATTTAAATATTTTAATCAAACTCAATTCATTTACTTTATTTTAACCTCCCGCAATGCAATCATCCTTGAGAATATCTTTACTTTAATTTACTTAGTGTCAACACTTAATATCGGTTATTAAAATTTTCCCTAATTTAATTGGCTTTACGTTACCACTAAGACTTAATTATCAAATATAATTAATCTTTCCAGGGTAAACACCCTCCTACTACATTTTTGAGTTTGTCATCACTACACAATTATAATTAATTTATAGTTGGACAACCGGATACTCACATTATCTCAAAATCATCAATATCAATTCAAGTAATGTGTCCCGTATTTAATATTTACTGACAAACTCCAAGATTCTACTTTATTTCTCACATCTGGCGGGAAAACTTCGCCTATTAACTGAATTTAACAAAACCTGAAACAGTGGCAAACTTGAATACCAAATTTGTAATACCACGTTTCCCACAAATGCCAACCAACCTAACACGAAATAGCCCCATCGTTGGCTTGCGCCATTCTTCCTATGTCCCCTTGAGGAAGCGTACACGAGACATTATTCGGGGGTGTACAGTTCATCGTCGTGAAGTTGGATATTATGTACTTTGCTTCCATAATTTCAAGGTGACATAAGGAGAATATAATTAGCAAAGATGACTCAACATTAAACAAAACAAATATTTTAATATCCCGATAAGAATGACACAACAATGACACAAAAATCCCTTATGACACCCATATTTATCAACTCAACATCAAACAATCAAAAAATAAGTTACTCTGAATCAACATTACAGCAGCAAATATACCAAATCATGGACCTCGTCCTTACTCCTCTTATTGTTGCGTGTATTGTGTTTGACGGTTTTTACTGGCAAGACTACGGTTAGAATGAGTACATGTTTCCATGAGATATGCTTCCATAGAACCAGATCGCAGGACGCATATCCATGAACATTTTTCACCACGCCTTGGCATCGGGATCCACACTTAATGGATAACACAAAATGACATGACAATCGACCACACTACCCTTTACTAAAAATACACATTACATCCGCAAGAAGTATTTATATCAGTTCCAAAAGAACACAAAATCAAGCTGCCTAGAAAGGTTTTACAGAAACAGGCTGAAAATACAATCGTGGTCATCCGTAACTAACTCATGGATAAACCGATCGTTTTCCGAACACACCAAAGTTACAGAGGCGCATCAAAAAATGCGATAAAATATTTACAATAATTACGAGACAGTAACCAACAAGGCAACAAAATACAAATCAGCATAATCATGAACTGCATTTCTGATGTGAAGAACTTGCACCAAACTTACTCTAATTCGCTTCCAATTATCCAGGCATTTAACTGATCGTTATCACGGGAGCACGCACCTCGCCCCTAATGGCCCCTCTGTCCTTATCTGAGATCTGAGCCTTTGCAGTCTGGAATATCCAGCTCTCGTCATTGTGTCAACACCAGGCAGGTCTCACATTGTCTCTCAGCCACACGCTAGAGATCCGAAGAAAAAAATTTAACACTCTGGAATAAAAGACATATCAACTCGTAGATCTGTCCTCAAAACTGCACCATGCAATTTGGGATCTGTAGAATACTTAACAGTGACATCATCCTTATGAGTCCTATCTTCGACGCCATGCTGCCGACAGGTAACTGACCTCGGCCAGACCCCGCGCAGGATAATAATAATAATAGACCCATGCCTTGGTACAACACACATCACCCTCAATTTGCTCCAGATCACAGATAAACCTAAAAAAAAATAGTGCTCCAACGCACAACAAGTTACTACGTGCTCAAGTACAAAAGAATGATTGCCAGAGAAGCTGAATGCTTCTCGCTAAGAAAATATGCAATATCGCATACAATTTACAGCCTCTGTAATCCGAAGTTTCTCACACAAAATATCAAATTTCCCCCCCTACACTGTAATTACGTTATCTAACCAAAGCTTCACTTATCATCAGCGATACAGTCCGCTCATTTGCTGTATCTGTCATAAAAACACACTCAGTGCACACGAGTACAATTTAATCGACTGTCCCGCACAAATTTTAAAGAAATACAAAAGAATAACCACGATGCTCTTCACAAATTAAAATAGTGGTCGGTCAACAAAAACACTCTAATCACACAAAAGCAAACAAAACAACTACGCAATCTATACAAGGATTCCCCGATTACCAAAACTAGGCCACATAATGAATTAAATCATTCTGTACTCTTCCTTTTCAGCCACCTCCATCGTTGACGTTTCCTGGGCATGACCCCAACCATGTGCGCTTAGCACCCAATCATTCCCGTGTTCGATTTCAGTAGCACCATTCTTCCTTCAGCTGCTGATACCACGATCTCCATTTCTGGCTGGCTGCTTCAAAAATAGAATGTCAGTTCGTTTTAAAATAGTGCCTCACACAATATCCCTAATAGATTGCTAGCGTGGATTGCTGTATCCACCCACAAGTCCTGATAGCAATTATTTAGCGATGACTGTCCCTCACTTATAGTAAAGAGCTATCTAGAACGTTTCACACGCAGAACACTTTAATTTATACACTTGAGATGCGGTAGAATTTCATCTCCTAAGAGCAATGATTTTATCAAAGTTTAAGTTCCCCTCTTTTACTGGCCCGAAACTTGCTAAGTCCAGCGACTTGCATACTAACAGACATTGTCACACCCCAAAATAGTAATGTAGAACGAGCGTAGTCAGCCTTCACAATCTGTCAACGAATGAAATAATAATGTTTTTCAGTGAACACTCCACTCAGTATTTATACATTTTAGTCCGAAAAGTGGGGGCTGGACTGAATAAAATATCTAATTATTCAACCAGTAGTCCTACATACACACAACACATATCAGGGAGCTTGTCTTGATGTGAATCGAACACCTATGGCATGCGGGTTTTATTTTGATCGTGCAATTAATCGTAATCAATTTCCCTCCATAATTTCTTCTGATGCCGTATCTTCGAAATAGCGCGAAAGGCCCCGCGTCCTCATTTCTTATTGGTTGGGGTGCTGTTTCTGAACTCGCGGTAAAATGCGGACCCCGCCCACGTAGGCGTCGACGCACAGTCGTTTCCCTTGTCTCTCAAAGAACATACGCTTAAGGGTGACTCATTGTCCAACGCGCCAACTAGGTTCTTGAACTCCAGCTAACGGGTTGTGTCCCTTTCTTCAGTCTGGGTTGCATTCCAAACTCTCCCAGCCCATTGTTTGAACAGGATGTCGGGCGCCCTTCTTCTTGCCAGGTAACTTCTAAATTTTCAACATACTAGCAAGCCTCCTTCAAATCTCATCTTTCGTCCTCACACAGACCAGAAATATGAAACATTAATATGCGGCAATCATATTAAGGGTTCAGTACTAATTAGAAATTTCGATATTACCAACTTAATTTCGTCATTATTGTAGATAGATCCTTATAGATTAATCATTGGCATGAATCTTAAATTTTAAGAAAAGTAGGATCTTCTGTTCGTCACGGAATTTCTTGTTTCGTTATGCTTTTTTCATGACAAATGTAAGATTATGATTAAAGCTAATCTCATTCAAATTATGTCATTAAGCATAATTAACACTTCGAACAGGAAAGGGTTGCAATTCTGGCTGTATAACGTTCAGTTTAAACATAGCACATGCCATATAAAGCCTAAGCGAACGACTTTTCCCTCAAATGTCTAAATATGTTGCTTTAGTAATTAATGCTTTTTTCTAATTAAAAATATTGTTGTAATGCCATTAGATTCAGTTAACCACCGTGGGAATGCGGAAAACAGGTCGTGCGGATGCGGGGCGGATGTGGATAACAGTTGTACGGATGTGGGACGGATGCGGATAACATTTTGTTTATCCGCGCAGGGCTCTAGCGACAGTTAGATTCAGTGAACGATTTCAAAGTGAGAAGTGTAGAAGCAGAGGAAGCCGCAGTACTAACTGCTAATAGGGGATCATGGAGGCGACTTGTTCGCAAACAGAAGCTTGTAGACTTAACTGGACGCTGAAAGGCAAAATAGTTTGAAAAGGGAAATATACGTATTTATGTATGAGTAAATTGGCGTGGTGATACATATGATAGTTAGATGTTAATAGAGTAATTTATATTGTTACATAAGATGGTTATAGAGATTGGAGTAACATTCACAGCAGCCATGATTTAGTTTGACATAATGGTTGACGTAATTTTGGTGGTCCTGTACTGTATTTTGATGGATTGAAATTTATATTATAAGTGATATCCAATGTGTAAATGAGGTTCGAATTTTAAAATATTTTTTAAAATTTTTGTGTTTGGTCACCCACCCAGTTGGTGACCATGACCATTGTTGATTAACTTTTCTATAATATCCCCTATTTCCTCATAACTCAGTTAGGATACAATAGCACAAGTTACAGGAAAACCGTTCATACTGTTGTCTTAATCTGCTCATGTTGGTCTCAAGTAGATGCTATTGTTGTTGCTTCATTTGAGGGCCATGGACATCCCGCAGTGTACTTATGTGTTTGTGTGTGTGTGTAGAAATTGTCTTATAACCTGTGTTATTGTAATGTCTGTATAGAGTGTGTATTTGTAATTCAGGTGAGGAATTAGACGACCGTAACCTTCAGTTAGGAACCATTCCGTCATTTGCCCGGAGTAGAAGTGGTAAACCACGGAAAACCACTCCCAGGGTGGCTAATGTGGGAATTGTACCCACCTCTCCTTAGTTTTGCCTCACGATGCTGAGTGTACCCTCTTCCAGCCCTCAGACCAGAATTAAATTTCTTGGCAGAGCCGGGAATCAATCCCAGATCTCCGGAGCGACAATCTGGAATGCTAGCTGCTACACCACGAAGCTTACTACTACCGATTTAAATGTCACCAGACACTTGATTTTGTATGCATTCGAAATGTAGGCTATGCTTTTCAGTTGGTCAACACTATTTTGCCCAATTGCATTCAGTGTTATGCCCCAACCCTGAAATAAATTACATGAGATTAATAATTTCAAGCGGCTTCGGTGGCGTAGTTGGTAGCGTACTGAGCTTCTATACCCAAGATCGCGGGTTCAAACCGGGCCTAAGTCATCGAATTTTTAAGAGCGTTAAAAATCCCTCAGTATGCCTTCCTTCGGAGGGAAAGTAAAGCCGGCGGTCCCATATCATCGATTTATGGCATGTTAAAGAACCTTCCACTAATTACACCTGTGTGAAGCTAAATTATATATAGGTTAAACATTCGACAAACGCTGTTAGGTTCCGACGTTGGTCACCAGGAGCCGACTGCGGAGACATATGGTAATCAAGTTCTGAACTAGTAGTCGTTTACGGCGGCGTTTGGCGGCAAAAGTAGGAACTACTTGAAAAAATTCAATGTCACCATTCCTCACTTGAATTGAAAACAGATAACACACACTAATACAGTAATCACAATTAACACCGGTTATCAGACAGATTCTACACACACTCAAAGTACACGGGGCTACATGACCGCGTTGTCGCAGCCCATAAACTGAGGATCCATCCGACCTTAATAATTTCACTTGGACGACCAGTTTTAATCTTCAAACGATTATCATCAGATAATCAGCATGTTAAATCTATGTCTACATGTACAGAGGTTTGCAAATTATTTTTAATTTTAGCCTATTAATGCAGCCAATGGCCATGCACTTCTTCTTTTCAGGACGGGTCAGGGAAGGGATATTGGAAGGAAATCTGCCGTGGACCTATTGAAAGGAATCGTCCCGGCATTTGCCTGGTGGTGAAAATGGGAAACCACGAAAACCATTTTCAGGACGGCCGAGGTGGGATTCGAACCCACGCTCTCCCTATGCCACCGCGGCCGGTTCGTGCAAATTATTAGACACAAATAAAGAATGTAAATCAGTCACAATCTTTTACTCAAAATCATTTTATTTTTCTCTTATTACAAAGCTTACAAATCCCTGCACTTTGTAATGAGGGTATTAAAAAGAAGTAGTACCTCTGCTTAATAATTAGGATATTTGTCACTTGTAAGACCTATTCTGGAATACGCCTCGGTGGTTTGGGATCCATATCAAGTAGGGCTCATCATTGAGTTGGATATGGTACAAAGCAAGGCCGCTAGATTTGTGCTCAGTGACTTTAATTCCAGGAGCTGTGTGAGCCGTATGTTAAAGAAACTTGGGTAGGAATCACTTGAGGCTAGGAGGATGAAATCTAGACTCTGCGCTATGTACAACACGTATACAAATCAACCAGCATGGGGTGAGCTTAGCAAACGTATGGGAAAGTCCACTTACATGAGTAGGAGTGATCATCCTTTCAAAGTTAAGGGCCGACCACAGCGAACAAATTATGGTAGGCTAATTATTCTTTCGTAAACCGTGCCATAGATAACTTGAACTCTCTACCTGCTGCCTTTTCCCAAACATATAGGTGTAAGAAAGGAATGTTGATTTGTGTAAATACTCCTGTTTAATTGTTACTAGCGGAGCCGTGCGAGAAATCTCGCATGTTCATAAACTACACTTTCCCCAATAGGCTTATAATGAGACACTTAAGGAGAAAGGTTATGTTTTTATTTCAACCCAATTTTTTTTTTTAGCGTATGGCTTTTATTGCCGGGAGTGTCCGAGGACATGTTCGGCTCGCCAGTTTTTTAGCTGCTTCGAGACGGACACCCAATGGGTGAGCTACAAGTACCGTTGGGGAGGAATGTTGGATGGGAGTGACGAGGAGTTGGAAGGTAGCGGCTGTGGCCTATAGTTAAGGACCAACCCCGGCATTTGCCTGGAAGGAAGATGGGAAACCACAGAAGACCATCTTTAAGGTTGCCGGCGGGGGGATTCGAACCTCCTCGCCTCCCGGATGTGAGCGACTGCCAACAGTCATGCCGCAACGACCTCGGCTAACTCACCCGGTTTCAACCAAATGATTATAGAACACTATTTACATTTCAGGATAAAGGAATGACCTCAGAATGATAATATGACATGAAACAGGCGTCACAGCTGCCCATGGACAGCAATTATGGGGCGTATTTTCCTACATCAACGGTGTTTGCAAATCGCACACTTCGTACAATTTTTTAAAGTAATTATTTTAGATTTTATAGATATTTATTAAATTATAGTGCAATAAGTCACTGCTAATGTCTATTCTCTGTCATTTGAATGCTCATTTGTCACGATTGGTCGTTTGTGAGCGCCGCAGGAGGGATCTATACTGCTGAAATAATACATATGATTGAATTGAATTGTTATGTATATTTATTTATTTATTTGTTATGTATATCCAATTTAACACCTGGGGACACCCCCCAATTACAAATGAATGAATGAATGAATGAATATTACCCTTAGTAATGTTTTCTTCTCTGTGGAATTTTCGAAATTGGAGATTCTGAGGAACACCTGAGCTAGGTCAGTTGCTTCTCTATTTCGTTGACTTTGGAATGTATCCTCTAAATCGGATGATTTCAATCCATTGTCCATGATTCTTTGAATAGTTCAAGAGTGGACCAATAGTAATAAAAAACTTCCAAACTCTCTGGCATATACAGTAAATTCTCACGAAAACTAGAATAAAGTATTCAAAACAAAACGAGTGACTTCTACATTAACAACGCTCTATTTTTAGTGGATACTGTAAAAAATTAGTTTAATGTCTGATTCTTAAGAAAAATGGTTTTTAGACTGTTGATAAAACATATGAAATAATTTCTGCGGCTACTGCACAAAATATACAAAGTAAATGTTGGGAAACTGCCATGGAGTCGAATAATTTGCACACCTCTGTACATGGGTAAAGGTATTTACAATATGTACAAAATGTACAGTGCAAGTCACACCCTCAAGGGCTCACGACTGGTAAGTTTGGGACTTTCCGACCCGAACGATTCCTGAGCTGCGTCCATTCAATCCCCTTTTTCCATTGAATTTGGGGCCTGTTGGCCTTTCATGTCTCTACTTCTTTCAAAGTCCCTTAATTCTCATTCTTGGTGGATTGAGGGCATTTATTTTTCCCTGTCATATTCTTCGATTATTTTTGGTCAATTTATTATTTTAACATAAGGTACAGTATAAGTCAGTAGTAGTTTTCAATCCACATTCATTCATTCATTCATTTCGTTTATCATGCCTATCGTTAGGGGCAGATGACCAAGAATTTTCGCACTTAAAAAACAACAACATTACTCTCATACAACAAAGTCGGCCTCTATTGTAGAAATCAATTGAAGGGTTCATTCCAAAAATCAGACAAGCCCAAAAATAAATTGTTCAGAAACTTAAAAAAAAGACAGTATGCTATAGCTTCATTTGTGTTCAATGGAATAAAAATTGCTTTTAGACCTTCTATTGTGTCACTAACAGCTTTACATTGCACCTGAAGGAAATATATTTTTATGAGGATAGTTGAGAAAACAAAAAAAAAATCCTTTGAGCTAGTCTGGTTTTTGCCAGACAAAAATACAAAAATTGGAAAATATTTAAATTCTAAAATACGATTATTTATTATGTAAATCCTAACAAAGTACGAATCATTATTGAATGCCAAACATTCCAGGTGATTAATTATCTTGAAGAAACATTGAAAAACATTGGACTTTTCGTATTTTTGTAGAATCCCCAATATTTCACACTCGTATATTACCCGGCCTGTCTGATTTCTGGAGACAGTAATAATGTCTACACGTAGAGCTGGCCTTGAAGAGGGAGAATAAGTATTTATTTCAAAAGTTAATTTTTTGGACGTGTCTGGTTTTTGGATTTAACCCTTCAATTGGACATATTTCATTTTTGTAGCTTTCATCTAGAGCCAGCAGTCACCACGGCCTGCATTCAAACCACTCAACTCGGTCTCTCCAATCATCTCATGGTAAGTGACTTACATTGTACAGCAATTACATGCCTTTTAATTCTGGTGATCGACTTGAGGGAATTACAACACTTTGCGCTTATTGTGTAACTGCTAGATTTTTTTGAGCCTCACAGTGACATAGCACACTTCTTGGAAGCCTCCCATGAGCATAAAATAACAAACCCTATTTTAAGGTATGAAATGTCAATGCCCAAGATCGCGGGTTCAAACCCGGACGAAGTCACCGGATTTTTTAAGAGCCGTAAAATCCTTCAATATGCCTTCCTTCGGTGGGGAAGTAAAGACGTCGGTCCCATGTCATAGATTTATAGCATGTAAAAGAACCTTTCACTAATTAAAATCACCCCATGGGTGTCCGCATTGAAGCAGCTACAGCCTCTGGCGAGCCGGACATGCCCTCCGACACTCCCGGCACTAAAAGACATACGATAAATAAATAATGACTAATCCTAAAATTGCAAATATATGTTGGAAAGGGCCGAAACAATTTAAGAACGGATATTTACCTAAACAAATTCTAAAAATTCACTTTTGATAACATACTTGTTGCATGTTTTCTCTTTCGAATTTTTCACGAAAAGTTGGATTTTACAGTTTGTTAGCTTGAATTTATTGGTCTTACGAACGTCTGTGCTCATAATATCCAGTTATCTATGTACTTCACCCCCACCCCCACCCCCACCCCCAAGTGATATGATACAGTCAACCACCGAATCCTGTTCAGTAAACTCTACAGGATGACTGAGGATAATAAGTTGATTGAAATTACTCGATATCTGCTTCAAGACCGAAGATTCTTTGTAGATTTCCAAGGGCAGTGTAGTCGATGGAAGAACGAAATGAATGGGCTACCCCAAGGTAATGTTCTGCCTCCAATATTGTTCAATGTGTATATGAATGATCAACCCTTGCCACATGTAACCAGAAGTTTCATATATGCAGATGGTCGTACTATTGATACCAAGGGGAGTCAGTTTGAGACTCTTGAAAGGAAACTTACTGAAGCTTTAGCTGTTCTAAGTCCATACTATAGAGCAAACCAATTAAAACCTAATCTCTTGAAAACACAAGTCTGCGCTTTCCGCCAAAGTAATACGCAGGTAAAAAAAAAATCATGTTTCTTGGGAGGGTGTACTCTTGGATCTAGGAGTGACTCTGCACAGTGCACTCACATACGAAAAGCATTGTTTAAACACAAAACACAAGGTATCTACACAGAATTCCATTCTCTGTAAATTATCTGGTACTAACTGGAGGACGCAAGATCGTATAAGAACTAAGGCTTTAGCATTGAGTTACTCTGCGGGAGAATAGCCATGCCCCGTTTGGTATAGATCTTTCAATGCTAAACAAATAGATATTGTCTTAATGAAACATGCAGACTTAACTGGTTGTCTGAAACCTACACCGTGTGATAAACTTTATCGCGCAGCAGGCATCGCACCCCCAGATATCAGTCGTGAAATGGCAGCCAGATATGAAAGACCGAAAGTAGATATATCTGAAGCACATCCATTGCATGATTATCAACCTGCTCATCGACGATTGAAGTCTAGGAGTAGTTTCCTGCATACGACTGAATGCCTGAAGAATCCACCTCAAACATTAAGAGTAAATGCCTGGAGATCTAGAAGCCTTCATCTTGATGGGTGGTTAGACCCATCTGAAAGTCTTCCAGCAGGGCACGAAGAGACATGGACTATATGGAAGAGTCTCAATGGTTTACGGTCTGGGGTTGGTAGATCTGGGACCAACATTAAGAAGTGGGGACTAGCTTGTGAGTCGACCTGCTGTGATTGTGGTGAAGAACAAACCATGGCCCACCTCCTCAACTGCAGCGTCTGCCCTCTCCAGTGCTCTATGAATGATCAAGTGAAGGCTACACCCAACGGCCGGGACATTGCCAATATTGGTTCAACGTTGTTTCATCATCATCATGTATTGCACTTATGGGCCTTTAAGGCCTACAGCAGAAGAACAAAAGAAAGAAAAAGAAGAGAAAAAGTCGTAACAAGGAATCAGTCACGAAGGAGGAGGTATCTACTGCAGATAACATTCCAAGCTGCTGGTCTTTGGTTTCATCTTCCACCGCATACGGCTCCACTTGCTGAAGTATTGCCAGTACTCGATCCTTCCATCGCGTCCTGGGACGTCCCCTTGGGCTTCTTCCAGCAGGTTGTGAATGAAGGACTCTGTTTGGGATGGATTCATCAGCTCGAAAGATGTGCCAAACCACTGTAACCTCTTCTGTTGTAGTACTCGGCCAATTTGTGGTTTTCCAAACCGCTGATACAGGCCATCCTTCGTTATTCGTTCCCATTTACCTTCCATGGCATTGAAAACGGGTCAATAAATCTTTCCAAGTACGTTCCTCTCGAAGGCAGAGATGGCTTCTTCGGTTGTTGCTACGTCGTCCAGGTTTCACAACCATACAAAAGTATCGGCCGTACTTGTCCAACGTTGTTTAGTGAAATATTTGTCGTTTTGATAGTAACTATTTTATTGATTTATGTATGTTTCCTGACACGAGTAAATGAACCCCGTAAATATCGAGGGTCCTTCTCACAACTTCCGTAAAACAATAGGCCTATAACTTAGTTTAATTTATAGAGAGTTTACGGAACACAATTTGACAAACAATAAGTCATTTCTATTTCCAGCTTTGACTGTCACCCAAACGACACGGATGATATGGCTGTAATAGTGTGTGCGTGTGTAACTGAGGTTAGGCTTTTAGAAGGGAGGAAGTTGGCGTGGTCTTAAAAGATAGGAATCATCCCGACATTTACACGAGTTGATGTGGGAAACCATGGAATACCAATTCTAGAACAGTTGAGGAGTGAATCGAACCCATATCTTCTCAGTTTTACCTCACGAGGCTGTGTGAAACTCGTTCTAACCCTCCGAGCAGAATTGAATTTCTTGGCAGAGTGGGGTGTTGAACCCAGGATCTTTGGATCCGGAGTTTTCATTGTACCCCCAGAGACTACAGAAAGCGTTCCAAGATAATTATTGATCAGCTGAAGAGGATTTTTACATAGAATAGTAAAAATTCAGTACATAAATAGGAAGTCTGCATGTTTTTCAGTTAAAATGTGCATATTTTATGTTTGATCAGTGATAAGAGGGAGAAACAAACAGGGCTGTAGCCCCGGGCCCCGGCATTTTGAAGGGTCCAGAGCTCCTGACACAACAGAACTGAACAACTGAACTATTTTTAAGTTTCCTTCAAGGTAAAATATAGCCAAGAAAAAGTGAAAAACATTAAATATAGCTTCAATCCTGCTTGGAAAAGATTCAGATCGTTTCTCAAAAATGCATATTTTAAAATTGTCTTTCTGAATGATTGACCTGTTTTATGTTTTATTTAGGCTTTCAAACTTAACACATCCGCCAAGAAATAAAGTATCACAAAATTATTTCCATTTCTTAATAGTTGATGCCAGTGGTCTGTTCCAAAAACGACTCTTCAAAATAGTAAATCGGAGCAATACCAAATGCACTAAGTGGGTTCCCCAAATAAATCTTGAAATTAAAAAGAACCGTCTTCTTTATCGGATGGTATTGCGACTTGTGAGCCATCATCAATGATAATATTTGTACGATATGCTACTCTCGAGTTTCTAGTTCTGGTCTACACCACTGCGATGGTGTCCCCTGCCTAAGCCCCCTACACGAGATCTTGTGTGACGATAGCATTAAGTCGGCCGT
Source organism: Meconema thalassinum (assembly GCA_946902985.2). Lineage (NCBI taxonomy): Eukaryota > Metazoa > Arthropoda > Insecta > Orthoptera > Tettigoniidae > Meconema > Meconema thalassinum. The sequence continues at coordinate 127,290,235 of OX336393.1, read as the reverse complement.
GACGGGTGACGCCCTGGTCGGACCACCATGCCTGGTAACGAGGTCTGACGAATTGCCAAACAGGATGAAGAAAGCGGCAGTTCCAAGAGGTAATGTCAACAAGCTATGAAATGAACTCGCGCTCAAATGCACCATGAGATTTGTTCAAATGTTACAGCACATTTGTTTATCTGTCTCTTGCCAGTTCCACGTTTAAAATACCAGCTGAAGGTATAGGTGCATTTATAGTCAGATGACATTTACAGCACTCACCCTATACTAGGATTCCTTGACGTTCTTTACAGTATATCAGCAAAGCGCGAGGAAATAATGCAATGGACATAGTCTCTTTTACTTTTCACTAATCGAGGGTAATAAAACATTTTTAATGTCATTTTTGAAAGGCTTCATCTGGAGCGTGGCACTCTGTGGAAGTGAAAATTGGACTGTTTGTGCATCAGAAAAGTGGAGAATTGAAGCATTTGAAACGTGGTGTTACAGGAGAATGATGAATATCAGATGGGTAGATAGAGTGGACAGAGTAATTAATGTAGAGGTATTAAGACGAGTGGGCGAGGAGAGATATTTCGGGCAACTGCTAATGAAGAGAAAAGATAGATTGGTAGGACACCCAGGAATAGCGAACTTGTTATGGAAGGAAGGGTCTAGGACAAAAACTGTAGGGGAAGGCCTAGGTTAGAACGGTAGGGTGTGGTAGCTATGTAGAGATGAAACGATTAATTTATTCAGGACAGGGAGGCATGGAGAGCTTCAACAAACCAGTCAAAAGACTGAAGACTCAAACGAACAAAAGTTTTTCATTTTTTCATTTTAGGAGACATTTCTTCAATCTTGCATCCATGATGTAATAAAAGAATTGCTAATGTGCCCAAATAAATCAGGCGAGGAATAAACAATATCAGTCAATTATCTACCACGTTTACTAACCTGGATACAATAACATCGACTAAATTATACACTAATAATACTTCTCGAAATTGGGGGCTTAAATCGATGCCATGTTTCGTTCGTCGGGCGAACATCATCAGATCTTGCATTTTTCTATGTCTCAAATTTTTCACTTTTTTATATAGCACTTCTTTAATTATGCATATTCGTTATTATTATTATTATTATTATTATTGCTATTATTATTATTTAAACATAAACATAAAACCTAAAATAAGACGTTGGCACCGCTATTTAATAAAGAAGTGACCCACTTATATGATTGCTTGAAATACCTTTCGCCAGGTCCAATGTTCAACACCGTCCTTTATTAAATAGCGGAATCAACGTCTTTGCACATTTTAATAATATTAATAATATTAATAATAATAAGACAAAGGGGGCCTGGTTCAGTGAACTAGAAAAAGATATGTTGGAGATTGAGATAACATGTGAAGATATCCAGGAGCGTGGCCCACTTAGGGAAGAACTTCAAAAACATCGGAGTTTTCAACTTAAGCCGAAACTACGTAAAATCCGGGAAGGCGTGGATGGCAGAGAGAAAGATGCAACATCCATTGCGAATGAAGGAGTATTGCGCCAACATTAAAATGCAGAAGAAACAGTTGACATGACGTGATCCTTAGTTGACCGTAACGAAGGAAGAAGAAGTACACTGGGAATTTGGAAAAATCATGATAATGACCTTCATTGACTTAGAAAAGGCAAGCGATGAACAGTAATTGTTGCAGCTGTGTCAAGACTCAAGTAGGTAAAACAGGATGGTTTGAAATTGAACATGGATTGAAACAAGGGGTTGCACTCTCACCATTGATATTTATGCTGGTGATGAATGATATACTAAAGGCAACTAAGGAAGCGCACACAGGTACAAGAATGAATATAATCCAATTTGTTGATGATGATCTGATTTGGGGAGACAATGAGAATGTGGTCGAAGAACAGCTGGATGTACTCAAGGAAAATATTGTGAGATGGGAAATGAAAAAAGTCAATGGTAATGATAAGAGGAAAGAGAGAAAGAAAAGGGATTGTTGAAATTGGAGATGTAGATCTGGAAGTAGTAAGGACTTCAAATATTTAGGAAGTGAATTGATGGAAAAAGCAAGATTGGATATGGAGGTCAACAAGAAAATACAATGTGGGAGTGTTTTCTATCGTCAGGTTTGGAGTTTAATTTTGGATAAAGACATACCACTGAAGGCTAAAGAAGTGATGCACAAGACCTATTACTTACCAATAATGACGAATGGAGCAGAAACTTGGCCAATGACGAGGAGAGATGAAAGTAGAATACAGGCAGCCGAAATGAAATTCCTGAGTATGGTACAGAAGACTATGAGAGAGAGAGTGAGAAATGAAGACATTCGAAAAGAAATGAATGATAAGCTGGAGCAGAACAGATTGAGAAAAAAAGCCGAAACAAGTGATGGAGAGACGGATGACTGGAAAGAGAGGACGTGGAAGACCTAGAGTACGGTGGATGGATTTGGTGAAGGACAGTGTGAGAGAACGAAACCTGGAGTAGAGTTCAGTGGTTGAGGAAGGATGGTGGACAGACAGAATAAAGTGGAGAGGTGTCATATTTGCTCCGACCCGGCCCACGTTGGAAAACCGAAATTGATGATGATGAATAGTGGGCATAATAAGCAAAGAATGTTGGGTGTGTTTTGAAGTCTACTGTCTTATCTGATAACCTGTATTTCTGTAGTCACTGTAATAGTGTGTGTGTAACTTATTAGGGACAGTCCGCCTCGTATCTAGCATTCTGGGCTGTCACCACGCAGGTCCGGGTTCGATTCCCGGCTTTGTCAAGAAATTCAATTCTCGTCTGAGGGCTGGAACGGGGTACACATAGCCTCGTGAGGCTAAATTAAGAAGACGCGTGTTTTGATTCCCACCTCAGCCATCCTAGAAGTAGTTTTTCGTGGTTTCACAATTCTACTCCAGGAAAATGTCGGGATGGTACTGCCCCCGTAAATTGAATTATGTTGAGACCACGGTGGCTATTTTAGAAATTATGAAGAAAGTTATGGCTGTCATAGTTATGACGTGGGTAGTCATGACGTAAGCACGGATGACGCAGACGTTATGCGAGCAGGCTGCTTGAGCTGAGATTCTCAATGACGTCAGCATTTATTCGAGAAAGTTCCGAGATTTACGACGCAGTCGCAGGAAACGTGGAATTGTGCTGAGGAAGAAATTATGCTATTGGAGGGGAGGCTCGAACCAATCAACGATTGTTTGAAGGAAGACGGAGATTGCTGAAACTATGGTATTTTTAATGCTTTTTGGAATGAAGAATTGTGGAAATCCATTTGCAGTAGAGGCATTGATTTGGAATTTTGGTGAAAGTTATTTCCAGTTTTTGAATTTTGAAAATCCGTCACGTATTGACGAAGTTGGAACTTCTAGCTATGACGCAGTAACACGCTATGGAAGGGATGGATACGCCCCTTATGAAGTTTATAAAAGGCCTTGCGCAGAAGAGAGCAGTCTCAATCGTCAGATCTCATATCGCATATCTCAAATCGTCAGATCTTGAGTGATTATATAGTCGTTTTGGTGAAACGTCGAGTGACATTAGTAGAGAGAGTCGTCTTTATAACGCGTGGTGAAGCCACCGCATTAAGCGAGATTCGAGCAGACAAGCAGTGCAAGTTTACTGTGAGTAAAACTAGGTGAAGTTAAAACGCACATTATAACGCGTCTACAAGGTTAGCTATGAACAGTTAGCGGTTGCCTACAAGCTAATTCTATTGTGCAGTGCTACATTAAGCAGTGTAGTAAATTTGAACAATTTCAAGGAGTTATTTCAGAAGATATTAGCAATTTTAGACGTCTGACAAAAGTGATTTTCTCGCCTCCTGAGAAGCACTTTGTATCGCCAGATCCTACGCTACGGCTGACACTGCTAGTATAACAGGGAGACTTCTGATTGATTTGTGACACAACGCTACAGTATTATGAAGCAGTTTAATAAGGCAGTTTGTTCTTCGATTACCATAACCGAAGAGAAGATGGAAGGCTAAAGGACTTTAATGCAATTGGGATATACATTGTTGGAGTAAGATAGCAACATGGAACTTCGCTAATTACCATTCCATACAAGCGGACATGTGGTGAACAACCATCTACACCCATGTTTCGTGGCTCAACGCTGAATACTATCAAATAGCAATGGAAACGATTTCATACTCACTGAATATGAATATTTCTATGGAAATTACTACAAAAACTTCATGGCGATTTTCTACAAGATCTTCAGGGATTTTTCAAGAGAGGTCAGGGTATTCCCGACTCACAAAGAAGAATTTTGCCGGAAGGATGTCTTTTGTCTTCATGGAGCAGTGCAATTTCCGGAGAAGGAAGCAGTTCGATTCTCTGAGGGTGCTGTTTCCTGTTTCGAGGATGGAGCTCAGCTTTAACTTGGTGAAATGGATCCATCAGCAGTCTTCTTTGGGGAATTTTCCTCTGGAACTTCAATCGGCAGATAAGGTAGTCGTGAACGTTTATTGTATTTGAGTTTCTTAGCAATACCTGAGCAACCATTTTCCCATATTTTTGTCCTCATGTATTTTGCCCTATATTCTTGTTTGAGATTCCTATTCTCAGTTCACCTTGTTGAGTTATGCCTTTTTCGACGATTTATTAAGACATGGTTATTTCATGGGCATAGTTAAATGATTTTGGATCAGTTGAGACTGATATTTAGATTTTTCAATAATTTGCTTATTTTTGGTAGTCACGATTTGACTATAAGTTAATGATTTTCATGGCAGATTTAACTTCAGACAGCGTGTCTCTTTATTAAAGTAATTTCTACCCCAGTTTAATTACTTTGACCAATTTTCTGTCATCATCAAGAAGGAAGAGCATTTAAATGATTTTAGAGCGTTAAAATCTCTTGCGTTGTCGACGATCTTGGAAATACTAGTCGTTATTTGAAATTGATTGCAACACAGACATTTATCGTCAGTTATGAACGACCATTGCATCATAGACAATTTTGTGAAAGATGAACTTTAATTATGAATTATTGAATGCATTAAAGTCTTGAACTTTTGTTAGGAGTTTTTTCTCAATTAGAGATTTGAATAATAATGTTTGCATTCCACAGTCTAATTGGATTCTATTCGACTATTTTGCAGTTTAGTCGCACTTTGTTTGATGATAGTATTTTTATACTACAATACTTTTAAGATGTTAATCTTAAATTTTGATAGACCAGAGAGGCGTATATAAGCGTATTCACTATTAAATTTGTTTGTGATTGGCAAATTTTTACTTCATTTCGATTCATGAATGAAATCCACGAAGGTTAAATGACAACAGTTTTGAAACTATTAATGATTATAAGAATTTTTGAAGTGGAACTATGAATGTATAATCGCCAGTGCAGCGGACATGTTGAAAGTCGCTGATGTATAATGCCCTTGAAGTAAATGAAGGAGATTCCCACAGTAATTAATGATATTAAAGAATTTGTTAGTGGAGGTTTTTGTAAATTCTGTGGAAGATTTTGATGCCGTATATATTAATATATGATGAATTTTGGGCCTATTTTTGTAAGCGACGTATTTACCGCAGGAGTGTATTGTATTTGTCCTTTGAAAATTAATCAAGTGAATTTACTGTTATAATTAACAAGAGTATTGAAAGAATTTGAGAAAAGATTTTGAATGAAGATTACCGTCACAAATAATTATAATAATTATTAAACCTTTATTAAACCAGAATGTGACATTAATATGTATAACTAACCTTCATTGGTCGATTATATTGACACGATTATGAAATTACCAACCGGATGAACATGTGGTTAATGTATTTCTCAAATTAATAATTTGAATAATTTAAATGTTAATATTGTAAATAAATAATGTAAATATCTTTGACAATAATGTGGAACGGAAGTAATGTTAGAGGCGTGTTTAAAATTCTTTTTGTCTTTAACTATATTATAAACAATTTCTAATTGTTATAAACATTTATGAGTTTTTGTTATAAACATTTAAGAGTTTGTTTTATACTCTAAACAATGCTTATTAAACATTTGGATGATAATTAAACAAGTTTAGGGATTGTCAGAATAATCCAGTGGTATGTGAGTAAAGCATTTGAAAGATTTGCGTAACAATATTTGTGATGTCTTGCGGACATTTAAAGCTTTTGAGAGTGCTGGATTCTTACGCAACGTGGCTTGACAAGGGAGCCCATTTGACAGGTGTACGTCAGGTTGAAGGGTAGATGGCAGCTGGCCAGACAACTGGTTATCAGCGGACGAGGTCGTCTGCATTGTGGCCTTGCGCCTATAAATACAAGTGTCATGTTTATTAAAAGAAAACAAATGCTCTATAAATGTGTCTCATCCTGACTTTCCTTATCCAGTCCAAATGTGTTCTAAATATTACGTTATTTTGAGCTCGGGGGAGCTAACATGTTGTATGCTAACTTTGCAAGTCCTATAGGAGGACGTAGTCAGATTGACATGGGCTACTGATAGCCACATTTATTTTGTTGAGTTTGTTAAAGTCATACCCTTTATTTGAAATAAAGCTTTTGTACAGTTCAAAGTTCTTGCCGTCGTTCTGGTTCATTTTTAAATGTCATAGTGAAGGTTATTGTGGGAGCATACTTTAGAGATCCTGTTGTCAACCCAATCCCCGAGATATTTTTAAGAGGTAATTAGAGGTAAGTATGAACCCCCGTCTATTTTGGTGAGTTCCACAATAATTCCTTGTTAACTTCTGTGCTCAAATCTCGGTAGTATCTGTCAGTGCCATTTTCATTGGTGTAGCTGAGCCGGTGCGGTGGATTATTGGCAATCCGATTGAGGGGGCGGATATCTGACAGCCTACTATCCGGGAAAACGGGGACAGTACTAACTATATAAAAGCCATTACCGCTTCCTATCCAAATCCTAGCTCTATTACAAATACACACACCAGTACAGACATTACAGAAACACAGGTTACCAGACTATTTCTACACACATCTAAGTACACAGGGCTAAATGACCACGATGTCGCAAGGCCCCTATAGAATCATCAACAACAACAACAACAAATGCTACTAACATGGATATGTTTTTGGGCTAGGAGTCTATCTGGGATTATCGAGGACAGTGTAGCGTCGCACGTCTTCAAGTCTTCCCATATCTCCTGAAGTCTGTAGGTTATTATTGGCGTGGAAGAGCCACATCGCTGTCTTGAGGGCGATTGTTTGTGGATGTTTGATGTCACTAATGGCTCTAATGGCCTCTATGGCTCTGTCATTTACATGGCGATTGAAAATTCTTCCTGAGGGTTGGAGTGTCTTTCCGGGAGCTATTTAGTTTTGTATTTGGAACTGATGATGCTCGCTTGACAAGCAAAACATGCCATCCGATAATTCACGTAACGTTCCTTTCAGAGAATATGGTGATAAAATAATATTCATTTTACTCCCAATTTATTTGGGTGCTCTTGTGTTGACCGAATGAAGAGCAATTCTGTTGATTGACATCTGAGTAATGCTGATCCTCTGGTTTCACTGTCCAGTGCTGTCGGCGAACAACTCTCAACTGCTATTCAAAATGAAAATATTATCCCTCTTGATCGGTCTCCGACGTCGACCACCTCCCACCTCGTGGCGTAGGGGCTACCCTTCTCTCCGTTGCCTCGGAGGCCTGGGTTCGATTCTCGGCTCTGCCAAGAATTTTTAATTCTGTTTTGAGGGCTGGAACGGGGTTCACTCAGCTTCGTATGGCAAAACTGAGAAGGGGAGGGTTCGATTCCCACCACAGGCATCCTGGAATCAAGTTTTAAGTGGTTTCCCCGATTCCACTCCAGGCAAATGCTAGGATGGTTCCTAACTTAAGGTTACGGCCGCCTCGTTCCCAATTATATCCCAATTTACAAATACAAACACTTCATTTGAATTTATGCTCAACTCTGCTTCCACTCACAGTCATCATCATCATCTTGTACAGTTTCCAGCCCCAGGCTGGGTCTGTTTGGAACATAAGCCTCGCCACTTAGTCCTTTCTTCCCACCACCTCTCCGCTGTCACTCTGGTCCAGTCCTCGCCTCTCTTCTTGACACATTCCTCCACTCATTTCAGCCATCTATGTCTTGGTCTTCCCCTTGGTCGTTTCTTCTGCATCTGCATCTGATGTATCCTCTTGGGAATCTTCTTCTCATCCATTCTCTTTAAGTGTCCATACCACCTCAGTCTTGATGTCTCAATCCTACCTTGCAAGGGCTCCTCTTTCACCATTTCCCTGGCCTTTTCATTCCTCACTCTGTCTCTTCTTGTTACTCCGATCCTACTTCGCAGGAACTTCATTTCACCTGCCTGTATTCTATGTCTCTTTTCTTCATTGTCCACGTTTCTGAAGCTTAGACCAGTATCGGGATATAGTAGCTTCTGTATAACACTTCCTTGCTTTTTTGTGGGACATCTTTATTCCACACTAAGCTCCTAATGCTTCTCAGAAATGCTTCTGCCTGTCTGCCACGTTCCGTAATCTCTTTGTCATTTCTCCCATTTTCCTCCACTATACTTCCCAAGTACTTGAGACTTTCCACCTTCTTCAGCTGTCCACCTCCAAGTGTTATCCCACTCATTGGTCTGACCTTTTTCCTGGTTGTTAACAGGATCTCACATTTACTAATGTTGAACTTCCATCCGTACTCTCCCACTGTTTCTTCCCAAGCCTTCAGTTGCTCCTGAATTTCCTCCTCCTTGTTTCCCCAGACCATGAGATCATCTCCACCATTGCTTTCATCTTATCTTCTCCTATCTTTCCTGCTATCCGTGTCATTACCTCGTCCATAACCACAATAAAGAGAAGGGGTGACAGCGCACTACCCTGTTTCAGGCCACTCATTTTTCTGAACCAGTCTGTTCTTTCCCCTCCAACTTTCACACAACTCACACTTCCACAATACATCTCCTTCACTCTGCCTACAGTCCCTTTTTCCACTCCCATGTTTTCCATTGCTTTCCAAACCTTCTCCCTACACACACTATCATAGGCCTTTTCGATGTCCAGGAAGGCCATCAACAGATCCTCTCCAAATTCGTAGTGGTGTTCCTGGAGCTGTCTCACTGAAAATATGAGATCCACTGTTGATCTCCCAGGTCTGAATCCATACTGCTCCTCTCTCAATTTTCTCTCCACTTTGGCTCGTATTCTACTTTCTAATATCTTTTCATATATCTTGGCACAGTGAGGTATGAGTGTGACTCCCCTGTAATTTCTGCACTCCTTTCTGCTTCCTTTCTTAAATATTGGGACAATTAATCCTTTCTTCCAATCTTCTTGGGTCTTTTTCTCCTTCCATATCACCCTCATCACACGGTACAGCCACTGTTTCCCACTCACAGTGCATGTACATATTTAGGATGCTGTGAAAAAATAAAAATAAATAATAATACAGCCATCAAAATAACACAGGTTATCACACAATCAGCTCATACTCAAAATACACGGGGATATGCCTCTACAATGAGCAATAACAACAACAACAACAACTCGGTCAACGCCAATAAATATTCTTGAATTGATGTGTTATACTAATCTGAGGCTATCACTTGATCAAGTAAAATTAAACAAGGTTTTTGTTTTTATTGGCAAACATAAAGCCTATTACAGTTTGAACTGTACAGTATGGTACGTCACATGATGTAGCTAAAAACAATGCTTATGTTCGACCCTGACTATTATATGTCAGAAAACTGTATCATAATGATGGTCATTATAACACTATTTTTAGCCTATTTTTAATTTTGAAAAAAAAAAATAGGCTTATGCGATCACCTTTTGTCATGTGTGTGTGTGCGTGTGTGTGTGAGGAGTGTGTGTGTCCCCCCTAATAACTTCTAAACGGCTGGAGCGATTTCAATGAAACTCGGTAAGTTCATAGCACTTTTCCACACGACCCCGACTGTGCCCTTCAAATTTTGTTACGTCTCACCAATCCAACATGGCGGCTGTGCGAAATATTTCACCAGCATTCAATATCTCCGAAACTATTACCGATAACACCCTGGAATTTTTTACGGTGATAAAGCGAATTACTAGAAGTTTACCTATGTGACTTTTGAAAAACTGGTAACTACAAAACCAACATGGCGGCCACGCGAATTCGCGACATTAAATAGACTTTTCTCGCGATTTAACCAATCAAACGCAATAAAACTTGGTACAGTATATGTTTATACACATTGTACTGCACCGACATCTAACTTCGTTCAATTGTTTACATAACCACAAGATGGCGGATGTACGAAATATTTCACCGGCATTCTATATCTCTGAAACTATTAGCGGTATCACCCTGAAATTTTGTACGGAGATAAAGGGCACTACTAGAAGTTCATCTATAAGACATTCAAAAACCAGATAACTACAAAACGAACGTGGCGGCCAAGCGAATTTGAAAATTTTAATAGACCTTTCTCGCGATTTAATGTTCCAAACGCAATGAAATCTGGTACAGGAAATGTTTATACACATTGTAATGCACTGGTATATAATTTATTTCAATTGTTTACATAACCTCAAGATGGCGGGTGTGCGAATTTTAAAATTAAGTTTTTATTTCTTGTGTCGTAGTCATGCGATCGAAGTGAAAGTTTGAATAATGAACCTACGCAATAATTGTCCTTTAATGGTACATGACTCTATGGCCTATACATATAACAATCCAACATGGCGATCATCCGAAATATTTAGATGGATCTCAATATCTATGAATCTATTACAGCAATCAAACTGATTTTTAGGTAGATTTCATTAGAAAGCTAACTATTGCAATGGGTACCATGTTTCTACTTCCGGAAAATTTCGACATATCTTCACGTTTCACATCCCTCAAACCCCAAAACCACCGTCAGTTCAAATGTTTATATATAATTTATGTATATATGTATCTATATATATATATATATATCAGTTTCTTGTGGACACGATAACTGCCGTAATTTTGCACCAATCACTTTGAATTTTTTACATAATATTGTACCCGATACCTATTTTAGGCTATCGGCTACGCCATCAGACATTAAGCTGTAGTTGAGGTTTTGAGAAGCAATAGGAAAAGATAGCGCACCGATCGCGTCAAGAAGAATGTGAAGATGACGTAGGAGGTCTAGAATCAAGGAGGCATTGATATCTGTGAGAAGATAGAATTATGAATGGAGATGTGAAGCTTTATTGAAACATATATGGAATTATAACAATTAAAACATCTTAGAAGAGGATATATAACATGCATTATATGTGGAAATAATTTTATGGAAGTAAGTTATTTTATAACAGAACAGCCGAGAGGATTCGGGTTCGAGACTATGTTCATGACGTGGGAGCACAGTGGTGGGGGAACAAGCCACGTGCCGCGCGGAGCACATAAGCCAGAACACAGCGCTAGCAAGTGCAGTTGAGCCCAGGGAGACGGGCAGTTCAGAGCAGCTCTATAGCACAGTGAGACGGACATTGAAGGTCACGCAGCATACGGAAACTGTCACGGCAAGAGTGTAGGCGACATTTCTCGCATCGCCGAGCAGCCAAGGCCGAGCGGGTCGTTGATCCAGGCAGGCTGGCCGAGGAGACAATTGTAGACAGCCGGGGTATTTCAAAACCACACTGCTCGTATTTGAAGACTTTATTTCAAGCTTCATTTCGACGCTGTTCAAACACAGGCTTTTACGAATAACCTTATAACCATGCTGTTATATAACACATTCAAAGCGACTTTTACTATTCCAAGTAAACTGAATGTTTAGCATAGGCTCTGATGAACATTATATCGTGCATTTATAAGATTTATATCTTATACAATTTTCATGAGTTACCTATTACGAACAGATACAGGGTGTCTCGTAATCTTGAACACTCTCAAGTAAAATTTTATTTTACTCAAGTGGGACTTTGCAGTAAGTTGAGATTGGACTTGCAATACTCAAACTCAACATTTAAAGGAACAGTGGCGTATATTAGAAGAGGAGTAAGGGGGTCCACTGTTTTCATGAACTTTTCGAGAAGGAGTTGGACAATATCCGCTATGGGTAATCCGAGGTTCAACATGACCGAGTAAACGTGAATAGAGACAAGATGGCACCACAGAGCGATGGATTCGATTCCTGACGAGAGGAGTCCAACAGCTGATTCGCTTGGGATTTCGAAGGAAATCGTCATTTCATGGATGAAATGATATGCACGCCGATCTTTCGAGAAATTCTTTATGTAGGGAAAATCGACGATCTTGGAAATTATATTACAACTGATAATGAAAGGTATTGTAAGAGTTCTAACTACCTGATACGATTATTTTCATGAATACTGGGCACACATGTATATTTTTCTAACAGGAGTGATTTGATTATTAAGACATGGTTTGAATTTATATACTTCGAATTTGCTAGAATATGGAGTGACCATATGATATGGCAGGCATCATTATACGATATTCTCACCATTGATTGACTTTATTAAATAGATGTTTGGTCTTTTAGACATTTTTCCAGCTAGGATGTTTTTCATGAATAGTCTTTTTTGTGTAACGAGTATTTCGAACTCGTGATCTGCAATTGATTATCAAAAATTACTTCGTCAGTTCATTGCATACTAGCGAGTGTGTATTATTCATCAGTAGGGATTTTTTTCCATTGGATTGTTTGGAGATATTAAGAAGTTATTCACTTTAGTGAATGAACATCGCTTTTATATGACAACTAGAAACGTGTTGATTCCTATCTGGTACATTCACTCATACAGTCTACGAGATGGGGTCTTTCGTATTTATACGATTGTATGGTGGCTACTCACCTTACCCATCGTTTAGGGAACTATCATCCAAGCCGACGGGGCGAGGTCTTTCGTATTTATACGACTGTACGGTGGTTACACATCTTACTTGCCATTGAGGGACTCATTTTTATCATCCGAATGTACACGAGATGTAAGTGAATTAAACAAGGAACTACTAGTCACATATCAGTCGAAATTTTGTTAAATAAAGTAACGATAAATGTCAACAGGATTGCATTTAGTAATTCTTGTTTGCCAATCCAATATTTTGTTGCTATACTCTTTTGAGAGTAATTTCAGTTTAACAGCTGTTACAGCTGATGCTTTTGATGATTTTTATAATTGTGTTTGATACCTTTGAGAAGGATTTAAAGTAATTGAATCTTGTAAGATTAATCATTAATGGTCAGATTTATTTTAAGGCAGATCAGTGTTGCAGATTTTGATATGAGAGATTATAGCACATTGGTGTTTTTCTGCGATGTGAATTATAAGAATTGTAAGAGAATTTATGCTATTTGAAAGCAGATCTTAAATTACTGAAGTAATATTTTTCCATTTGTTTAAGAAGTTGTCTAGATGTGATCAGATTAATTACAGTTATTGGAGATTGTGTGCGTTGATAATTTGAAGCCAGTTATATATTTTTTGTAGATCATGCAACATGGTTAAGTGAAGTTTGTGGTAGGCATTTTGTGGAAGTTGCCAAGTGATAGTAGCAATGTTGCTAATGTATTTTGAAGCAGACATGAGGTCGTCGTACCCAGTCTAGCGTATTTGTTGAGATTCATGCAGTATGTGCTGAATATTTATGGAGTTTTTGGAGTAATTCTTATATTCAAATGTGATATTTGAAATATTGAAGAAATATAATGTCGTTGTGGATAGTTAGATCCAACGTGATGTCGTGGAGACAATAATATTTTTTGGCATGATAAATTAAATACGAGATATAACTTGGAAGTAATAAAACTGTAAGACAACGTTCTGTAAACCATATTAAACAATTTGTTAGGAAATTAAACAAATAAATGAAGTTGATAATACAAGATTTTCTGAAAATAATAATTAATGAAATAATAATCTGAAAATTAAGCATATTAACGATCTGACCTAATGAAATAAAAATCAGAATGACTAGATGAAATAATGAAAATCTAAATAACCAGATGATTGAAATTTAAATAAGTTGATAAATTAAATTTTGGAATAAATCAATGAATTAAATAAATGGATGAATTAAAGATTGAATAAATAAACTGATTGAAATAAATTAATAGACGATTGTAATGATGATGAATAACTGAATTAGAAGGTGATAATTAATTAAAGAAGCTGATGATTAATGAATTTATATGGAATTAAATAAATTTAATTGAGAGATAAATTGAAGGAATTGCAACTTGAGTTGAGAATTTAAATGATTAAATGGTGATGAATTAAGGATTTTGACAGGAATATGTAGAATTTTGAAGTGAGAATTAATGTGAGAAATGTTTAATTTTGATGATGACGATAATGATTTTCAATAAGCTACGAATTATCTGTAATTCACAGATAAGTGATTGTTAATGACGATGTAAATAGTGTAAATTAATTATTCAATGTTTAGGAACATTTGATTAACATGTTCAACATTCAAATTATGCCATGCAAACCATAATTTACGTGATATTTAATATGTGTGATTATTATATGTGTATGTTTAGACAGATTAATAACTTAATTAAATCCACATTGATGTTAAATTAAAGAGAAATTAGGTCTCAGGTTTCACAAATGTCAGTGACGAAAGACATAGTGCTACAGTGATCCTGAGAACCCAAGAGAACTTTATAAATTTTTCTTGTTATGTGGATAAAAATAATTTTGTAATAGAAAGAGATGGTTCGATTTTTGGACAATGACAATTTAACTTTGGCATTCGACCATACTCTTAGGTAGGATTTATATTTAAAATATCTGTCTGACTATCAAAGTAAAATAAATTTGTTTTAATCTTAGTTGTGATCTGATGATGGTGTGATGTTCCTTTTTCTTTCCTTGTCTTGAGTAAGGCTTATCCGGAAAGGAAGTGGTTTGCTAGGAATTCAGTTGATGGCGCCCATTTATATTTGCATTATTTCTATTAAACTTAAGCCCGTACCGACCCTAGAGATACTTTGTCTCGTGATACCCACTGCTTTTTCGATAACTCAGCTGAATTTCCGACACATTCCTTATTTGACTAGAGGTTCATTTAACTCCGCTCTGTCCCGGAACTCCAGGAATGCGATGTTATAGCAGATGGGTCATCGCATCCCCAGGACGAACGGGTACAGAGAGAGAGGGAGAATTGGCTTTATCCAACTAGTGGGGCTTTTCGATTTTGTTAATTCTATGGAATCACATCAGATTTAGATTACTGAGAGATTGATCTCAAGTTCATTTAAGTGTGTTACAAAATTTATTAAACTTAGTCAGACAATGTACTTGTGTGCCCAATCCAGTGTTCATGTTAGTCGTATTAGTAATATCATGTTAGTTATAAGACATTTTTCCTATACCCAAGTGAATGCAGGAATTGAGACATTGTGATGTGTTGTTGTCTAACGTCTCTATATTAAACCTATATTGAAATATAATTATGTTGCCGGAGGATTTAGCGAAGGTGTTAGGAGAGTTACAGACGGGTATGTCTGGAATTGCAGAAACTATTTCTAAGATGGAAACGGAAGTTAAAGAACAAATTAATAATTCAGAAGCTAGATTAGAAGCTAAATGTAAAGAGAATGTACAAGCATTGCAAACTAGTACTGAAGAAAATTTAAAATTATTGCAGTCAAATAGCAAAGATGAGTTGATGTTATTAGAGACTAGGCTACAGTCAAATAGTGAAGCTAACTTGAAGGACAATTTTAAGTCATTAGAAGAAAGATTACAGTCAAATACTGAAAGTCATTTAAAAGCTAGTGAAGCTAACTTGAAAGATAACTTTAAATTATTGGAAGAGAAATTACAGCCTCGTAGTGAAGAAACTAACACTGAATTAGAAAATAAGTTAACTAGATTAGAGAATAGTTTAACTTTAAAGAATAATGAGATGCTGAAGACTTTACAGTTAGATATAATTGCAGTAAATATGAAAGGAGAGGAAAATGTTCAAATATTAAGAAAAAATATTATTGACTTAGAAAGTAGAGGAGAAGAAAATATTTTTACTTTAAGAACAGACGTTATGACCATACAGAAAGACATTAAGTCAGATGTATCGAAGTTGAGATTCGACATCGATGGTTTAGTGGCAGATGTAGGAAAAATTCAAGATTGGTCTACCGAAGTATCTTTCGAGACTAAGATTAAGGGTCTAGAAACGAATCTAGGTAACGAAATAAAAGATTTAAAGACAGTAATTGGGACCATTAAAGAGGAAGTCTTGGGAGAGGTCAATTCTAATTTAAAGTCGTTAGAAAATCAATTGCAGAAGGATATTAGGAAGATAGACGACGATATAGAGCAAAAGGTTAACGAAAACTTAGCTTTATTTAAAAATAGAGTCGGAGCAATTGTGGAAGGACGGTATAGTGAGGTCGATGCCGAAGCAAAAGAGAAACGTGAAGGGTTAGATGAAAAATTAATCGCAGGTATGGCAAACTTAGAAGCTAGGTTTACGGAAAACAAGGAAGCGATGAAAATAGATTCAACTCTATTTAGAACAGATGTTGATCTGTTAAAAGAACAAGTCGCGTCTGTAAAGAACACGTGCGAAGGAGAAATTAACAAGTTAAGAAACGACTTAGACGAGAGTAACAAGACGCAGGATGTTACATCGTTAGATGAATTAAAGACGCAGGTCAAGAAATTAGCAGAAGACAGGATGACTAAACTAGAATCCATGTTTAACAGTTTCACCAGTCAGAATATCACATCAGGGGAAACATTGATAAATCAAACAGCGATAGACCGCAGTATGACGAATCAAGAAGCGAGCATGGGAGAAGACCGTCAAATGCAACCGAATGTGAAATTCGAAAGGGCTAGTTCAACCCCTCAGGATAATCCAAGTTCGAATAGGAGTACGCTGGGTCCAAGCGAACGATACTCAGGTCCAGTCACTATTATAAGGAATCGGGATGACAAACCGAGAAAGTTTTCGGGAAATACAGGAGTTACACCAGTAGAATTTCTGCAAGATATTCGAGACTACATGGCGGAACACAGGGTAGCCAAAGAAAGAGAGCTAAGGATAGTAGAACGCGCCTTAGATGGATCTGCACTTACGTGGTTTAGAGCGTTCAGAAGCAATTTTGCGAACATGGAGCAATTTGCCATGGCTTTCTTGAGGAGATTCTGGAGTG
This sequence comes from Meconema thalassinum, assembly GCA_946902985.2. Taxonomy (NCBI): domain Eukaryota; kingdom Metazoa; phylum Arthropoda; class Insecta; order Orthoptera; family Tettigoniidae; genus Meconema; species Meconema thalassinum. Next base: position 127,273,153 of record OX336393.1, on the reverse strand, counting down.
CCGAGGATCAACTCAACGTAAGAGCGGAGATGTACTCTAAACGCTATTCTACGTCACATCCGACGCATTACGCCAACTATTTCACGTCACAGCTGGCTAAATTACAGTTCCTTATTCCTCCATTGCCAGAAGAAGAGCTTTTGCAAGCTATAGCGCGACAGTTACCGATTGAGGTACAGCGATCACTGATAGCATCGGGAGCCAATACGCTGGAACATTATGACGATATTTTGCGGCGATTGGATTATACAAGCGCACAAGTCACGCCTAGAAGTAACAGAAACGACAACAGAAACACGCAAGAAGTGAATGCGGTGGTCGTAGACAATGCAGCTCAAACGGACAGAAGGGATTCCTGGGAAAACAGACGGAACGAAGGGAATCGAGGAAACATCCGTAACGCTCGAGGAAATGATCGATATAGAGGACCATATGAGAGGCCATACGATCAAGAAGCGAGAGATAGCCGATATAGGAATTACAACCAGAATTCCAGGTATCAGGACAGGAATCGATATAACAATAGATATCGGGGCAGGAATAACTGGAGCCAAGGTCAACAGTATAATGGGAACGACAGGCAGGATGGCCGAAGAAACGATCCTAACGACAGACGGGATAATCGTGGACATGAGAGGTCGAGGCAAGAAGATAGACAGCCTAGTGCACCACTCGAAGAGACAGTAAGAGATGTCAATCGAGCAAGCACAAGTGAAGAAAGAAGAAATAAACGTCAGAATAACACGGAATCAAGATGCTAATCATTGGAAGTCAATCATCATTATTGAGAGTCAGAAAGTACCATCATGCTGAGTAAGGGAATTGTAGAGCTATCGTGTACATGTATTATATATAGAATGCCTGAGAGTGTATTTTTTTTTCTCAATCCTGATAAAAAAAAGGAGATGTACGGGAGAGATGTACCCGATACCTATTTTAGGCTATCGGCTACGCCAGCAGACATTAAGCTGTAGTTGAGGTTTTGAGAAGCAATAGGAAAAGATAGCGCACCGATCGCGTCAAGAAGAATGTGAAGATGACGTAGGAGGTCTAGAATCAAGGAGGCATTGATATCTGTGAGAAGATAGAATTATGAATGGAGATGTGAAGCTTTATTGAAACATATATGGAATTATAACAATTAAAACATCTTAGAAGAGGATATATAACATGCATTATATGTCGAAATAATTTTATGGAAGTAAGTTATTTTATAACAGAACAGCCGAGAGGATTCGGGTTCGAGACTATGTTCATGACGTGGGAGCACAGTGGTGGGGGAACAAGCCACGTGCCGCGCGGAGCACATAAGCCAGAACACAGCGCTAGCAAGTGCAGTTGAGCCCAGGGAGACGGGCAGTTCAGAGCAGCTCTATAGCACAGTGAGACGGACATTGAAGGTCACGCAGCATACGGAAACTGTCACGGCAAGAGTGTAGGCGACATTTCTCGCATCGCCGAGCAGCCAAGGCCGAGCGGGTCGTTGATCCAGGCAGGCTGGCCGAGGAGACAATTGTAGACAGCCGGGGTATTTCAAAACCACACTGCTCGTATTTGAAGACTTTATTTCAAGCTTCATTTCGACGCTGTTCAAACACAGGCTTTTACGAATAACCTTATAACCATGCTGTTATATAACACATTCAAAGCGACTTTTACTATTCCAAGTAAACTGAATGTTTAGCATAGGCTCTGATGAACATTATATCGTGCATTTATAAGATTTATATCTTATACAATTTTCATGAGTTACCTATTACGAACAGATACAGGGTGTTTCGTAATCTTGAACACTCTCAAGTAAAATTTTATTTTACTCAAGTGGGACTTTGCAGTAAGTTGAGATTGGACTTGCAATACTCAAACTCAACATTTAAAGGAACAGTGGCGTATATTAGAAGAGGAGTAAGGGGGTCCACTGTTTTCATGAACTTTTCGAGAAGGAGTTGGACAATATCCGCTATGGGTAATCCGAGGTTCAACATGACCGAGTAAACGTGAATAGAGACAAGATGGCACCACAGAGCGATGGATTCGATTCCTGACGAGAGGATTCCAACAGCTGATTCGCTTGGGATTTCGAAGGAAATCGTCATTTCATGGATGAAATGATATGCACGCCGATCTTTCGAGAAATTCTTTATGTAGGGAAAATCGACGATCTTGGAAATTATATCACAACTGATAATGAAAGGTATTGTAAGAGTTCTAACTACCTGATACGATTATTTTCATGAATACTGGGCACACATGTATATTTTTCTAACAGGAGTGATTTGATTATTAAGACATGGTTTGAATTTATATACTTCGAATTTGCTAGAATATGGAGTGACCATATGATATGGCAGGCATCATTATACGATATTCTCACCATTGATTGACTTTATTAAGCAGATGTTTGGTCTTTTAGACATTTTTCCAGCTAGGATATTTTTCATGAATAGTCTTTTTTGTGTAACGAGTATTTCGAACTCGTGATCTGCAATTGATTATCAAAAATTACTTCGTCAGTTCATTGCATACTAGCGAGTGTGTATTATTCATCAGTAGGGATTTTTTTCCATTGGATTGTTTGGAGATATTAAGAAGTTATTCACTTTAGTGAATGAACATCGCTTTTATATGACAACTAGAAACTTGTTGATTCCTATCTGGTACATTCACTCATACAGTCTACGAGATGGGGTCTTTCGTATTTATACGATTGTTTGGTGGCTACTCACCTTACCCATCGTTTAGGGAACTATCATCCAAGCCGACGGGGCGAGGTCTTTCGTATTTATACGACTGTACGGTGGTTACACATCTTACTTGCCATTGAGGGACTCATTTTTATCATCCGAATGTACACGAGATGTAAGTGAATTAAACAAGGAACTACTAGTCACATATCAGTCGAAATTTTGTTAAATAAAGTAACGATAAATGTCAACAGGATTGCATTTAGTAATTCTTGTTTGCCAATCCAATATTTTGTTGCTATACTCTTTTGAGAGTAATTTCAGTTTAACAGCTGTTACAGCTGATGCTTTTGATGATTTTTATAATTGTGTTTGATACCTTTGAGAAGGATTTAAAGTAATTGAATCTTGTAAGATTAATCATTAATGGTCAGATTTATTTTAAGGCAGATCAGTATTGCAGATTTTGATATGAGAGATTATAGCACATTGGTGTTTTTCTGCGATGTGAATTATAAGAATTGTAAGAGAATTTATGCTATTTGAAAGCAGATCTTAAATTACTGAAGTAATATTTTTCCATTTGTTTAAGAAGTTGTCTAGATGTGATCAGAGTAATTACAGTTATTGGAGATTGTGTGCGTTGATAATTTGAAGCCAGTTATATATTTTTTGTAGATCATGCAACATGGTTAAGTGAAGTTTGTGGTAGGCATTTTGTGGAAGTTGCCAAGTGATAGTAGCAATGTTGCTAATGTATTTTGAAGCAGACATGAGGTCGTCGTACCCAGTCTAGCGTATTTGTTGAGATTCATGCAGTATGTGCTGAATATTTATGGAGTTTTTGGAGTAATTCTTATATTCAAATGTGATATTTGAAATATTGAAGAAATATAATGTCGTTGTGGATAGTTAGATCCAACGTGATGTCGTGGAGACAATAATATTTTTTGGCATGATAAATTAAATACGAGATATAACTTGGAAGTAATAAAACTGTAAGACAACGTTCTGTAAACCATATTAAACAATTTGTTAGGAAATTAAACAAATAAATGAAGTTGATAATACAAGATTTTCTGAAAATAATAATTAATGAAATAATAATCTGAAAATTAAGCATATTAACGATCTGACCTAATGAAATAAAAATCAGAATGACTAGATGAAATAATGAAAATCTAAATAACCAGATGATTGAAATTTAAATAAGTTGATAAATTAAATTTTGGAATAAATCAATGAATTAAATAAATGGATGAATTAAAGATTGAATAAATAAACTGATTGAAATAAATTAATAGACGATTGTAATGATGATGAATAACTGAATTAGAAGGTGATAATTAATTAAAGAAGCTGATGATTAATGAATTTATATGGAATTAAATAAATTTAATTGAGAGATAAATTGAAGGAATTGCAACTTGAGTTGAGAATTTAAATGATTAAATGGTGATGAATTAAGGATTTTGACAGGAATATGTAGAATTTTGAAGTGAGAATTAATGTGAGAAATGTTTAATTTTGATGATGACGATAATGATTTTCAATAAGCTACGAATTATCTGTAATTCACAGATAAGTGATTGTTAATGACGATGTAAATAGTGTAAATTAATTATTCAATGTTTAGGAACATTTGATTAACATGTTCAACATTCAAATTATGCCATGCAAACCATAATTTACGTGATATTTAATATGTGTGATTATTATATGTGTATGTTTAGACAGATTAATAACTTAATTAAATCCACATTGATGTTAAATTAAAGAGAAATTAGGTCTCAGGTTTCACAAATGTCAGTGACGAAAGACATAGTGCTACAGTGATCCTGAGAACCCAAGAGAACTTTATAAATTTTTCTTGTTATGTGGATAAAAATAATTTTGGAATAGAAAGAGATGGTTCGATTTTTGGACAATGACAATTTAACTTTGGCATTCGACCATACTCTTAGGTAGGATTTATATTTAAAATATCTGTCTGACTATCAAAGTAAAATAAATTTGTTTTAATCTTAGTTGTGATCTGATGATGGTGTGATGTTCCTTTTTCTTTCCTTGTCTTGAGTAAGGCTTATCCGGAAAGGAAGTGGTTTGCTAGGAATTCAGTTGATGGCGCCCATTTATATTTGCATTATTTGTATTAAACTTAAGCCCGTAACGACCCTAGAGATACTTTGTCTCGTGATACCCACTGCTTTTTCGATAACTCAGCTGAATTTCCGACACATTCCTTATTTGACTAGAGGTTCATTTAACTCCGCTCTGTCCCGGAACTCCAGGAATGCGATGTTATAGCAGATGGGTCATCGCATCCCCAGGACGAACGGGTACAATATGTATCCCTAAAAAATCTCGGTCGAGTTCGTTAATGGGCAAAATCGGTCGAAGGGGGTAAAATGGGGGGCTTTTTTCGAAAAAGTGAAATATCACTATAACTCTCTTAATATGTGAAATATCGAATCCCTTCAAAGTTCATATTATGTGTCGGATAAGTGCCAAAAATTTATGTTTAAAACGTTTTTTGATAGCACCAACCATTGGCCAATGGTGTGGAAAAAAGTGAGTTTTTCGGGAAACATTAATCATATCTCTCTTAATAGGCACAATATCAAAACCGTTCAAAATGGACGATATTACCTTAATAATTACCTAAAACTTTTGTCTGAAAGAATTTTTGATACAACCCACCATTACGCCAAGGGATGAGGAAAAATGATTTCGGAATTAGAAGAAAATGCCAACAGAGATCAGAGGTTACCATGACAACGCTTCTAAATTGATGAGGGATGAGCTATCAGAGGTTGCCATGACAACGTGATCACATTCAGTTTTCCATCTGACTATGTGGGAAGCGGCTTCGGTGACGTAGTCTAGCTGGTAGCATGCTGAACATCTATGCCCAAGGTCGCGGGTTCAAAGCCGGCCGAAGTCGTCGGATATTCAAAGAGCGCTGAAAATCCCTCAGTATGCTTTTTTCAGAGGGGAAGTCCAACGTTCGTTGCAAGTTACTGGTTGCGGTGGCATCTAGTAGCCAAGTTCACAGCTAGGTGTCGTTGACGGTATATTTGGTACCATCATTAGGAACTACTACTTGAAATTGACCGTCTGCAGTCCTTACCTGAATTACAGACCAATACAGCCATCACAATTAACACCGTTTATCATACAGATTCTACACACACCCAAAGTACACGGGGTTACATGACCGCGTTGTCGCAGCCCTAAACTGAGGAATCAACCAACATCTCTGCGGGAGATAAAATTTGACGTGAAGAAGTAACAGACTGTTAGATAGTTACACATCAGTTCCAAACCTTGCATAAGGACGGTGTGACCACAGGTATAAAAATGGACCCCAAATGACAAGAACGTTACCGTCCCCCTAACACAATAAAATGTTAAAAATATGCATAGTAAGACGAAAGAAAAGTTAATTGAGCTCCAATTACATTGTAAAAAACTTTCTCGCAATAAATGAGGTCTGATCCTTCTACGAAAACCTGCATATTTTGCCTAGTATAGCCTATCCCCTAGTTTGCCCGGTGAAATCTACCTCTGCCTTCCGGCGTGCCGAGAGGATTTTTTTTTTAATGTTCATTGGGGCTATTAACATAAATTTTCCTATAGGACCTTCAATAACCTGATGATCACAAATCCAACATGGCGGTGACGCGAAGTATAAATATTCACATGGTCGTTTCCCGCAATTTAACCATCCGAGTGCAGTGAAACTTGGTACAGTAAATCCTTATACAAATATTAATCCACTGGCATCTAATTTTTTTCAATTGTTTCCATAACCACAATATGGCCGCAGTGCGAAATTTTAAAATCTCGTTTTTACTTCTTGTGTCCTAATCATGCGATTGAAGTTGGCATACTACATGTACACAATAATCTTCTTGTAACAGTACATAACTCTAAGACCTGCATATATAAAAATCCAACAAGGCGACCATCTGCAATATCTAGTTGGTTCTCAATATCTACGAATCTATTACAGCAATCAAACTGAAATTCTGTATGTTGATAGTGGCAGGTAACATAAGTAGGATATATGAAAATAGGCTGTATAGTTCTTCACGGTACTACTTGTTCATTATGAAACAGTTTCTCTCACCAATCACAGCTCAAGAAACAGTTGTTTGACCAATTAGATAAGGATAGCATCGCACCTGCACTGAGTTCCAAGGCCTTCTAATTTAAATTTCACTGCCTGGCCTAGTGTCATAGTGTGGTAATCGAGGAGGCCATGAACAAATACAAGTCATTCTCTGAGTCCCATGCGCTCTGTTCAGTACATAAATCTGGCAAAATTTCGACAGATATTTATGAATATTTATGTTCGAACATAAAATAGTTATAATAATTATCTTCGAACATAAACAGTCGTATGCAACTCGCCTATAATAGTAATTAAGACACTCGTATGTAAATTATAAAACTTGCATGCGTTCGTTTTATAAACATACTCGTGTCTTAATTATTGCCATTATAGGCCCGTTGCATAATGTAGGCTACTATTATTTGGATTGATTCTATCGAGACTTTAAAAAAATACAATTGAAAATTTCATCATAAACATCAGAGAAGATGAGACTGACAACTCTTATGTAGCCTATAGGTTTTGTATTTTCTAAGTTATGTATTTTCTAAGGTTGATAAATAATACCACAAACCGATCAACCATATGACAATTTATTTTGAGAAAGCAAAAAAAAAGTACAGACCAGTGCGCAACAACATATAGACGGCTCAGGTGAGATCGAGTAATCGATGATTCTCTGGGTACATGTGTTACCAACTGTTGAGTGTGAAATTTCTTTGGAGCATACATTTTTGTGAGTTCGAATACACAACAATAGGATATGAAAGTTGGAAGTTCGTTGTCTTGATTTTTTTTAAATAAAAAATAAATCGCAGTTACAAATTAATTAAGCCGTGTTTGCTGACGAAGGGCCGTGGGGTTATCGAATTTTCACCACTGCCATGTTGATTTCATTCCTGTCACGGTTTCTTATGACACATCAGTGAACTTACTTTATAGCCGTCTATCATTGTTTCAATATTAATGTTTATTGATGTAATTGTCTTAAGAATATTGAATACAAGTAACAATACGCATGGGTGTCTTGTTGGATTGGTTGGAGCACGGAAGTGAATGAAAAGCACGGTCGGATCGAACGGGGTTGTATTAACTTCCTATCAAGTTTCATTGAAATCACTCCTGCCAATCAAAACCTATTAGGGCCCACACACGCACATGCACATGAAAGGGCAGACGAAAGTTAATCTCGTAAGCATACTCGTATTATTCATGTGATGAAAACGGTTAAATACCGTAAGAAGTTGTGCGGTTTATTTTTAATTCTCCACCCTCTAATAACCTTATTTGCTGAGAAATGTGTTGTTTCTACATGTCGAATCATATCCCATTCTCAAGATTACATAATCTTTATACACATTTTAGGTTTCGCCAACTTGAGTCGATATCTTTGAAGGCAAACTTCTACTTCTTAAATGGTTTATAATACAACTTATTCCCAGGTTCTTTCTTGGTGTTCTTCTTGGTTCGTTGAGGCTACTTGGACCATGTGGTTCCTAACTCTGGCAAGATTTCATCTTAGTCCAGTATTCCTTCATCTTTGCTTTATGGGTTGCTTTCCTTTCCTGAGTCCACTTCACTCCCACTCCAGGACGCAATGTTTTAGTTGTCAATGACTGGAGAGTGTCAGATGTTCTGATCAGCATTCTAAATGTATCCCTGTTGAATATATCCTTGGGACGAATTTCTAAAAATTCGAGGTCTTTTCGAACAAGTCTCTTCCATTTGGCATTTGTCCCCATTCTCTCTAAAAATGATATTGAAGGTTCTTGAGGCCAGTCTCTTGTCCATTCTATGTTACTATAATTGGTTTTACCGTTCGTTGAATTTCGGTTTTAATATTATTTTACAGTGAAACGTGACTTTTTGAGTTTGTATATACAGTACTAAGTTTTGTGCTGATTAGTACGGTAGTTTAGAGTTTGTATTTTCTAACATTTAAAACCTAAATTTTCTAACATTTATGATTTTCATAAATGTTCATAACTTTGTATATCCGATTTGTATAGATGGGCCGGTCATTCGTGGCCCGTCGTAAGCGCGTGATAATTCCTTTTAAAGCCCGAGTAGAACACTGGGATCATTGAATAATCACATGCGCTGCCGAGGACATATTGTGCCCTTTATTTGCATTGATCACAAAGGTATGGGGGCTCACTGTGGGTGGAGACACCACTGCGCACGTAATATGTACCGGTGAAGATGGAACGGCCCACTTATACCAAGCGAAGATTTTGTGCAATGTTATAATAAACAAATAGGATGAAAATAATATAATTAAATAATATTAAAATTCCACGTCATATTTTTCACAAAAATGTTGAAAACTAAGACAAGATATAAATAATGTTATTGGTTTTACGTCCCTTTTAAGGACTGAGGCTTTTAGAGACACCGGGGTGCCAGAATTTCACACCCAAGGGGGTCCTTAACGTACCAGTAAATTAATGACACGGCTCCTTCGCATTTGCGCACCCTCAAATAACTGCGCCAGGATTCGATCCTGCAACCTTGAGAACAGCTGGCGAAAACGTTACCGCCGAGAACCTAGCTTACAAATACACATATACGGTACAATAACACCGTAATTGTGGATACAAAGATTCAGCTTAGGATTTTTTTTCCACTAGTTGGCCGTAATAGAAGTTCCTTCCGACGAAAAAATCCAAATCTTCCACCAAAAATATAGATAATTTTAGCAAATGATCAAATACAAGTGACCAAATACTGTAACCATTTTGCTGTTTTATTTGGATTTATTGATATTGTAATCTTCAGTGAACACAAAATAATTCCAAATAATGGAATATGTGAAAGAGAAAAAAATTACATGTGATTAAGAATCAAGATTATTTTTAGCTTACTTTCGATTCTTGCAAAATATGAAAGTAGACTTATGAGATCTACACAGGGCCAAAAAGTTGTGTGTCTGTCTGTGTGTGCGAGTGTGTGTGTACGTGTGTGTGTGCATTGGTATATCTGTGCCCCCCTATCAATTCAAACACGGTGAAACTGAATTGAACGAAATTCCGTACAGAGGTAGCACTAGCACAGGGCACCTCGGTGTCATGTTTTATATCGCCGCTATCTTGACGGAAACGTAATGGCGGTCACCCAAATATTCATAGCTTAAATCAAATTACGACTAACATAATCGTCTGATCTCTACCAAATTTTGCGACAACATACTGTGACCTGGAGTGAACAGACAACCGCAGCGAGATAGCAGTAAATACAGTGTTAGCATGAGATATCTCTCGGGGTGTTCTGTGCTTTGGCTGTAGTTACTATACACTGTACTCGAGCTCCCCGTTAAGGAAAAGGAAAGACGTCACGACATATAACAGAAAATTAAATACATATTTCATAACAAACCAATTCACCAAATAAAATTTATTCACTAAATAACTACCTGCTGGCAGAAGCAAAACAATAGCACATGCATTCCCTATCGGATTTTATGCCTCTCAAAATAAAAATAAATCATTGTCTTATTTAAGATTGTCCGTTGGTCTAGACTATGTTTATAAATCACACTTTAATTTGTTAATCTATACAATTCGAGAAGACATAAAGTTATATTTAAATTTACCTGTTAAGTTGCACTGTTAAATAATTCTATTCACTTATTTACAATTAATCATGACACTAGCATGGATTAGTTTCACATTCGATTCTTGATTCTCTTATGAAATGACACAATTCTTAACGCAGTTTGTTTAAATACATCATAGTGGCTATTGTTGGGCACAGCAGTTAAATTATTACAGCCGAACATTGATAATAATAATAATAACCAGTATTGGTTTCGTTGAAGTTAGCTTTGAATATCCTTTCATAAATTTCAGGATCTAATGCACTGAACATGAATTCAGATGGCCACAATAAAAATTGGCATGACAACATTGCTTGTAATAATTCAATAATTTGAGCTGTTAATATCTCAGGGGACATCTTTAGGATTTGGAACACATTGAAGCATGATGGGACAGGATCTAACTCCCGCAACTCCCATTTTATTTTTTATTAAAAAGCATACAGCTTTCTGTGGATGAGAATACGACTCCCGCAACATCCACTCAACACGAGGATTAACGTCTCATTTAACTACTTTCACAAAGTGCATTGGCACAGAATAACATCAATTAAGCTTCATTTATCAATTCCCTATAAGATAACAGATCTTAAGCTCTCAGATTTATATGAACAATTAATTGTTTAATCACTATTTAACACTTTTATCATAGTCTTTCATGTTTATCATTCTTAAGGAATATTACTTCCATAGCTATTCATAGAATTCAGCATTCATCAATATTAATTCATTGAAATATCTATTATTATTATTATTATTATTATTATTATAATTATTAGAAAAAGATATTCTGTCATGCAGAAGAAAAATTACACTGGGGAACAGCCATTTTGTTGTCTTAGATCTGTGACTTGTTCTTAACTAATTTTTGGTCTCTGAATTCAAAAATGTTAGCAGTTTTTAGCCTACTTTCGATTTTTGCAAAAAATGAAAGTAGACTTATGAGATCAACACAGGGCGAAAAATTGTGTGTCTGTCTGTGTGTATGTGTGTGTGTGAGTCTGTGTGTGTGTGTGTGTGTGTGAGTGAGTGAGTGAGTGTACTCTGAATGTCTGTCCCCCCCTATCAATTCGAACACGGTGAAACCGAATTAAACGAAATTTGGTACAGAGGTAGCTCTAGCATAGGGCACCTCAGTGCCATACTTTATATCGCCGCCATCTTTACCAAAACTGAATGGCGGCCACTCAAACGTTCAAAACGTAAACTCAAATTACGGCTAAACTAATCATCCGATCTCTACCAAATTTGGTGACAACATACCTTTATATAGGACGCGTCTTTCACCCAAACCTCAAGGTCATCGGCCTTGCCATTTCAGGATGGTGGCCGTGTGAATTATGCAACCATTATAATCAATAGCTTAAGACCCACCAATTCAGATTATCAAGCCTAGGGTGGTTTAAGCTATCCTGAAGGTCGTGATCCGTTATTTATTATAATTTAATATTATAATATTATTCTGTATCACTGGCTTAAATGAGCTGAGCTGTATCTGCCACACGACAAGATGGCAGCTGTCCTCATGAGCCTGTCTTATATTTCAGTAGTTTTAGTATGTTGTATGCGATATACCCTACTGATACAATAATATAAACTTTGTATGAAATGATCTATAATGAAGATGTACTGCAGTGAAGAAATAGTTTATTTCAAGTCATTATTTGCCAACAGGTTGAATCTAATATATCAGTTAAGATCGCCATGATGTTACGGATATGTTTAGCTCTGGGCTAGCGTGTTAGCCTGTCACGCAGTAGACTGGGGATCGAATACTGCTACAGTTGACTTTTTTTTTTCTTGAATTCTTTTACAAATGATGTGCACAAGCTCTTTTCACAGATACTGAATAAAATGTCATTTAGCTCAAAGGGGAGGCTAATGTATACACTCGTTTATTAATAAAATCACAGTCCCAGCATTGCACATAAACAGAAGACATTACGAAAAGGAGAATAGAAGAATTAGATACACGATGTTATCAACCACAGCCTTCTTAATGTCTCTGTACGGTGCTGTCCTCTTGTGGGTTATGTGGGTAGTATTGTTCCAAATATACCGCTGTGTCAATACCTGGCCTCCTAAAGTATGGCAATTTTGTAATACTGGTAGTTCGACTATTAGCCACGATCGCGCTCCGATTACCTTTAATGATAGAACGTACAAGGCACTGCCGGCAGGAAGTTAGGTCCTCATTTGAGTACGTAATTCAATTGCTTATATGAGGACGAAGCGTCCTGCTGGCAGGACCGTTCTTTTTTTCATTATATAGAGGGAAATGTAACGAATCAGCGCATGCACGTCTGAAGTTGGTAGCTCTGACCGTTCAGTAATGGCGGCGATTATACGTAATGGTGACTGTGTTTATGTTTTTGCTACCTATTTCGATGCTCCAACAGCGGAGATGCATGGAGTCGCTCGTTATTTGCTAGTAATTATGATATCAGTAAATGTCATGGTACTGTAGTTTAAATTACGTGTAGTTGTGCAACTGTGCAGTGGGATATTGACAAAAACACAACTAGGCTTTTTTTTAATTTATTTATTCTCGAGTGATGGACGCGCCGTCGCTCATACATTTATTTAGTCTCTGTACTATATGAAAACACGTTTATACTTTATACGTTTATATATTTTAGAGTCAATATGTTGTTAAGAGACAGTTATTGTATTAGTCAATATGAGACATATTGAATATTTTAGAATATTTACAGACTTTTATTGTTTGCCCAGTACCAGAACTGCAATATTATTACGCTCTGATAACCCAAAGTACTGCCGGAAGGACGCGTCCTGCTGGAAGGCCAGTTCAAACATTTGCCATAAGGGTCCAAAGTCCTGCTGGAAGGACGCACCGCTGTGTACAAAAGTACTTCCGGAAGGTCCTTCTAGCAGGACGAGTGACTGTACGCTCTATCATTAAACACTGCCAGTTGGATCGCCTCCCTCCTGCTACTTTAAACTGCCTACTCGTTGAACACCCAGAGGCGTACTAGATAAATATGAATTCACTGCTAGGTCGCAGCACCAACCTACTGTGATTGGCGCGGATTTTTAAGGGGAAGGTACCCAAAACGATAGATCCTTAAGTTTGCAGGCTGGCTTAATATAGAGATTAACGGACGTGAATGCATTACAATAAGTTAGTAGTTTTGTTATTCAATCATCATAAAGTATATAATATTGATTTTGACACTTACTGGCTAATTATCAATATAAAAGAAAACAAACACTACATGGTGGTAGAGGTGGTTATAGGGATGAGGACAAAGGTTTATAAATATACCCATACATTTAGGAGAAAGTAGGCTATATGTTCTTTGCTGAACATCTTGTTCTCTATCACGTCAAGTTCTTAAACTACAGGATACTCTCTCTTTACCCTATAAGTCATACAAACTGGGCATACAAAGGAAAATAAAGTGGGTACTAACCAATCGTATTAGAATATTAGAATATTTTATTCATTCATTCAAAGGTTATTATAATATTAAAAGTTAAATTGTGTTTATACAAATAATAATAAAAAAGATATTAGGGTAAAATTTTCGCTTATAACTTTTCCTAGAATGTTCAATCTGGGGACAATCTCGCTTGCTGCTCCAACAGTAGTCACCCATCATACTGACATCCCATCTACCTTGATACCTTGCCTCCATGACCTTCAAATCTTGGTGGAATCGCTCACCCTGTTCATCGCTAACAGCACCAAGATTTTCTGGAAATTTAGCAAGATGGCTATGTAAGAAATGCAGTTTGATACTCATGTTACAGCCAAGCGTTTTAAAGCTCTCTAAGAGTTGTTGAACAATTTCTACATAATTCTGGGATCGTGTATTTCCTAGAGAGTCCTTGACAATACTTTTGAATGCCAACCATGCATTCTTTTCAAGTTCGGTCATTGTTTCTATGAAACTTTCATCTTTAATAAGTTGCCGAATCTGTGGCCCATCAAATACACCAGCCTTTATCTTCTCATATGACAAGCTAGGAAATGCCGAAATGATATACTTAAAACAGTCCCCTTCAGTTGACAAAGCTCTAACAAATTGCTTCATAATACCTAGTTTTATATGCAAAGGCGGAAATATAATGTTTTTTTATGTCGCCCAAATGGCTGACTTACAATATTTGGATCACCAGGTTTCAGATCAGATCTTGGCGTCCACTTTGACTGCACCCAATGCTTCTCACGAGCTCTGCTGTCCCACATACACAGAAAACACGGATACTTGGTATATCCGCGTAATCGCATGCACAACAACTGTAGAAAAAAACTTGACTTGATAGGAAAAACTTTAGTACAGTTTTGGGATCAGCATGTCAATTTACCTCTAAAACAGCCTAAATATCGAAGTCAACAGAATTTGTAGTTACAAATTGTTCCCCTGTGTTATTAATGCATATTCTGTGTCGTAAATCTGCTGCGTTATGAATGGGGTAAGACTTCCCATATTATTTACTGCAATATAAAAATGAAACATTGAGGATTGCACCTCAGCTGCAAGTCTAATTTGACTACAAGGAAAAATTACTCCTTAAAATATGCAACCATTCTAACTGTAAAGGCGTTTCTTAATAATAGAGAAAGTGAATTGGTTTATCGGATCGGCGGAAAACTCATGGCTCTAGAAAATATTTAGGCTTTTCGGAAGTCTACGATATCATAATTTCTGTGGCGATTGGACCTCCCTCGGTGCAGATCGAATCCTGGCTCCAAGGATCTGTGAAGTCTAAACGCTGGTCATGGGACATGTTATGGCGTTCAACTCTCCTGTCGTCCACAGAAATGTGGCCTAGCTCCTCGTTCCTAATGGGTCATCCTGGCATGATCTCCTCACATACCGCTGCCTTAGCTGCTAACCATCTTCGATAATTGGGGCAGTGAATAATCCTATCATAGGGCTGGTTCTCATTCATACAAGGCATGCTGCTAGTATGGCCATTGTCAATTATGAAGTCCACTTATATAACCCAGTGGTCTGACGGGACAGGCAAATGGTAACAATTCCTGGTGAGAGTGTCTTTATCAAACATGGGCGGAGTCTGGCCTGATATTCCCCGTACAAATGTAAGCTGTTAGGGTAGCCTATTATCACTTACAAATGTTAAATGGCTAAACTTGAATGTGGTCCCAGTTCTTATGATTGGTGTAAGTGGTGGGAATAACACACAAGACAACAGTCAAATACTTGTGTATAACAAGTCACACTCACATACCTTTGGATTTCTCGAAGTATTCAACCAGATGAATAATTATAAGTTTTGAAGCACTTGGAAACACTGTGATGTTACCACTAACGTAGCACAAGGCTATGTCCACTCGGACATAGTAAAGTAGTAGAAATTGCCTATCTCCAAGGAGCTATCGCTCATAATGACGGCGTATTATACTGCCGTAGTGACACACACACGTGGACTAGTATGACGACTGTTGGACTGTTCGATGACTGTGTAGATTGTCGACTGTACCTGACCTCTCACAAGGGCTGGCTTTTATACTGTCCCAAGGACACATATCGATCGTTCAATTCGCATTACGTAATGCTAGATCTTACATCCCATTGGCCATTTCCATAGAATCATCCAGAAGGTTAGCAATTTCCATTAAATACATCAGGAATAAACTGGTGAATTGCTCCTAATGTAATTCTGAAGTGCTGATATAATCTTCTTCCATAACAAAAGCCTTACAAGTATACAGCTTTCCATATTCGTTGGCTACACGTGAGACACGCGGCTGGTTCAAACTATGGTGGGTCGACAGCTGGTCAAGGGCTCGCTGACGTCACGGCGCGCTCTCTTCAAATTCTCGCCCGACCAAACCATCGTAAATGGGCACAATACCTCCATGTGGGAAGCGTCTTTTGACCAAACTACAAGGTCATCAGCCTAATAGTTTGAGATGGCGGCCGTGTATGTGTGCAAATCTATCCCCCATATCAATCCAAACACAACGAAACCAAGTCGAACCACCTTTGGTACAGAGGTAGCACTAGCAAGACACAACTAAGTGTCCTGTTGTACATCGCCGCCAACATAACAAAAAAGAAATGGCTCCCACCCAAATGTTCTGAGCATAAATCAATTTATGACTAACCTAATAATCCGATCTCTGCCAAATTACGCAACAATATACCTTAATGAGGGAAGCGTCTCTTGCTCAAACTACAAGGTCATCAGCCAAATAGTGAACCATTTTCCTGGTTCAGCAGAGTCCAAATTTATATTCCATCACTTCTATTACACGATCTACCGACAGTAGTGGCTACGCTGGCTAAAGCGCAGCATTAGGTCATGGGGCCAAGCTCTCTGCTGACTCGGTAGACGCGTGGGTTCGAGCCCCACCGTCGGCCGTCCTTGAAATGGTTTTCCGTGGTTTCCCATTTTCAACACCAGGCAAATGCTGGGACGGTACTTTCTGACATGCCACGGCCGCTTCCTTCCATATCCATGCCCTGTTTCATTCACCATCATTCATTTCATCTCTCATTAACTCCTCTCGTGAGGTTGGCGTCAGGAAGGGCATCCGGCCGTAGAAACCATCGCCACAAAGACTTCCATCGCATCTCATCACCGACCCCGTTGGAAAACGGGATTAATAAGGGGTAGACATACACACACTTCTATTACACGATCTGACTATGGTATTTAAATATTTATTCGTTTATTATTATTAATTCATGTATTTCATTCTTTTATTATGTCATTTTACAGTCCTCCGCTGTACTTTTTCTATCTTTACTTCTCTTATTGATGCCATCTGGTGGCATGAATTTGGCATCTCTTCCTATTATTTTCTCGTTCTCAATGAACGACTAACCAAATTTTCTGATCTCTCCGATTTTATCGGAAGCTTTTCGCTTCCAACTCTTTTTTTATGAGTATACTGAACCCTTTACCCTATGTTGGATAAATGATTCTACTTTTTATTTCTTCAATTAATAAATATTTCAACCAGCATCATGAAAGTAGCCAGACAGCGATGAGGAAATTTCAAGCATTTGTTGGAGACAGTAGGGACATACCTGCAACAGTTTAACAAAAGGCTAAATACTTGAGCTATGAAAAGAAATAGCATAGCGATGTATCACAAGGACAGGTGTGGCTACCTCAATTTTAGAAGCGACGAGTGGTGAGACATGGTTCTGGTATGTTCATTGTGATATTCGCGCCTAGAAGAAAAATGATGCAGTAACGTGAATGGCTGATGAAGAAAATAGACACTCCCAAGACGCCAAGATCTACTAGAAACCGCCAAATTATCAGAAAATGGAGAACCAATGAGAAGAGAATGCCTACTTGCGCCCCAACTCCGGCTGGGGTACGCGGTGGCTAGCATTCACGCGGGAAATCGCCTAGACAAAATCTCTACGATCGATTCTAGGATTAATGGGCATATTCTTGACCTGTGCAATATTACAAATTCAGTGATATTTATTTCATTCCTGTATCACAATTATTTCGAGAAAATTTTACATAAAATCCCCCTCCATCTAGACCCAAGGGCCAGTTCATTTATAAGTGTGTCGAAGAGCCTAGACTTTATTATTATTCTGTGCGTCTACGGACGTAGACTTTATTATTATTCTGTTCGTCTGAGGACGTAGACTTCATTCCGTGTGTCGAGGACACAGGACTTTGATTCTGTTCGTCTGAAGAGATAGACTTGTATTTTTGTGTGTCGAGGACACAAGATATTCATTGTAAAGTGTTAAATTCAGTGATAGATAGTCATAGTACTATAGTTATAGGGGCAGTATCGTCGATAATTCGCCAACGAACAGTGACAGGGAATATAGTACCTGAACAAGCGAATTTAGTAGTCAGACATAAAGTGTATAATAACCTAATTTTTGTATCAGCGCAAGGATGACATCGATGAATGCAGAGGAAGTTTGGAATTCTCAACACTCCGTCCAGATGGCTGATATGAGATAAAGAACCATCCAGTTGGGGAATGGCGTCTGATGTTCTTTGACGGGTGACTACAAAAAGAGATGAGTACAAAATAATATTTTATTATTTGTTAAATTAACTTATGGTTTATGGGACATATTTTTTTGTAAATACTTTGCTTGTGTGATTAAAGTAGTATATTTAGTTTTGATCTGACACACTTTTGTTTGGAAGCAGCTCGCACAATTGTAGTTTTTGGAAGGTTCTTTTCTTTGTGTTGTGTTAACTAACGTATCTATGTGAACGGCCGTGTTCGCCTAGGTTACGAAGTGCGGTTAAAAACGTCTCTCGGAGATATGTCGTGTTTCAGAAGTAGGACTGAATTAATATAATTATATAGTAGATTGGAGGGTAACAAAATTTTGTTGAGATTTATTATTGATCAGATTCAGTGTGATTATTGCCTTTGGAGCAATGTAATTTGTGACGAAGAGTATTCAGCTCTATCGTAGGTTTTAATATTGTGTTAAATGTTTGCGAGCTCTAATTCAGCAGACCCGTGTGAAAGGCGTTATGTCAGTCCCAGATGTGTATATTGTGAGTATATTTTGTGGTATTACAAGCGGGATTTTCAGCAGAGACTGATTTCTGTCAGCTTGGTACCAGATTCATATTGTATCCTTGCGAGGACAATTATGGATATGTGATTATTGTCTGACCATATGTTGAGTTGGAGGAGATGTTAGTTGCTGTTGATTCCTTGAGATAACAGTCCAGCTGGTCGGCTATTTATATACACTGGAAGGGGGACATGACTGGTATTGAGGAAGGGGTGAGTTGTGGTCACAAGGGCTGGCTGAGTTTCGCAAGCAAGCTCATCATTAGTGGAGTGCACGTATGGCTCCCAATTTACTTGAAAATAAATATAAATGTGAGAAACTGATCAATGGTAAAATTGTTTAAATAAATGGGAGTTGCCTACGAAACACGATAACCTTCGAAGCGTTTCATTAACATGCAGTTTTGTTAATATAAAGTAATCTTATCCACTCAGGTGGTTTGTTGTTGTTGGTTTATTCTATGTTTATTTTCCATGTGAGTGACCCGTGAGTCACGTGCGGCGCTGTGTTTCCTTGTTGTTGAGTATCTGGCCATGGTGGCAGCTCATTTGGTTAAGTGTGTCACCACACTAATAAGGGTCTCAGAGAGATGCCTGTAAATAGTAGAGTTGTAATATGTGTGTCAGAGTTAGATTTAAGGATTTTTATTAAGGTTATGCCCATATCCATAAACATTGATTTACGAGATGATTGTTCGTGAGCACTGTGGCTGTTAACCCGTTGTGAACGAACGATCATCCAAGTACTCATTTCTCGTAGATAGTCACCACGCGAACATAAATTCACATGCAAGGTAGTGGAACTAGGATCCACATTTTATTAGAAAAGGGGAGATCCATCTGACTCCTCAAAATGATAGATATTCCTGTCAGGGGAAAATTCAGGGAGGATTTTGTTTTTTATTGTTTTTTTTTATTCTTTTATGCACAAATTAGTTATTAAATCTTGTTATTATCTTACGTTTTGTCTCCTTTGTTTCTTAATTATAGTTTTTATCCTATAACCCTTGCCTCAGAAAAGCACGTTGTTTGGCGGACGTAAACACCACACTAAGAACTGAACGCGACCCCTTGATCAAAGATTCTTGCATAAAACACTGCTATTCTGAAGGGTTCAATACATACGTATAATTTTCTATTAATTAATATATTTGGTTTTTCTTTTCGCTCGTTTATTTGTGTCGCTTTTCACCTTACGAAAACACAGCAATATCACGGTAAGTAGTCGCCATGTTCCATTTCTCGATATGTATGAATTAGTGAACTGTTACGTGCGTCTTGTACGAGCATGTTTCGCTATTCTGCATATCCTTTTGTTCACCTTTACCCTTGTGTTTATGTTTTTGGTCCCGTTCCCCTCCCCTTATTTTTATTCTTGAGTTCAGTATTTAGTTGGGTATTGTATATCTTGGACTTGGCGTTGGGCATACATGCATGTTTTGAGATCCCGTGTGTGGGTGCAGTGTGTGCCTCGGCCTCCTTTCATATCCTGCATTTTCGGGATGCTCATATTACTGCCATGATGTTCGTCTAGTCTCGTCTGTGCCTTGTGTAAGATATTTTGGTCATTGCATATTACTACGGTATTGATATGCACCTGGATCTTAGGACGGACCTGTACTGTTGAATCGTATACTTAGGGGCAGAGGACCTCGTAGTTCTGCCCCTCAAAACAACAATAACTAACTAACTATCGTATATTTCATTCTTTTCTGACACAAGCGATGTCTTGATTTTACACCACTATCTACTGCACTCAAGTTCTTTTTATCGTGTCTTTGAGTGACATTGCGGTTTATTATGCAAATCATTTACTCATGACCCTTTCCTCCCCTTTTCCTGCATGTCCCCCTATTACTGAGATATCTACATTTGGCTAAGTATCCGTAAGTCTATTTCGTTTTGTTTCTGTTTAACGGTGTTATACACGATTTTCTCTGATATGTAGTTCGTTCCCGCCTCAATATGTATTCTTGTATCTTTCCTTCTTTCTTTACCTAATCCGGGAGCTCCTTTGGGACTGTAACGCTTACTTTGTTACAATCCAGATTTTCACAAGACTATTCGTCAGCTCCTCTTCATCTATCCTTTCCCAACGTCATATTTTTTAAAAACCCTACTACCTTACGTCAGAGGACGTATCTTGATGTGCTCCACTTATTTTTCGCTCATCATAGCTTGTTATCGTTCCTCTCGCTTCAGATCTTTTGAGTATTTGAAATACATGTCGTCTCGACAATTTCTGGCCTATCCCTCGTTGTCTTTTGTGTCTTATAGTCTTTCTTTACTTTCGTTCTCGGCTCATGTTTGGCGAGATACTGTCAAAATAGGGGACTTGGTTGAACTTACTCTCTTAACGAGGGTACGTTCGTCCACGACCCTGGGGTGCCCAGCTCATCTTCTTGAGTCCTGGCACGGTAGTCTTTCAAAACAATGGTTCCAGCACGAAACTATTCTACTCTCTCTTCCACCGCCAGTTTTACATCCTTCTCAAGAAGATTGCTGCTATGCCTGGTGTCTCCTGCATTCACGTAAGTGCAAACCTATTTCATCACTACGTTTAAGGTTGGCGCAAAATGGTAGCAGAGCGTGGTCGTGTGCCAAGTCTACCCTGCAAGTCTTAATTATTCCATCCCTTTCAGATGCTGTCCATGAAGAGATACCGCATGTATATGATCTTTTGTTCACCTTGTACGAATGTTTATTCTTTGATTGTTCTTTTGTTTTAGCGAGAGTCTCCATGTTGGATTTTTTCTTCCTGTCTGTTGACTTGACCATTCTAACTGGAATATATATATATATATATGTTTTAGTCTTCTTTCTGTTGACAGCTAGGCCATTAAATACCATCGCCAATCATCCTTTTAGAAATACACTGAACAATATAATACATAGGCCTATTTAGTATCAAATGGTGTATAGAAACGGCAGAAAACGCTAATGAAATCACTGATTGCAAGACATAATATCATGGAGTTATACTAACCCAGTTGTTAACCAAGTATTAGTGTAGCGCATGCATGGCGTAATGGTAGCGACCTGAGCTCATAGTCTGGAGGTTCGTAGATCAAATCCTAGCAGGTTAATTTTTACTTCATTTTTTAAAAAAATTATTGATATATAACTACTCACACGTTATAATGTTTAGCTTACATACTGTGTATTTACAGTCGAAAATATTATATACCAGTGTCATTCCATAAGTCATGGCAACTATGTTATACCCTTCGATAATGCTACAGCATGGCAAATCCACTATGTGCATTGAACCGTTAAGGCTGTGTGATATCTCAATGCCAACAGAAAATAGGGTTGGAGTACAGGAGTTAACGGCAAAGGTACAAATGATGACCACACAATGGAACTCCGTGTACATTTGTTTTGCACTAGTAGCCTACAAATGGAACTCAAATCAATATATTAACATCCAGGGCACTGTTTCGAAATATTGGAACATTGTTCTATAACAGACACGGACATGTCAGTTCGGGCAGACAAGTGGCGTCCACTTCGCGGTGAGTCTGCAGTTGCTGCGCGTCCATGTCGGAAAGCCTCCACCCAACGTGCAACTGTTCGGTAATCACCAACAGCTTCACATAGAGCTGCATCACACTGCGTAGCATTTCTGCCACCGAGAAAAGCAATTTTCACGAATGATCGCTGTTCCAATCTAATTACATCCATCTTGTAGCACGGCCAAGCTTAGAATGAACGTGTATGGCGCTGGACCTAGCCACCTGCACTTACAGTCGCCTTCTGTCAGGTGAATTCTGTGCTGTTTGCCGCGGGGTTTCGAATGGCTACACTGGAATTACCGTAATGACATGTGTTCGAAGGATATAACATAGTTGCCATGACTTATGGAAACACCCTCGTATACTTATAACACCACATATTTCAACACTCGACTACAGCGATTAAAACTCGTTGACCTTGATCCGTGGTAGTCTATTGTTGTTGATTCTATAGGGGTTTTGTGGCAGCATTTTGTGTAGCTCCGTTTACTTGGGTGTGTGTAGAATTTGTCTGACAACCTGTTTCAGTGTGATATCAGTAGGCTAGTGTGTGTACTTTTATACGAGGAAGGATTTGGGTAGGAATCTGTTGTTTTTGTTGTTGTTGTTTCATTTGAGATGCATGGACATCATGGTCATCAAATCCAACCAATAACATTTCAAAAATATCAGGAATGGGAATGGTTCTTCAGGCGTGTATGGAATGAGTGTACAATGGCTCCCAAGAAGTCACCATACACTGAAAGACTTGTGAAATAATCAGGTTCGATTTGGTGGATCATTGACGTTACTATTCGGTGGTTTCAGGCAAACGCTTCCAGTTATACCTCACTCAACACCAGCATGACAGCTTAAAATATTCAACTTTTTGGATCACTGTCAAAACAATGCATTTAACAAGAAATATGAGAGTTCAACTTCAAAATGACCCAACAGCTGACATATTTTTAACACAATTACTCGAGCTCGGCAACAGCACCGCACCTAAAAATCCAGAAACAGGGAAATTTACCATCCCATCTCATTTCTGCAACATTGTGAATTCAGAAGACGAATTAGTAGACAAGGCTTTTCCAAGCATGAAAACAATATATCAAAATCACGTTTGGTTGAGCGGAAGAGCCATTCTATCGGCTAAAAATGTAGACTCAACGGTATGAGCATCATCATTTAAACAGAATTGCAGGTGAAATAGTGACATACAAATCCATCGACTCCGTGTTGAACCAAAGTGAAATATTGAATTTTCAAATGGAATTTCTTAATTCCCTCGAAATTCCCGGCTTACCGTCACACACTCTGAATTTGAAAATTGGAGTGCCAATTTTATTAATGCGAAACACCAATTAGTCAAAGTTATGTGATTGCACACGATTAGTAGTTAAAAATACATGAACAATCTCATTGACGCGACTATGCTCATAGTACCACATAAAGCTGAAGACGTACTACTTCCTCGGATACCATTCATCCCGACCGCCATGGCGTTCCAGTACAAACGACTTCAATTACCAATACGCCTTGTATTCGCTATGACTATCAATAAAGCACAAGTACAATTTGTAAGTGTGCTGTTTGAAATTAGAAGACAATTGTTTCTTTCGTGGACAATTATATGTCGCATGCTCCAGAGTTGGTAAACCATCTGATCTGTATGTTTAAGCAGAAAACGGACGAACAAACAAAGTAGTCAATCCACTAGCTTTACAATAACAAATGATCTCATTTCACAGCATAGACACAGCTACGCATGGCATAATACTGCATTGAATGACGTGTTTTCTTGATGAATCAATGTTCGCTACAATACTGTCATTTACTTACCCATTTCATTTCAGCGAAGCGTGGCCGGGTTAAGCTAGTTATAATTATTGTTATTATTATTATTATTATTGCTTCTTGCCCTCGTTTAGTCCACCTACGGACCACGCTATTTCAACTGTCCTTTTTCATTTACTGTATTTGCGCCTGAGCTTTAACGTTCACTCAGTATTCCCGCATTTGTTTCCTATGCTGTTCCTTCCTCGCTTCTGTCCATGTTTTGCCGGTATTTACTTTTGACTTTCCTTGGAAACCACGGTGTTCTTGGAGTTTCATCTTGAGCGGATATTCTCCTGTGTTATCCCCACTTCATGAGGTCTGTTTGTATCTCGGTTATCCCCGTCTCCTTGTTTTTTAGCCTATTTTCAATTTTGAAAAAAATAGGCTTATGAGATCACCTTTTGTCCGTGTGTGTGTGCGTGTGTGTGTGTGATTCATGTGTGTGTGTGTCCCTAATAAAATCTAAACGGCTGGAGCGATTTCAATGAAACTCGGTAAGGCCTTAGCACTATTCCGGGCGACCCCGACCGTGCACTTCAAATTTTGTTACGACTCACCAATCCAACATGGCGGCTGTGCGAAATATTTCACCAGCATTCAATATCACTGAAACTATTGGCGACATTACCCTGACATTTTGTGTGGTGATAAAGGAAACTACTATAAGTTCACTTATGTGACCTTTGAAAACCTGGTAACTACAAAACCAACATGGCGGCCAAGCGAATTTGCGACTTTTAAATAGACGTTTCTCGCGATTTAACCAACCAAACGCAATAAAACTTGGTACAGTATATGTTTATACACATTGTAATGCACCGACATCTAACTTCGTTCAATTGTTTACATAACCACAAGATGGCGGCTGTGCGAAATATTTCACCGGCATTCTATATCTCTGAAACTATTTGCTGTATCACTCTGAAATTTTGTACGGAGATAAAGGGCACTACTGGAAGTTCATCTATATGACTTTCAAAAACTGGTTAACTACAAAACGAACATGGCGGCCTAGCGAATTTAAAAATTTTAAATAGACCTTTCTCGGATTAAATGTTCCAAACGCAATGAAATCTGGTACAGGAAATGTTCATATAGATTGTAATGCACTGGGATCTAATTTAGTTCAATAGTTTACATATCCTTAAGATGGCGGCTGTGCGAGTTTTAAGATTAAGTTTTTATTTCTTGTGTCGAAATCATGCGATCAAAATGAAAGTTTGTATAATGAACCTACGCAATAATTATCCTTTAATGGTACATGACTCTATGGCCTATACATTTAACAATCCAACATGGCGACCATCCGAAATATTTAGACGATACTGAATATCTACGAGTCTATTATAGCAATCATACTGAATGTTTTAATGTTCATAGGGGCTATGAACTTAAATTCATCTATAAGACTTTAAATAACCTGGTGATCTCAAATCCAACATGGTGGCGACGCGAAGTATAAATATTCACATGGACGTTTCTCGCAATTTAACCATCCGAGTGCAGTGAAACTAGGTACAGTAAATCCTTATACGAATGGTAATCCACTGGCATCTAATTTATTTCAATTGTTTCCATAACTTATGTTAATTGCCACTATCAACATACAAAATTTCAGTTTGACTGCTGTAATAGATTCGTAGATATTGAGAACCGACTAAATATTTCGGATGGTCGCCATGTTGGATTTTATATATGTAGGTCCTAGAGTTATGTACTGTCACATGAAGATTAGTGTAGACCTGCACCATTCAAGCTTCAATCGCATGATTAGGAAACAAGAAAAAACAAGGAGATTTTAAAATTTCGCACAGCTGCCATCTTGTGGTTATGGAAACAATTGAAATAAATTAGATGCCAGTGGATTAACATTCGTATAAGGATTTACTGTACCAAGTGTCACTGCCCTCGGATGGTTAAATTGTGAGAAACGTCTATATGAATATTTATACTTTGCTTCGCCGCCATGTTGGATTTGTGATCACCAGGTTATTTAAAGTATATAGGTGGTTATGGAAACAATTGAAATAAATTAGATGCCAGTGGATTACAATGTGTATAAACATTTCCTGTACCAGATTTCATTGCGTTTGGAATATAAAATCGTGAGAAAGGTCTATTTGAAATTTTCAAATTCGCTTAGCCGCCATGTTCGTTTTGTAATTAACCGGTTTTTGAATGTCTTATAGATGAACTTCCAGTAGTGACTTTTATCTCCGTACAAAATTTCAGGGTGACACCGCTAATAGTTTCAGAGATATAGAATGCTTGTGAAATATTTCGCACATCTGCCATCTTGTGGTTATGTAAACAATTGAACGAAGTTAGATGTCGGTGCATTAGAATGTGTATAAACATATACTGTACCAAGTTCTATTGCGTTTGGTTGGTTAAATCGGGTGAAACGTCTATTTAAAAGTCGCGAATTGGCGTGGCCGCCATGTTGGCTTTGTAGTTACCAGATTTTCAAAAGTCACATAGGTAAACTTATAGTAGTTCCCTTTATCACCGTACAGAATTCCAGGGTGATATCGGGTATAGTTTCGGAGATATTGAATGCTGGTGAAATATTTCGCACAGCCGCCATGTTGGATTAGTGAGACGTAACAAAATTTGAAAGGCATGGTCGGGGTCGTCCGGAATAGTGCTATGAACTTACAGAGTTTCATTGAAATCGCTCCAGCCGTTTAGAATTTATTAGGGGGACACACACACACACACACACGTACACACACACGGTCAAAAGGTGATCTCATAAGCCTATTTTTTCAAAATTGAAAATAGGCTAAAAATTAGCCATTTGATTCGTCATTCTGACTGGTGCACCACATTCTTCGAAGGGAAGCTAGAATGAAAGGGTAGTCGAGAAAGTCCAAGGACTCAATTTATAGACAGCATCAAAGGCAAGCACACTTATTGCCATTTGAAACTACAGGTCAGAGAAAGAAGACGTATTGGAAGACATCCATGTTTCCCACCAACCTAGCGGTTGAGGAGAAGAAGCAGAAGAAGCAGACAGTGTAAACATATTTTTGCCTCACCCTGTATTATGCATTTCATTACCCATCTTATCTGACATCCTCCTCCTTCAGGAATAGGGTGAGTGGGTGTCGAAACTCATCTATCTTAATTCCTTATGTTGCTGAGTGCCTGGCAACTTGGGTACTTTTGACCTGAAAAGGTCAATATTATCGTCAACGAACACTAGTACAATTCGTACTTACACACAAAGGTAAAATCAGACCAATTTTAGACATGTGCAAGCAATACGGATTGATGACCATGATATCCTAAGAGCTAAAACTAAAAATGAATGCCAACCAATCACGTTGTTTGTATGGGTGGCGGAACAGTCGAGTGAAACTCTATCTCTGGCTAATGACACACCAGCTGTACAGCGTATATATATATAATATAAGATATGGTTTATGAGGCTATCAAAATACAAGTTCAATCTTGAAATAATATTTTCACTTTATAGCTCATTACGTTTTCGACTTCAAACGAAACCGAAATTACTCGGGGATTGACATTAAAACAAATATATAGCCTATGTATCCTAGACCACATCATACACTATACACGTGTTACGTAAAGAACATGCCTGACGGACGAGCACGTTTGAAGTTTGGAGGCACCAATACCGTCTCCTGTGAGACCCAATAGACTAAAGTTTATTAATTAAAAAAGAATAAATAAATCGTGTCCTAACGTTTGTTGCCCTGGCGCCTGAAATGAAACGACGGGACAGGCTGAGGGATCATATGGTAATAAACAAGTAGTTCCGTGAAGAACTATACAGCCTATTTTCATATATCCTGCTCATGTTAATTGCCTCTATCAACATACGAAATTTCAGTTTAATTGCTGTAACAGATTCGTAGATATTGAGAACCGTCTAAATATTTCAGATTTTCGCCAGGTTGGATTTTCATTTTTGTACTATATTACATTAAGATTATTGTGTACGTGTGGTATTCAAACTTCAATCGCATGATTAGAACACAAGAAGTAAAAACGAGGTTTTTAAAATTATGCACAGCAGCCATCTTGTGATTATGCAAACAAGCGAAATAAATTAGATGCCAGTGGATCAACATTTGTATAAGCATTTAACGTGCAACGTTTCACGTCACTCGGATAGTTAAATCGCGAGAAACGTCCATTTAAATATTTATACTTCGCGTCGCCGCCATGTTGGATTTGTGCTCACCAGGTTACTGAAAGTCCTATAGGTGAACATATGTTCATAGTCTCTATGAACATAAAAAGTTCCATTTGGATGCTCTAAAAGATCCATAGATATTGAGAACCATCTAAATATTTCGGAAGCTCGCCATTTAGGATTGTTATATGTATAGTCCATAGAGTTATGTACTATTCAAGGACAATTATTGCCTAGGTTCATTATTCAAACTTTCACTTCGATCGCATGATTACGACACAAGAAGTAAAAACTTAATTTTAAAATTTCGCACAGCCGCCATCTTGAGGTTATGTAAACAATTGAATTAAATTAAATGGTAGTGCATCACAATCTGCAAAATCATTTACTGTACCACATTTCACTGCGCCCAGAGAGTTAAATCACGAGAAAAGTCTATTAAAATATTTCAGATTCGCTTGGTCGCCATGTTCGTTTTGTACTTTACAGGTTTATGAAATATACTTAGATAAACTTGTATCAGTACTCTTTATCACTGTACAAAATTGCAGGGTGATATCTGTAATAGTTTCGGAGATATAGAATGTCAGTGAAATATTTCGCACAGCCGCCATTTTGAGGTTATGTAAACAATTGAACTAAATTAGACTCCAGTGCATTACAATGTGTATAAACATTTGCTGTACCAAGTTTCATTACGTTTGGATAGTTACATCGCGAGAAAAGTCTATTTAAAAGTCTCAAATTCTCTTGACCGCCATGTTGGTTTTTTAGTCACGAGGTTTTTGAAAGTCTCATAGATGAACTTTTAGTAGTGCCCTTTATCACCGTACACAATTTCAGGGCGATATCGGTAATAGTTTCGGAGATATTGAATGCTAGTGAAATATTTCGCACAGCCGCCATGTTGGATTGGTGAGACGTAACAAAATTTGAAGGACACGGTCGAGGTCGCCGGGAATAGTGCTATGCACTTACCGAGTTTTATTGAAATCGCTCCAGCCGTTTAGATTTTATTAGGGGGGACACACACACACACCTCACACACACACACGCGCGCGCACACACACACGGACAAAAGGTGATCTCATAAGCCTATTTTTTCAAAATTGAAAATAGGCTAAAAAGCATGCAGTTCATTATCTTAAGGAAAAGTGGGGATGTAACCACCCACGAGACAACTTAAACAACGTGACAGAGTTCAGACAAGACAGAAGTAGGGCTACAAAACTCAAACCGAGGCCCGCACGCCACGCTCGGTCCATCAGATAGTTTGTTGTTTCCTTAGTTTAGGGGCTACGACAACGCGGTCATGTAGCCCCGTGTAAGTTACTTGAGTGTGTATAGAATCTGTCTGATAACCGGCGTTAATTGTGATGGCTGTATTAGTGTGCTACTGCTCCTGCTATCATGATTGATGTACATAAACTAAAGAATATAGATCATTTTCCCTATTTGGGTAGTCACCTATCAACATATGCGAACATTGACGCTGAGATTCAACACCGCCTCCAATGTGCCAGTGCAGCCTTTGGTCGTTTGCTCGTTCGCGTGTTTGACAACCACGACATTAGCATTCTAACAAAATTATACGTTTATCAAGCTGTTGTAGGCTAGTTCCCACTCTGCTTTATGGCTGCGAAACCTGGGTTACTTACAGAAGGCACCTCTTATCTCTAGAAAAATACCATCAACGATGCTTTAGGAGAATTCTTGGTATTAAATTGCTAGGCCGGCGCACTAACACAAGTGTATTAGAGGAAGCTAGCACTATTAGTATAGAGGCTCTCATTATAAAACACCAACTTCCATGGACAGGACATGTAGTTCGCATGCCTGAGTCCCGCCTCCCAAAACAAATCTTATATTGCCAGCTGAATGTTGGTCAGAGAAAGCAGGGTGGGCAACAAAACCGCTACAAAGATGTTCTGAAGACCAAGTTGAAGAAATGTCAAATTGATACAGGTAACTGGTAGGCTGTCGCATCCGACCGATCAGAGTGGGGTTGCAACGTCCATCAAGGCCACTTGCTCTTCTACAAGAGAGAAGAAGGCTTCAGGCTGAAAAAAGAAATGCCAGAAAAGAGCGCATGATTCGCAGAATGATCAACCCCCAAGATCCATTGGCTGCTCAAGACCT
This sequence comes from Meconema thalassinum, assembly GCA_946902985.2. Lineage (NCBI taxonomy): Eukaryota > Metazoa > Arthropoda > Insecta > Orthoptera > Tettigoniidae > Meconema > Meconema thalassinum. The sequence continues at coordinate 127,242,599 of OX336393.1, read as the reverse complement.
TGTGTGCCAATATTGTGGAAGAGTCTGTGGTCCTCGGATCGGACTGTACAGTCACCAAAGAACTCACGCATTATGATTAGGCCTAATATTGGTTTACAGCGAAGATTTACATAAAATAATGTACCTTGGAAGACAATCATACTCGTATCACGAGTGATAGCCTAAATAAAATTAGTGTATTATCTGTTTTAATTCAAGTAAGGACTGCAGACAATAATTTCAAGTAGTTCCCACTTTTGCTACCAAATGCTACCGTCCTCGACAACTAGCTTGCGGACTTGGCTACTAGGGCATTGCAATCAGCACCTGGCGGCAACGTTGGAACTAATAGAGCATTATCAATTCTAATCTATAAATTTTGGCTTCACACAAGTGTAGTTAGTGGAAGGTTCTTTTGCATGCCATAAATCTATGACATGGGACCGCCGGCTTTACTTCCCCTCCGAAGGAAGGCATACTGAGGGATTTTAACGCTCTTTAAAAATTCGACGATTTCGGCCAACCCATCAGCCCTTTCGGAAATGTATAATATATCAAGTCTATAGTAGGCTACTAGTTTCATTAACCAACTGTCGCTGCGATAGGATCCATACATATCGATTATTGAGGAGAAATACACTATAAATAGAGCGAGAGCCCACCCTATAGAACGGAGCTTTCCAAAGGCCGTGCCGTGGACAGGTCACAATGACTCACCGTCACATTTATAGCATGTGCCGATTACAACAGTGGGCTATGAAGCCCTGGATGCTGTTATAGCATTTATTACATACGCAGCTGACAAGATACCTTAGTTGTGATAATTAAGACTTGCTGTGGAGTACTGTAGCCTACCTCGTATCCCGTGAACTCGGTTAGGTATGGAACTAAACATCGAATTTTCCTAGTGGAAACTTATCTTCTTAAGAAGTAGTTTGCAGTAAATTTGTTCGTAGGTTTCAGCGCCGTACGATTTTTACTTGTGGGGGAACCCCGAAAAAGGTATACAGAAACAATTCGTGTACTCGGGAGGCTCTCGAGAACGAAATAACAATGAGGATGAATTACAGCGAGTGTACCAAAACTTCCTACGCCGGTGCAACGTGTGTTTAGAAATTTGAAGGACAGCATTACCAGCACCTACTTTGAAATTCATGTAAGTAATGATGATTATTATATAACAGTCATATTAGGGCAAAATTTGGCCGGATACGGAAAAAATCAAATGAAAACGAATTTCTTCAAAAACATGTTTTATATGACCCCCCTGAACATCCCCAGAAAAATCGCCAAAAGTCGGGCTTGGGGAACACCCCTAAATTTTCAAAAAACACCCGCCATCTTGGATTTTTCAAAAAACTGCTATAATTTATGAACGAAAAGTAGAAATAAGGAGCACTTTTCGCCCAAAGTTGTGTTTCGACTCCTAGATGTTGTACCTACTATGAAAACTCCCATTCAAGTCGGGGACCGTCTTTAAATTTTGAAAAAAAAAACACTTATTATCTACCTTTTTATTTTTAGCCTATTTGCAATTTTGAAAAAATAGGCTTATGAGATCACCTTTTGTCCGTGTGTGTGTGTGTGTGTGTGTGTGTGTAGGTGTGATTCGTGTGTGTGTCCCCCCCTAATAAAATCTAAACGGCAGGAGCGATTTCAATGAAACTCGGAAAGTTCATAGCACTATTCCCGGCGACCTCGACCGTGCCCTTCAAAATTTGTTACGACTCACCAATCCAACATGGCGGCTGTGCGAAATATTTCACCAGCATTCAATATCTCCGAAACTATTACCGATATTACCCTGACATTTTATATGGTGATAGAGGGAACTACTATAAGTTCACTTATGTGACTTTTGAAAACCTGGTAACTACAAAACCAACATGGAGTCCAAGCGAATTTGCGAATTTAAATAGACGTTTCTCGTGATTTGACCAACCAAACGCAATGAAACTTGATACAGTATATGTTTATATACATTGTAATGCACCGACATCTAACTTCGTTCAATTGTTTACATAATCACAAGATGGTGGATGTGCGAAATATTTCACCGGTATTCTATATCTCTGAAACTATTAGCGGTATCTCCCTAAAATTTTGTACGGAGATAAAGGGCACTACTGAAATTCCGTCTATAAGACTTTCAAAAACCGGTTAACTACAAAACGAACATGCGGCCAAGCGAATTTGAAAATTTTAAATAGACCTTTCTCGCGATTTAATGTTCCAAGCGCACTGAAACCTGGTACAGGAAATATTTATACACATTGTAATACACTGGTATCTAATTTAGTTCAATTGTTTACATAACCACAAGATGGCGGCAGTGCGAATTTTAAAATTAAGTTTTTATTTCTTGTGATGTAGTCATGCGATCGAAGTGAAAGTTTGAATAATGAACCTACGCAATAATTTTCCTTTAATGGTACATGACTCTATGGCCTATACATTTAACAATCCAACATGGTGACCATCCGAAATATTTAGACGATACTGAATATCTACAAATCTATTTTAGCAATCAAACTGCATTTTTTAATGTTCATAGGGGCTATGAACTTAAGTCCACCTATATGACTTTAAATAACCTGGTGATCACAAATCCAACATGGCGGTGACGCGAATTATAAATATTCACATGGACGTTTCTCACAATTTAACCATCCGAGGGCAGTGACACTTGGTACAGTAAATCCTTATACGAATGTTAATCCACTGGCATCTAATTTATAATTGTTTCCATAACCTCAAGATGGCAGCTGTGAAAAATTTTAAAATCTCCTTGTTACTTCTTGTGTCCTAATTTTGAGATTGAAGTTTGAATACTACACGTTCACAATAATCTGCATGTAACAGTACATAACTCTAGGACCTACATATATGAAATCCAACATGGCGACCATCCGAAATATTTAGTCGGTTCTTAATACCTACGAATCTATTACAGCAATCAAACAGAAATTGTGTATGTTGATAGTGGCAATTAACATAAGTAGGATATATGAAAATAGGCTGTATAGTTCTTCACGGAACTACTTGTTATTTTTTAAAGCTTTATCCTAAACGAAAAGTGATAAAAAGGTGCTGTTTTCGTCTATGTAATTAATTTAACTTTCAGAACTTCTGTTTATTATAAAGGATGTAAGATGGGGAACGTCCTTAAATTTCTAGAAAAAAACTGTTTTTTGGAACATATATTTAAATTTTGTGATATACTAAGTAAACGTAAAAAAGGCGGTTTTTGTCCAAGTGTTTACGATTTTCTTTCGATCTGTTAAATAATATATTAGTATTTTTTGGAAGTAGGGAACGATTTTAAATTATAAGGGGAAAAATCGCCACATTTGTCAGAGAAAAATATGTCCTCCAAAAATAAGGTAATGGAAGAAACGGATCTGTTCTTAAAACACGGGTGTGTTTGTTATCTGGAATGAATGTACAGAGACCTTTTAATAACCTACAATATTTTCTACGATAAATTGCAAATAGTCCAGTTTTAACAAGGCTCCGGCTTTCCATACGCGATTGTTGTCGAACCGAGCGCGTCACTACTCTGTGGCTGTCCCAAGGGCGCGCGCCCCCTTCGACGATACTCCCGCGTGATCTTGCACGATCCTGCAGGATTGGGTGCTCACGCGCACATCCTTTGGAGTTTGTGTTTATGTGCAAGGGTGCAACTTTATGAAGATATAAGTAAGGAAACAGCGTCCAACGGCTCTACCAGCATTATTTTTTGACATTTTGCGGTAAGCAACATTTTATCATTGAAGTAATAACGTAATAGCGGTAAAAAAAAAGCACTGCTGTACACACTCAGATAACCTAACGGATTTACAGTAGTAAGGAGCTGCATCAAGGTCTCGGAGAAATGACAGCTCACTTACTGTTTGTCCACGCAATGATGGAATGCGATACCACCTCCGCCTTTTATTACAAGAGTCCGTTGGTAGGCTTCAATAAACTGCACAATGACCAACAACTCCGTAAAACAGTCGCTGTTTTCCTGGACGAGGGACGAAACCGCAACACAAGATAAAATTGCAGCTGCAGGTAAATTAGTTCTTTTCTTTCGTACTTGTCCTTATAATACCGGTATGATCTTGTAATTCTCTGACTACCAGAAGTCGGTATACTGTACATTACCTATTGTTTTGTTTGATTCAAGACAGGAATTTATCATCAAGCTCTACGGAGGCAAACCATGAGAGGGACTTGACAAAGCACGATTTAAGAAGTACATCCAAACCGTGGGAAAGAAACCACCAAACTTCGTCATGAATCTTCCTAGCCTTCCTCCTTCTTCCGCTGCGGTACGTCAACACTGTCTGCGTATCTACCAACAGGTTCAAGCTTGGAAGGGCAACCGTCTTCCACCTCAAGATTGGGGATGGAAACTCGAATGTGGAAGGCACATTCCTATTCAGTCTACGTTACCGCCCGCGCCTGAACGTCTCCTCCACATGGTAAGGTGTGGATGCAAGGGAGACTGCACAAGAAACTGGGAATGCAGGAGAGGAGGTCTCCCATATAACACCATGTGCGCCGTATGTGTAGGAGATGCATGCCTGAACAGACGCACTTTCTTTGATGACGAGGAAGAAGATGACCCGGAGCAAATCGAAAATGAAGCCAATGATGCCACCGCCGTCGTCTCTGTACAAAAGAGGTCTAGCATCGCCCCCAAAGAAACCTCAAAGAGAAACAAGTTGTAAACAAATGAATGTTGTCTTAATATGTGCCGATATATAATAAATGTTATCTTCAATGTAAAATGTCTGAAATTTGTGTATTGTTGTTCATAGTACTAATATTTTGTTATGTTAGTTTTAGCTAAAATGTTTTTTGTAACCTTTGAACATCGTAAATCCATTGTACATGTTCTTGCCCAAAATCTGTAAATACTCTGGTATGAGCATTAGATTTTGTTTATGCAATATAAGAGTTTATTATGACGTGTTTTTTTTTCTAATTTAGGGACGTTCCCTCTCGTATATATCCAGTTATTTGATGTACACAAGTTGTGAAAGTTGATCTAAACGTGTAGACAGAATAGCTTCTTTTTCACTTTTCGTTCAACAGTTGCATCTATTTTTTTTTAGAAAAATCCAAAATATCAAGCGTTTTTTTTTTTAATTTAAAGACGGTCCCCGACTTGACTGTTAATATTAAGTACAACATCAAGAGTTAATAGTAAGTACAACATCTAAAAGTAGAAACACAACTTTTGGGGGAAACCACATTTAGTTTTTACTCTTTGTTCGTAAGCTAGGCCTATAGCTTTTTTTTAATTCAAAAATTTAAGACGGTCCCCGACTTGATTGTGATTTTTCATAGTAAGTACAACATCTTAAAGTCGAAACACAACTTTTGGCGAAAACCGCACCTTATTTCTACTTTTCGTTCATAAGTTATAGCAGTTTTTTGAAAAATCAAAGATGGCGGACGTTTTTTGAAAATTTAGGTGTGTTCCCCAAGCCCGATTTTTGCCGATTTTTCTGGGGATGCTCAGGGGGTCCTATAGAACATGTTTTTGAAGAAATTCGTTGTCATTTAATTTTTTCCGTCTCGAAGCCTAATTTGACTGTACTAATAAGCCTACGTTAAAAAAAACACTGATAGTCAGTCTAAAAGACTAAACTTTATATCATTTTAAATGCTACAAATGCTACAAATGCTGTGTGAACTCAAATTCCGTTAAAAAAAGCAAGTGCAAACCAAGGTCAAAGGAGGTAGCTGGCTGGATGACGTCACGCTCACCGGAGCGCGCGCGGAAAGGATGAAACTCAAGCAGTACTATGACGTCACACACCTCAGTGCATTCTCGGTACATTTCGTCCCGTCACCGTAACGTCGACAGCGAAGTCGACATAATAATTTAAAATCATAAAAATGTAAATGTGTTAAACTAGTTGGGCACTACGTTGCTGCTAGCCCCAGTGCCTTGCTCGACACACGACTAGGCACAGTGACCCGGCCGCCACTGCGAACCTCCGTTCGATAGTGAGGGTTCAATGTATATCTGTCAAACATTTCACTTGTGAGCCACTTATCTGATTACTGGAAAAGCCCAGGTGTCAACGCCCGTAAAGGACAGTGGTTAGCGGTGGATGCTGTCGAAAAGGATTTTCCAGCTATCAGGTAAGTGTTCCATAGGTAATTGTATCAATGTGTTTGCAGGTCCTACCAACATAACTAATACAATAGAACCGAAATAGTTAAACGAGTGCTCACCTCGAGCAGAGTCAGTCCCATACGTGAGTCTAAAGGCATCCCAAATATCGTATTTGCAAGTTTATTAACTGGTAAGTTGGTTGGTTGGTTCCTCAGTTTAGGGGCTGCGACAACGCGGTCATGTAGCCCCGTGTACTTTGGGTGTGTGTAGAATCTGTCTGATAACCGGTGTTAATTGTGGTGACTGTATTAGTGTGTGTTATCTGTTTTTTTTAATTCAAGTAAGGGCTGCAGACTTAAAATTTTTCAAATAGTTTCTACTCTTGCCGTTAAACGCCACCGTCAACGACTACTAGTTCAGAACTTAACTACTAGACGTCACCGTAGTCAGCTCTTGGCAACGAACTAAGGAACATAAGTGCATTGTTTACATCCTTAACCTATATATAATTTAGCTTCACACAGGAGTAATTAGTAGAAGGTTCTTTAACATGCCATAAATCTATGACATGGGATCGCCGGCTTTACTTCCCCTCCGAAGGAAGGCATACTGAGGGTTTTTAACGCTCTTAAAAATCCGACGACGGGTTTGAACCGGCGATCTTGGGCATAGAAACTCAGCATGCTACCAACTACTCCACCGAAGCCGCTAACTGGTATGTGACGAATGTTAATAATGGTGGTTGCTCATAATAATAGTGTAAAAGTCTTTTGATTTGTGCAATTGAATTATCAGATACAAGGTACTTTATCATTTTAAATGATAGGCTATAGTCGGCTTCGTCGTTACGCTACGGCAACGTCACGAAATGTACCGAGAATGCACTGAGGTGTGTGACGTCACAGTACGCTGTAGCAGCCGAGTACCAAGAAGGCAGTGCGAGAACAGAGTTTCAAGAAGGCAGTGCGAGAATAATCAAGTAGGCAGTGAAGAAACAAAATAGAATCTTGAAACTCTGTTCTCGCACTGCCTTCTTGGTACTCGGCTGCTAACATTTAAAATGATGTAAAGTCCAGTCTTTCAGACTGACTGTCTCTATTTTCCAGTACATTCCGTGGTAACTATTTGATTAATCAAAATTTGATGCTTTTTCAGTCGGTCAACACGATTGAACCCAATTGCAATGGGTGTTTCCATAATCCTAGAAATAGTACATGAGATTAATAAATAAACTTGGATGACCAGTTTCCATCGTAAAGCTATCATCATCCCAAAAAACAGATAAGTCCAAAAATTGTTTTTTATAATATAAATGCATCATCTTCCTCTTCAAGGCCAGCTCTACGTATAGATATTCTTGCTGTCTCCAAAAAGCAGACAGGTCGTGTTATATACGAGTGTGAAATATTGGGGATTCTACAAAGATAAGACAAGTCCAATACTTTTCCAATACTTTTTCAAGATAAATAATTACCTGAAATGTTTGGCATTCAATAACAATTTGTACTTTGTCACGATTTATTTAGTAAATAATCGTTTTTGAGGATTAAACTAAAGTCTTTTTCATTTTTGTATTCAACTAAGATTTTTTGAAAAAAAGACAGACTATTCTTAAAGTTTTTTTTTTAGATTTTCTCAAAAACTTCATAAAAAATATTTCTTTTATGTGCAATGTAAAGTTGTTAGTGAGACAAAAGCCTAGTAGGTCTCAAAGCACTTTTTATTTCATTCAGCACAAATGAAGCTATAGCCTACTGCTTTTTAGCCTACTTTCGATTTTTGCAAAAAATGAAAGTAGACTTATGAGATCAACACAGGGCGAAAAAAGTGTGTCTGTCTGTGTGTGTGTATGTGTGTGTGTGAGTCTGTGTGTGTGTGTCTGTGTGTCTGTGTGTGTGTGTGTGAGTGTGTGTACTCTGAATGTCTGTCCCCCCCCTATCAATTCGAACACGGTGAATGCGAATTGAACGACATTTGGTACAAAGGTAGCACTAGCAAAGGACACCTCAGTGTCATGTTTTATATCGCCGCCATCTTGACGGAAACGTAATGGCGGCCACACAAATGTTCAAAGCTTAAATCAAATTACGACTAACCTAATCATCCGATCTCTACCAAATTTTGCAACGACATACCTTTATGGGGGGAGCATCCTTTGACCAAACCAATAGGTCATCAGCGTAATAGTTTGCGGATGGCGGCCATCTTTGTGTGAAAATCGATTCCCCCTATTAATTCGAACACGGTGCAACCGAATGGAACGAAATTTGGTACAGAGGTAGCACTAACAAAAGGCACCTCAGTGTCATGTTTTATATCGCCGCCATCTTGACGGAAACGTAATGGCGGCCACACAAATGTTCAAAGCTTAAATCAAATTACGATTAACCTAATCATCCGATCTCTACCAAATTTTGCAAAAACACACCTTTATGGGGGGAGCATCCTTTGACCAATATAATAGGTCATTCACCTGATAGTTTGCGGATGGCGGCCATCTTTATGTCAAAATTGATTCCCCCTATTAATTCGAACACGGTGGAACTGAATGGAACGAAATTTGGTACAGAGGTAGCACTAGCAAAGGGCACCTCAGTGTCATGTTTTATATCGCCGCCATCTTGACTGAAACGTAATGGCGGCCACACGAATGTTCAAAGCTTAAATCAAATTACGATTAACCTAATCATCCGATCTCTACCAAATATTGCAACTACATACCTTTATGGAGGGAGCATCCTTTGACCAATCTAATAGGTCATTCACCTAATAGTTTGCGGATGGAGGCCATCTTTATGTCAAAATTGATTCCCCCTATTAATTCGAACACGGTGGAACCGAATGGAACGAAATTTGGTATAGACGTAGCACTAGCAAAGGGCACCTCAGTGTCATGTTTTATATCACCGCTATCTTGATGGAAACGTAATCGCGGCCACCCAAATGTTAAAAGCTATAATGTAATTACGACCAACCTAATAATCTAGTCTCTACCTAATTTTGCAACACCATATCTTTATGGGGGAAACATATTCTGACCAAACTGCAAGAACATCAGCCCAATAGTTTGCAGATGGTGGCCAAGTATGTGTGCAAATCGATTCCCCCTATCAATTCAAACACGGTGAAACCGAATTGAACGAAATTTGGTACAGAGGTAGCACTAGCAAAGGGCACCTCATATTCATGTTTAATATCCCTATAGCACGTTGTATTTAAACAAGCTCCTACAACCAACATTCAATCATACTCCTTGAAAAGGACAAAGAGTTATAACAATACCCATGCATTTAGGAGAAAGTAGGCTATATGTTCTTTACTGAACATCTTGTTTTTTTTTAAAGTTTCTGAACAATTTAATATTTGGACTTGTCTGGTTCTTGGAATGAAACCTTCAATTTATATCTACAAGACTGTGAGTGATGGTATTTACAATATATACACTTATTTAGTTGGTCGAACATCAATGCCGCTCGATTTTCCTTAATTCCACTCGGTCCTCCAAGGAACCCAAAAATAAGTTCCTCAACTCCGCTCAGGCTTTGAAAAGGGGTCGGCAAAGGGGTTATCCCCAATGACGTGAACAAATGTCATAAGTCATAACCCTCCTGCTCGCATACCAAGGGCCGGGTCAAACACCTTCTGCAGTGCATATCCTGTCCATATTTTTATTTAACAATAGTGATTATTATCTAGTTCTTTATGCATTATGTTTATATCTGATTTAATGAATGAGCGGACTTGACTTCAGAGTGTTTGACCGATGGCGTGGTGGTGTTCGCAAGACATTGTTGTGCCATTGGTCAACCGCTCTGATGTGAAGTCCGCTCATTCGTTAAATCAGGTATAAAGTGTTTGGCACATTATAACTTCTATGGCAGAAAATACAAGTGATTTAAAATTAATCATAATATTCTTTTAAATAAGTCTGCCAAGTTTTCTATTTTTTCTACGAATTTTATGCATTGTTTTTAACATGTGCATAATTAAATGTTTGTATGTTTATTTAACCTAGTCTGATATTATAAAATTGAAATGAAAATCCACAGCCTGCTTCCAGTCTCCGACCGGGTCAGGAATGGAATACATGAAGCCCCTATCTAGCGGCGAGGTTATGAACTGTGCCGGCTGCCGAGGCCTGACGCACTCCTCTGGGGCAATGATTAAATGAATGACAGATGAAATGAAATGATAGTGGAGAGTGTAGCTGGAATGAAATTTTGACAGGGAAAACCGGAGTACCCGGAGAAAAACCTGTCTGCCTCCGTTTTGTCCAGCACAGATCTCACATGGAGTGACCGGGATTTGAACCACGGACCCAGTGCAGCGGTGAGAGGCCGGCGTGCTGCCGCCTAAGCCACGGAGGCTTACGATATTATAAAATTAAATGTAGATAATAATATGTGTATAATTTGTACCTAAAAATACTTTCGATATCAGCTGCGGGTGCTGAAAATACTGTTTTCCAGCCTAGAACGGAAAAATCAGCTGCATTCAAGAATTCACTCATGCGCTGCAGAAGGTGTTTGACCCGGCCCTTGGTATGGGAGCAGGAGGGTTATGACATTTGTTTACGTCATTGGGGATAATCCCTTTGCCGACCCCTTGTCAAAGCCTGAGCGGAGTTGAGGAACTTATTTTTGGGTCCCTTGGAGGACCGAGTGGAAATGAGGTAACCCTGGCTACCTGACTGGAATTCCCGAGCGGAATTGATGCCCGCCCATTTAGTTACATCAGTTATTATAAACTTGCGCAACTTGTCAAGTTCCTCCTTTCACTACTAGAAAGCGCTATAGTGTCAAGGATCTTAGATATGTGATTTTTGTTTTGTTATGATATTGTTACTTTACTTGCTCAATGTGATACCTGTGATTGTCATTAAATGGTCAGGTTAGGGTGGATTGTGAACTTACTGACTGTTTGAGCGGAGTGCGGTCCGTCGTCATGCAGCTGCTACCAACCACTGACTGTACTGAGCTGGGAGGAATTTCCTGTGCTGTCTCGTTATCTCTTACCATCCTTGGCCTTATCCCGCATTCCTGCCTATGTTTGTCGGGAAATGAGCTGCGAAGTCTATATTGTCCTTATATGATGTATATTACTGTATTCTGAGCATCTTCAACTATTAAAGGCCAATTTTTCATTCTCGCCACGCGTAAGCGAAACAGCCCTCTCTAATCATACCCGGCCTATTGAAAATGTCTTGGATTCTTTAGTACTACTGTTAATGCCGGCCTTGGTTTATTGAAGATATGGTACAAAGTAGCCTACATCCTAATCCGTTAACATGCTTCCCTTGTTGCCACCATCTAGCCTGACTGCAACGTTATGTTGTTTCTCGTTTCCTACCAGGGGTGTTTTTAGTTGTGTATATTGAGGTTAATTCTCCATGAGTGTGTGTTTGATTAGATTATTAGGGCAGTTTATTTTAGCTAACTGCATCTTGATTGCTTCCTTTATGTCGAGGGCTCTTCCTTTCGGTTCGTGATGTATGATTTTTAAGACTGTTTCAATATTAGTGATCTGTGTGCAGCGTCATACATTCGGCCGTATGTGAGGGTGTGGAACCTAAAGTGGCAAGTACGGCGGTAAATGCGAATTGTGGAGACTGTATAGACTGCACGGATAAGTATACAGCTGTTGTACTGTGGTTACTTGCGTGCAGTGTAAATTGTCATCCTATAAATACAGGTGTGAATAGTAGCTGGAGAAATAAATCTTCGGCTATGTGAATCTCTCAGGCTACCAGCTGTGCGAGTTTAGGCTATTCACGTGTGAACCATTTGCCACAGTGGGTGAGTGGTTATCGTGTCAGAATACAAACCCCCCCAAGCTTGCAGGTTCGCTCCTGGCCGTGACTGTGACTTTCAAAAATAAAAGGCGACAGAAATCACGACACTCATGTCATACGTCTTTGGCATGTTAAAGAACCCATTTGAATCCAGTATTCATAATTCATAATGGCCAAATTAATCTCGGGATTTTCCTCCAACACAAAGTTCCTGCTTTCTCTGCAAGAAAGCTTTATAGTGCCAAGGATCTTAGATGGCTAACGTCCTTGACTTTCATATCGTTCCAAGGAACGACAAAATTCGACATGCAAGCTGCCCTCTGGGTGTCAATAATAACAAAGCTTGCACCTGGTACCCGAGGACATACGATATTATTATTATTATTGTGTGAACACCGATCCCTTTCTTTTTCAATGAATGGAATTGTGCTAGGCCATACTAAACCACTTGTATACGCAATCACAAAGAAGAAATGGCAAGAAACTATAATATCCAACGTGGTTTGGGGCAGATTATCCCACTCTTGGACAGCAGCTTCAATCAGTTGCAGTTTGTTTGTTGGGGGATTGGATTCGTTGGTGCTGAGTATGCCTCGTTGTCTGCAAGCATGCCTTATAGGTCGTGGTGGCCATACTCGGTATTGATATGCCCCAACATGAAAAGGACGTTTGTATGCTCAGTCCCACATTATCACTTTTGTTGTTCGTGTGTGTTTCTGTCTCTTTTGCAGAGCAGATAGTGTGTTGTTTTTCTTTGTATGTAACCTATATTGTGTATAATGTGATTATAGGTACACACATATAGCAAAATATGATGATGATGATGATGATAATTGTTGTTTTAAGGGGCCTAACATCTAGGTTATCGGCCCTAATGGTTTGGGTGATCGTGAAGATGACAATGAAATGCAAACTATAACTAAAACTAACTACTAACTTATATACTAGAAGAAGGAATGAAAAAAGAAGAATAAGGCATATAAGGGACAGGAGGAAAATAAATGCCCTCAACCCTCGAAGAATGCGGATAGAGGGACTTGGAAGGAAGGAGAGCCATAAAAGGCTGATAGGAAAGTGAAAGAGGAGAGGGTCCGCCCCACAGGTAATGGATAAAAGGGGGAAAACCGGACCCAGCTCAGGAATCCCTCGGGATCGCCAAATCCCGAACTCACCAGCCGTGAGCCCCTGAGGGTGTAGCAATATCTAGGGTGCACCAGAAGTGGTGGGGCTACATACACCCTGCCTCCTTGACGGCCTTGAGCAGAAGGCAGGAGATAACAGGAAAAGAAAAAGAAGGCTGACCCCTCGCAGAAGGAGGGATCAGAAAAGATGAGATAAGGGCCAATTAAAGCGGGAAATGAAGAGACTCCCTAGGCCTCGGATATCCTAATACCGTCGGGGTCAGAAGACAACAAGAGTTGACCAAGGGAGGTCGACAGGAAAGAAGACGGAGAGGAGCCCGGCTCAAGTAAGGGGAAGCAATGCCGGACTCAGCTGGGGCCCCGTGGTCGCCAACCCACGTTCCACTAGATGTGAGCCCCTGGGAAATATAGAAAAATAAACAAGTCACTAAATCGCAATATGCAATATGTTATATAATAGCAAAACCTTCTTTTCAGTGTCTAGAAAACCGAGTGCACCGTCGACACAACTCAGCAAAGTCGAGAATTAAACATTTTTATAAATCTATGTAATATGATCTCATATAATTCAGTCCAAAACAGCCACGGTAAAACGTTAGACTTAGTTTTAGCCAGTAAGAATATAACTAATGTAAAATGTAAACGAAACACTGAACCCCTACTGCCTGAGGATGTCCACCACCCCGCTCTGAATATAGAAATGCAGGCCACTTCTACACATAAAAAATGCAAAAGTGATTATCAAACATCATACAGTTTTAAAAACGCAAACTTTGAAAATCTATTCACGGGTCTAAGGGACTCGAATTGGGACCGTTTATACAAATGCACTAATGTCGATATTGCAATAGACTGCTTTTACTCGAACCTATACGGGGTAATTAACGAATCGGTCCTTCAAATAAAATTTCAGAACAAAAGAAAATATCCTATATGGTTTACAGATGCCATAATAAGAAATTACATGAGAAGGAATTTTATAGGAAGCGAAGAAGATTGTCGGACTACTTCAACAGTCAGTTTAAAACAATACGATCCTAAATAAAAACAGCAATTAAATCAGCATATCAAAGGCACATTCAATCTATTGAACAGAATATCACTGAAAATACAAAATCCTTCTGGGCGTATGCCAAAAATAAAATGAAGAATAATAATAGTTGTGATACATTTCGCCACGACAGTAAAACATACGATAATGATCAAGACATAGCTGAAGTTTTTGCGTCGTATTTCAAATCGGTTTACTCACCTAATAAAGCCCAATACTGCATGCCTAGCGATACATCTATCACTACCGACACTCTGCACATTGACAAAGTCACCTTACGTGAGGTGGAAGTAGCTATAAGAAAACTGAAGCCTAAATCCTCAGCTGGACCAGATCATATCCCGCCATATGTAATTAAGGGCTGTGCAGATGTTCTTAAGCACCCTCTCCTTTTCATATATAACTTAATTATTAAAACTGCCACATTTCCATCTAATTGGAAAAAAAGTCGAGTATGTCCAATCTTAAAATCTGGAAATCCAATGCTAATTAGTAACTATCGTCCGATATGTATATTGTCAGCGGTAGCAAAAATTTTTGAATTAATTTTGTACCAAAGAATTTCTGTTTTTGTCAGACCATTAATATCAGAAAAGCAGCATGGTTTCCTCGCCCGACGTTCGACTATCACAAATATGGTCAACTTTACTGAATCAGTGTCCAGAACATTAGACGCAGGAGGACAAATGGATGTTGTATTCACAGACTTCCAGAAGGCATTCGACAAAATTAACCACGATGTTCTCCTGAAAAAACTCAAAATCTTAGGATTTTCTGATTTACTTATATGCCTCTTCAGCTCTTACCTTAATGACAGGAAGCAATATGTGTCATTTCATAGAAAGAATTCTCAAGAATTTGAAGCTAATTCGGGAATAGTTCAGGGATCGAACCTTGGACCTCTAGTTTTTCTGATTTTCATAAACGATCTACCTCAAAGAATAAAGCATTATAATTGTCTATTGTATGCTGATGACTTCAAGATGTATAGAAAAATATCTGTATCTACCGACTGCGACTTGCTTCAAAATGACCTGCACAATATTATGGAATGGACTACAGAACATTTATTAGGATTAAACGTAGAAAAATGTATCTCAATGTCGTTCACCCGGAATATAAACCCTATCGTTTTTAATTACAAGTTAGGTTTCAGTGTCCTTAATTCCGTTCATGAAAACAAATATCTCGGTGTGTTGCTAGATCGAGAACTAACGTTTACCCCCCATATACGGAAAATGATAGCTGACTCACACAAGACACTTGGATTTGTTATCAGGAATACAAAACCATTCAAAAACATAAGTACGTGTATCCACTTGTACAACACACTAGTCAGACCGAAACTAGAATATGCTAGCATTATATGGAGTCCTAGATGCAAGACATATACCTCAATGATTGAAAACACACAAAAGAAATTCCTAAAATATCTACATTTTAAAAGAACAGCCAACTATCCTCACTTGATACCATACCAGGAACTGCTAATAAATTTTGATGTGGACAGTTTAGAAATACGAAGAAAAATAGATGCTATGAAATTCCTTTTCAAAATTATAAACAATTCAATTGATGATTCCGAATTCCTCTCTCTCTTAAATTTCCATGTACCACGCATCAATTCTAGGAACAATATCACATTTGAAAATAAAAGAACCAGGACCTCTGGCCACAAAAATTCACCGCTGAACAGGCTATGTTATATTTTCAACACTGTTGCTCAAAGAAATAATGCCATAGATTTTAGTACTTCCTTGACAGTATTTTTGATGGAATTCCTAACCACTCTCCAGAAATAATGACTCAAACCTTGCAAATAGTAAATCATGAATTCGTACCACTGTGTCATTCTACCTAGCCAAACTTGCATTACACATATATTATTAAATTTGTACCATACTGTTTTAATTGTACACCTAGTTATTTTAATTAGTTTTATTTAGTTACTGTTTAGTTTAAGTTAGATTAAGTTGCAAGATAACATACTGTGTAATTTTAATTAGTTTTTTTAAATTATTATTACTGTTTAGTTTAAGTTAGTATAAGTTTTAAGATAACATACTGTGTAATATTTATGCCACTGTAATTGGGATGAAAATCCTGTTGTGCGCAAATAAATAAATAAAGATAAAATAAATAAAGATTACTAGCATAATATCCTCCATCTTTCAAGTTCTCGACAGTTTTATGAAATGAATCGTAATTTGAGCCATAGTTATTAGAATTGGACACTTGTAGGTTATGTTCATCTTTGAATTCGACACTTAATGAAGCTGATGGATTATGAGTGTCGTTTATACTTGATGAAGATGGCTCATTAGACTGAGATGTTGAAGGCACACCTACACTGCATTAGTCATTAATAATAACAATGTAATTTTTACAAAGAACTGTCGAATTGAAATCTCTTGCTTTGTTCGTTTCATGTTGTCACTCACATTGATAAAAGCTAATTAAGATACAAATAAAATCAGCTACTTTTAAAGCTGTATAATGCAGATTTACTATCACGGAGAACAAAGTATCAATTAGCCTGCAAAGACAAAGCAAGTGAACCGCTCCTTGGCGTCAACGACGAAGGGTAAAGCAAATGCTATTTGTTATTTCTTGTGTGCCAAGAGATAGCGCCGTCATGTTCGGTTTATCTTTAAAGGTTTTTGAAAGTTACATAGATAAACTGGACTGGCTGCGAGGCTCAGTGGTAACGTTCTCGCGTGCTGTTCCCAAGGTTGCTGGATCAAATCCTGGCGCAGTTAGTTGCCATTTGAGGGTGCGCATATGTGAGGGAGACGTGTCGGTAGATTAACTGGCACTTTCACCCATCCTATTTAACCTTGTGATGGAGTTCCTCTTGCGAGAGGTTACATCTACTGCCGCCGAGGATGGCTTCCTGCTTCGTGGTCTGCATTTCAACATCCTAGCCTATGCTGACGACATTGCCTTGATTGCTGGATTCGAGGAGAAAATGGTCTCGATGCTCGCACGGATTGAGCGGGTTGCGCACTGGTTAGGACTTCGATTCAAACCAGCGAAATGTGCGTCGCTTCATGTAACACATAGGAAAAAGGCCATTCCCACCGTCTTTCACATTGAGAATGGTCCCATGGTCGTCCTCCAGGATGGAGACGCTTATCGCCATCTTGGCGTCCCTACTGGTCTAAGGGCTGATCAAACCCCCGATGAAGCGACTGCTCGGATCGCTGATGAAGCGGACTCCATATTCCAGAGCCTCCTTGCCCCCTGGCAAATTTTGTAATATATTATTTGGCCAAATGAAAAATACTACATTATGCAACAAGCCTACAATGGCAATAATTAAGACACGAGTTTTATAATTTCCATACCAGTGTCTTAATTGCCATTATAGGTGAGTTGCATACGACTGTTTCTGTTCGACGATAATTATAACTATTTTTTGTTCGAACATACGTATTCATAAATATCTGTCGATATTTCGTCAGTTTTATGTGCAGAACAGAGCGCATGAGACACAGAGAATACCTTGTATTCGACCATGGCCTTCTCGAATACCCCCACTATGACACTATCTACGCAGAGAAATTCAAAATAGGAGGCCGTGGAAGTCAGCGCAGGTGCGATACTACCCTTACCTAATTGGTCACACAACTGTTTCTTGAGCTCTGATTGGTGGGAGAAACTTTATCGTAATGAAAACTTGTGTTATAATGAGCCTCATTAGAGTACAGTTTTTGCCATGGTCGAACACAAAAATATATTTCAAGTACCAAATTTTGGTAATTATTTTGTAATATTGAATATTTTGTAGGGCTTGATATCAGTTTATATCCAGTTATACTTCAACTATTGTGTTTATAATGACCACATGTATTCCCATAAACAGTTTCATGGCAATTAATTCAGTAGTTCCTGAGTTTACCTGAATGTTAATAATAAAAAAACAAAGACATGAGTTTCTGACACATACCAGATGGTCAGGGAGCACCATAATTAAATGCCCAGATGAGGCATTTAGAGGTCTGGAAGGTTGAAAAAATCATATGCTTATAGAATAGACCCGCCCTCACACATTTCTAAAAATGTTTTCATCCCTCAACTCTACAAGGTGTCCTTAAGTACCACATTTCTAGTCTTCCCAGTATATTGAGCAATGAACATGCTAGGGTGATGTCGTTCGTATGAGCCGACTCCGATGGTAAGGTCGTGAGAAGAGAATGGCGGAGGAGAAATTACCAAAGAGGTAAAAGACCTCGGCTATAGAGGGTAAGAGAAGCAGAGGTAGACCTAGGAGGTGTTGATTAGTTTCAGTGATTAACGATTACAAGGTGAGGGATATAGAAATAGAGGTGAGGTGAGGAGTATAGAAATAGAAGAGCCCATAGTGCTAACTTATTTATTTATTTAGCCTATGATACATACAAGACAGTAATAAACAATTTTCAGCATTAGGACCCTTCATATATGGGCTGCTAGGCCTTGAATCCATTCAAGTGCTTCTGGAGTGGCTGCATGGAGCTCTTCTAAGGTCCCAGAGTGCATATATAGAGGGCATTCCTGCACGATGTGCTTGATGGTTTGCACTTCGTATCCACATTCACAACGAGGCGAGTCTATCCAACCCCACTGATGTAAGGCTGCTGTAGTTCGAGCAGTGCCACATTGAATTGTGTTGAGACGGGACTAGACAGCTCGAGGGAGATCGAATCCAGGTAGTTTGATGGTAGGATCAAGTACTTCAATTAGGCCACGAGGTGGAGATCATCTGATGGATAAATGATTCGATGTTTTATTTCTACAATTAATTAATATTTCCACCAGCGTCATGAAATAGCCAGACGAAGATGAGGAAACTTCAAGCATTTGTTGGAGACAGTGGGGATATACCTGCAGCAGTTTGACAAAAGGCTAAATACTTAAGGAATATGAAAGGAAAGAGCCAATCGATGATTCAGAAGGACAGGTGCTGGCTACCTCAAAATAGAAGGGACGCGTGGTGAGACACGCTTGTGGCATGTTCATTGTACTATTCGCGCCTAAAAAAAATTTAATGCAGTAACTTGAGTGGCTGATGGTACTACTGGACACTCCTACTAGGCCGAGGTCTGATGAAAACCGCGAAGGCAACGTAAAAGTGGAACCAATAGGAGATGAATGCTTATGAACGCGCCAAGTCTAGCTGGGGCACGCGATAGCTAGCATTAACGCGGGAGATCGGCTAGACAACATCTCTACGATCGATTCTAGAATTAATGGGCATATTCTTGACCTGCGCATTTTTACGAGTCCAGTGATATTTGTTTCATTCCTGTACTACTATTATTTTGAGAATTTTTTATATATTTTCCCCCTCTATCGATACTTAGGGCCAGTTCATTTATAAGTGGCGTGAAGAGCCAAGATGATTATTACATTTCGTGCGTCTGAGGACGTTAGAGACATAACTTATTCTGCGTGTCCGAGGACACAAGTTATTTTCATTGGTGTGTCGAAAGGCACTTGTACTTTTGTGTCATAAAGACACTGTTATAATTTTGAGGCTAGAAGTTGTGTTAAATTCAGTGAGTGTTAGGTGGTCACCAGCACTACAATAAATAGGGCCAGTTTCGTCGATAATTCGCAAATAGACTAGTCCAGGGAACTGAGTACCTGGATCGGCGAATTTAGCAGAAGGAAACAACGTGTGTATTAACTGTGTAATTTTTTTATCAGCACGAGATGACGTCGCACTGGGAAGAAGAAAATTGTGAACACTCTGTCGAGATGTCACGGAGCAGCTAAGCATCTAATCAGGGAGATGGCTGCAGATGTCCTCTGACGGGTGACTGGCCGAGGATGAGTACTGAATAATATACTTATTATCTGACAAATCAATTTATGGTATATGGGACATATTTTGTTTGTAAATATCTTGCTTGTGTTGATTAATGTAGTGTATTTAGTTTTGGTCTGACACACATTTTGCATGGAAACAGCTCGCACAATGGTTTGTAGACGTAGGTTTTTGTTTGTTTGTTTTAATTAACGTGGCTATGTGGACGACCGTGTTCGCATATGTTTACGCAATGCGGTTAAGAAACGTCTCTCGGAGATATGTTGTGTTTCGGAAGTAGGACTGAATTAATATAATCATACAGTAGATTGGCGGGTAAATCGATCTTTGTAGTGTCTATTATTGGTCAGATTCATTGAGTTTATTGCCGTTGGAGCAATGTGAGTTGTGGCGAAGAGCATTCAGCTCTCTCATAGGGTTTAATATTCTTAAATAAATTGTGAGCATCTGATTCAACCGACCTGTGTGAAAAGTGTTATGTCATTCCCAGCAATGAGTGTGTGTGTGTGTTTTATTGGTCATTACAAGCGGGAATTTCAGCGTAGACTGATTTCTGTCAGCTTGATGCCGAGTCCATATCGTGACCTTGCGAGGGCGTGTGTGACTATATCGATTAATGTCTTGCCACATGTGCATTTGGTTGAGATTTCTACGAGATAACGGGACAGTAGGTCAAGTTATTTTACACACTGGAGCTGGATGATGACAAGAGTTGAGAGAAAGGCGGAATCTGTTTTCACAAGGCGGGTTGAACAGATTACATCGAGGTCATTAGTGGAGTACAGGTTGGCTCCGTATTAATAGTTGAAATACAGAATAAGAACTGATCGATGATAAATAATTGTTTAAATAAATGGGAGTTGCCTACGAATCATTATAATCTCCGAAGCGTTATCTTATCGCAAAATTTTTTATTCATGTAAAATAATGTCAGCCGTGAGGCATATGTTTTTTTGTTTGTTGTTGGTTTATTTTTAGTCTTGTGTCAGTGACTCCGAGTGGTCACGTGCGGCGCTGTGTTTCCTTGTTTGTTTGTTTGAGCATTTGGCCTTGCAGGCAAGCTCGTTGTCAGATGAGCTATCTCACTGGGGATAGGGTCTCGAGGGAGATTCCTGTAAATATTTGATATTAGGTTGTGTGTCAGCATTAATTTAAGGGTTTTTATTAGTGTTGTGTCCTATATCCGTAAACGTTGATTTACGAGATGATTGTTCGTAAGCACTGTGGCTGTTACCCGCTGTAAACGAACAGTCATCCAAGTACTCATTCCTCGTAGTTAGTCATTACGCGTACATAAAATTCTGATGCAAGTCGGTGGGACTTGGATCCACACTTTTATGAGGAGGAGATCCATCTGATCCCTCAACGTTATGTATATTTCTGTCATGGGAAGATTCAGGGAGGAATAATATTGTTGTTAATTATATTCATTTATGCACTATTAGTCTTTAAATTATGTTATTATTTTACGTCTTGTCACTTCCTTTCTTAAATATAGTTTTAATCTTATGACCCTTCACTCAGTAGAGCATGTTGTTTGGCGAACGTATGTATCACACTATGAACTGAGCGCGACCCCTTGATAAAGATTCTTGCATATAAACACTGCGATACTGAAGGGTTCATAGGAGGTAAACTGGCAGCCAAGCGTGGGGCGGTTCACTGTGGTGTGGCGGCAGAGAAATTGCACATGTCAGTGTAAGCGTAGTTGGGATTACAAACTGACGCAACAATGAAGGTGTATTTTTATTGCTGGTTCGCTGCTGGAACACATTTAGTTGGCGTATTTGAGTAAAACAGACATGCCACAAGTGGAGGCAAATATGACAGTATTTTAATCACCGGAAAGTGATATTTTATTAAAAGTAATTGAGGCGAAGAGGATACCGCCAACTGTGTGAAATATACATTAAAATCAGGAGTTTGCAATGTAAAATACGGTTCACGTTTTTGTCTATTGAATTAAAGTAAAAGTAATATACGTGATATCGGGCGCCCAATGATTAAAGTTAAAACTAGATTTGTGATAGAAAGTCAAACTCCATGAAGGTAATAGGATGGCCTGTGGCTTTTAAACAGACAATTAATATTTGGTTAATGTGTCTGTTGTTAATATCAGATCAGGATAACAATTTAATGACTGAATATGTGTTTGGGTTTAAATTAAATTGAGTAAAATTAGAACCACTCAGAGATGCGATTAAATAGTGGGATAAAATGTAAAATATAAATGAACTGAGTAGGATAAAGGAATTAAATGTGCATTAGGATTGTATGTGTGTGTCAGGGGGCATTGCTTTATGCCATTTCCCTAATGTCTCATATAAAGTGTATAACATGGCAACAGTGCAACACATTCAAGAAATCATTGAAAATGCTACTAGGAGGACACAGGAATTGTTGGACACTAAATTGGCGGAACAGAGTGAATCATTATACGCTAAATTATCTGAACAAATAAACAATAGTATGTTAGAACAAAGTGAGTCTATAAACAAATTGTCTGAGCAGAGTGAATCACTAAACACTAAACTATCTGAACAAAGTGAATCAATAAACAATAGTATGTCAGAACAGAACGAGAAATTAAACGCAAAAATGTTAGAACAAAGTGAATCATTGCGGATACAATTAAACAACAGTAAGATTGAACAAAATGATTATCAGGCAGAACAAGCTAGATTATTAAAAAGTGAAATCAATGACACTATCAATTCGCAGTTAGAGGCGCAGAATGTTAAAAACACGAACCAATTAGCTTCGTTAACCGCAGAGATGAAAGATCACACTAATCAACAGATGGTATTGCTGGCCCTAGATGTTAGTAGAAACAATGAAAAACAATTAGATCAGATTAAGAAAATGGAAATTATTTTTGATCAAAAACTTAGCATTCTGGATAAAACGGTTTTAGGTAAATTAGAGCAAATTGAACTAGCATGCACTATGAGTACGAGCGAGGTCAAGATAGCTCAGGATAAGATGGAAGGACGATTTAAGGAAATGGAAAAAGCGGCAAGGTCATTCAGCAACAATTATCAGCGGTACATGAAAATATATCCGGCATAATTAAAGATATGGACCGTCTCGAAATAAAATCAGCGGAGCAATGGAAAAGCCTAGAAGCGGATCAGGATCAATTAAAGAGTACCATCGACGAAAATAGCGCGAGATTGGAAGATAGGCTGAGCCAGATAGAAAGCAATCAGGACGACACTAAAAGCCAGATTGAGGAGAAATTAAGCACAATTAAGGAGCAAATAAGAAAAGATTGGCGAAAAATGAATATCGATTCTAAAGAGGAAAGATTAACCATCATTAAGACAGTAGGCGAAAATCATACTCGTATTCAAGCATTAGAACAGGAAATTAAGAGTAAACTTAAAGAACAAACAGACAGGATCATTAAAGCTGAACTAAGGTCGATGGAACAAACCTCGATATTTAAAACGGGAACAACTAAAGGTAAGCAGGATGACTCAAGTAGCCCGGAGGCGACAAGCACAGCAGGAAGTCAAACTCAGACAGAGAGCCCATTAACGACAAACACGGAGGGATTTCACAAGAATGTTGAAAGGAGTTCCACGCCACATGACGGTCATCAGCCCACACAACTTATCCAAGTAATTCGCTCGAACGATTATAAACCGCAGAAGTACACGGAGAACTCAGGGGTGACACCTAAAGCCTTCATTAAAGAAATTGAAGATCATTACAATGACACTGGGGTACCTGAAGCACGTAGGTTAAGGATGATGGAGATATTTTTGTCAGGAAATATCCTTACATGGTTTTTAAGCTTCAAATACACATTTGGAACTATGGCAGATTTCAAAATCGCGTTTCTGCGCAAATATTGGTCTCCGGCACTGCAACAGAGTTTAAGGATGGAGCTTTACTCTAGGAAGAACCAAACTACCCAGCAAACAAAATACTCCGATTTCTTTAACATGCAAATGCTAAAATTTCGCGATCTTGATTACCCTTTGAATGAAGCGGATCTGGTGATGACTATAGCGCGGCAGTTACCAGTCAACGTGCAACAAGTATTAGTCGCAGCGAACGTTAGTACGGCCTTACATGCAGAACAGATATTACGCCAGATAGATGAGACTACATCTCATAATCATTATAGAGGAGTAAGACAACTGGAGTTAGTAAATGCGACAGAGGTTATAAAACCGAAACAGATGAACACTAAAACGCAGGGTACAAATACAAGTACATCCACACCTAGGCGAAACCAGGAAGAGGTAGAAAACAGACCGTACCAGCGTAACGAGAATAATTATAACAATAGGTCATATCAAGGCAACAATATATATCAACAGAGAGGGTATCAACAATGGCGTGAAAATCGAAGAAATGAGGGGCCTTATGGAAGATACGGTGATTACAATGGGAATCAATGATGGAAAGGAAGGAGAGATCAAAATCAAGGAGAGGCACGTAATTATCGAAATGACTGGGATGATAGGCACGCTCAATCACAAAATTACCTAGAGGAATTACACGCTAGTCAAGGTGGAGAGCAAGGATGATGGGAAAAAGCCATTGGGAACATGAAGAATCCAGATACACATACTGAGGAAGCTGGAAGTCTACTGAGACAAGAGAAATGTCAGGGGCGTGGGCGACAAAAGGATGATGGAAGTCACAGTGGAGCTAAAAAAATCTAAATTTGGATAAAGGAGACAGTCTACAAAAGCAACAGTCGGAAGTTGAAGATGGATGGATAGTAGCGAACATACAAGAATGGATTGCTTTGGCAGAAGATTGCCTGGAGGAGACGGTGAAACCACGGAACGATGAAATTAGACAGTTACCCATTATTTACGCGAGGATTGGTGGAATTAATATAAGATGTTTATTGGATACGGGGTCGCAGATCAGTCTGGTTTCGGAGGCCTTGGTTCGAGAGTTGGGACGGAGTCAGAATATTCCTGTGATTCCCGTCCCACAACTCAAAGTGAGGGGTGTTATTCCTGAACGCACCGTCACTTGTAAACGTCAGGCATACTTAGAGCTGAACATATTGGAACACACTTTTGGGCAAACGTTCATTATCATGACAAAGATGAATTTCAATATAATTCTTGGTGCAAATTTCATTTGTGACAATCAAGCAGTGATAGATTTGCACAAGAATACAGTCAGTTTTAGAGAGTATGATCTACTGAAGAACGTGGGATTGCATTTGGATGAAATCACTACCGGAAGAGATGTAAATTATTGGGCATTGGAAGCAATATCGGAAGAGACGGAAGAGGAGATACGAAAGGCAGAAGATAACATCATAGAAGGAGCTGTTGTGGAACTAGATGACGAGAGTGAATCCCAGGAGATATGGTCTTTATTAACAGAAGGAGATGACAGTGATGCACAATTTGAAGAGTTACTACAGGAGCGGCTCAATGACATTCAACTTGGGGGTGAACATACAAAACAATTGGAAGAGATTTTAAGGAAGCACAAAGCAGTATTTGATACAGTACCTGGAAAAATATTAAATTTAAAATAGTCAATGCAAGTCGAGGATTGGTCACCTTTCAAAAGTAGATTGTACCCAATTCCGGAAAAATATCGTGGTCAAGTCAAGGTCATTATAGATGAGATGTTACAAGCTGGAGTGATAAGGAAGACACCTACACCGTATCTAAATGCGATTTTGGCAGTCACAAAACCAAATGGATCTATTAGACTATGTTTAGATGCCAGAAATCTCAACATGAGACTCATTTTTCCTGAGTATGACAGAGCGCCAATTATCAGAGACGTACTAAAAGGCTTTAAGAACAAAAGCATTTATTCATCAGTAGACTTGACGTCCAGTTTCCACCATATTGAATTGGATGAGAAGTCACAGCTTCTAACTGGCTTCTTATTCGATAACCAAACGTTCTGCTTCGTCCGAATGCCCTTCGGAGTCAAAACAGCGGGCTGTGCTTTAATCCGAGCCCTGGATCGGAATCTAACCGAGGAGGTTAAGGAGATG
This sequence comes from Meconema thalassinum, assembly GCA_946902985.2. NCBI lineage: Eukaryota > Metazoa > Arthropoda > Insecta > Orthoptera > Tettigoniidae > Meconema > Meconema thalassinum. The sequence goes on along the minus strand of OX336393.1, from coordinate 127,216,711 downwards.
ACGGTGCTCTACATTGATGACATTCTGCTGGCATCCGACAACATTGAAATTCACATGGAAAATTTAGATAAAGTATTAGGCAACCTTAATGCATCAAATTTCAAAGTAAACCTGAAGAAATCGCATTTCTTCAAGAGCGAGATCTTATATTTGGGTCACATCATTGACAAGGAGGGAGTGAAGCCAAACCCAGAAGATCGAAGCGATAAAGAATTTCCCTTCACCAACGAGAGTCAAGCACATTCGGGCTTTCTTAGGCGTAACGGGATTCTTTAAGGAAAACTGTCCATGTTACACGGAGACTGTAGCTCCAATGCAGGAAATGCTAAAAAAGAATAATAAATGGTTGTGGAATGCGGAGTGTGAGAAGGCGTTCAAAGCAACAAAACAGCTACTGGAAAACTGCATTAAGTTAGGATATTCAGACTTCAAGCACAAATTTATAATCCAAGCGGATGCTTCACTAATTGGTATAGGTGCCACGCTCTACCAAGAAGATCCAGCTAACCTGCAACATAAAACATATTTGGCATTTGTCAGCCGAAAATTGCGTAAGCACGAGCGCAATTATACTGTAACGGAACTAGAGCTGTTGGCCATCCTTCTTGCGCTGCAACTATGGAAACGAATAATTTATGGATACCCCATTGTTGTCAGGACCGATCACAAGGCACTAACATTCTTGTTTAAGACGTCGACGGCAAGCGAACGTGTGACACGTTGGTCTATATATATTCAGCAGTTTAGCATTGAGATTGAACATTGCCCAGGGAAGATGAACGTGATCCCGGATGCACTCAGCCGGAACCCAGATCTTGATGTTGAAGATACAGCGATGGTACAACACTTGGAGTTAACACCGAAGGACCGGGAATTCTTGGAGGAGTTACGTGAGATCCAGCGAGAACAGGAAGCGGAACCATGGATGATGCTATTAATTCAATACTTTAGAAAGCAGCTACCTATAGGAACACCTGCATTTCGAGAAGCGAAAGCCAAAGAAGGAAGATATGTTTATGTCAACAATTTGCTGCACAAATGGCTAGATAATGACCACACCAAGTTACGCTTACTAGTACCTGCATCTTTACAGCGAGGATTAACCTTGCATACTCACGAAAGTTACGGACACGTCGGATTAGACAAATGCTTGCGACAATAGGAGAGACATTTACATGGCCACGTATGAGAACAACTATATGTGACGTCATTACGACTTGTGATCCTTGTCAGAGGACGAAGCCCAATAACTATTTAATGAGGCAGTATCCTAAACCACTGTTACCTCAGAAGCCATGCGAGATGCTGGCAATCGACTACGGTCCAATTCCGAAAGGGAGGCGAGGGTGCCGCCATTTATTAGTTTGTCTGGATGTATTCTCCATATTCGTAGTATTGTGTCCCATCCGGAAAACAACATCTAAACAAGTACTAAGCCGCATACGCAATAGAGTAATTCCAACTATGGGAAAACCAGAGTTTATTTTATCAGACCATGGTAGCTACTTTACAAGCGCCGAATTCAAAAAAGGTATGGAGGACATGGGTATAAAACACGTTTTAAGCAGTATCCGACATGCCCAAGCTAATCCAAGTGAGCGTGCAATAAAATGCGTGACATCGTACTTGATAATCTTCATTCCCAATGAGCATCATACGTGGGTGGATAAAATTAAGGATGTAGAGACATGCATGAATTCTACCAGGCACGAGTCAACAGGACAGATCCCTATGGTCTTACACAAGAACGAGTATCCAGTGAGAACGTGGAAAAGCATCATTAACTGCCCACAAGATCCCATGATAGCACCTGACCTGCGAATAGATAGAACGAGAGCCTACATGAGAAAACAAGCAGATCGCAGATTACGGCGAGTGAGAAATAAGAGAATTCACCGTGATCTAGAAGTCAACCAGCTCGTTTTGGTGAAACGAGCCGCTACATCTGATCCAGAGAAGAAGATCTTCAGCAAATTCTGTGAAAAGTTCGTAGGACCCTATTCTATTGTAAGAAACCTAGGAAATAATGCGTACAGAGTGAAAGAGTTAAGCACAGGAACAATGTCGGTCTACAATGCAGCCAATTTCAAGACGTATAGAAAAAGTGAACCATGGGAGCGCCGAAATAATGATGCAGTTTAAATATATGGACGTCCTATATCAACCAAATGGACGGGGGGCAGTTGAGTACGGCACGTGAAGGAGGAAGTGGAGGTGGTGTTGACAAACATCAACGAGACGGGCAGAGTATTGCCTAAGGCATCAGCGCGTCACGCAAGCAGACTGAGAGGGTGAGGTCCAAGCAGGAAATAAAACGAGTAAATGCCATTCAAGACAGGAGCGGCCAGACCATGTAATAGAAAAGGGGTGATTCTGAAATAAAACAAATTGGCCTACGGAAGTCTTTAAAAAAATCGACTTCATGCTAAGTTCGAATTTTTGTGAGTGAAGGAGTTGTGAACCCTTTATCCTCTGATGGATAAATGATTCGATGTTTTATTTCTACAATTAATTAATATTTCCACCAGCGTCATGAAATAGCCAGACGAAGATGAGGAAACTTCAAGCATTTGTTGGAGACAGTGGGGATATACCTGCAGCAGTTTGACAAAAGGCTAAATACTTAAGGAATATGAAAGGAAAGAGCCAATCGATGATTCAGAAGGACAGGTGCTGGCTACCTCAAAATAGAAGGGACGTGTGGTGAGACACGCTTGTGGCATGTTCATTGTACTATTCGCGCCTAAAAAAAATTTAATGCAGTAACTTGAGTGGCTGATGGTACTACTGGACACTCCTACTAGGCCGAGGTCTGATGAAAACCGCGAAGGCAACGTAAAAGTGGAACCAATAAGAGATGAATGCTTATGAACGCGCCAAGTCTAGCTGGGGCACGCGATAGCTAGCATTAACGCGGGAGATCGGCTAGACAACATCTCTACGATCGATTCTAGAATTAATGGGCATATTCTTGACCTGCGCATTTTTACGAGTCCAATGATATTTGTTTCATTCCTGTACTACTATTATTTTGAGAATTTTTTATATATTTTCCCCTCTATCGATACTTAGGGCCAGTTCATTTATAAGTGGCGTGAAGAGCCAAGATGATTATGACATTTCGTGAGTCTGAGGACGTAAGAGACATAACTTATTCAGCGTGTCCGAGGACACAAGTTATTTTCATTGGTGTGTCGAGAGGCACTTGTACTTTTGTGTCATAAAGACACTGTTATAATTTTGAGGCTAGAAGTTGTGTTAAATTCAGTGAGTGTTAGGTAGTCACCAGCACTACAATAAATAGGGCCAGTTTCGTCGATAATTCGCAAATAGACTAGTCCAGGGAACTGAGTACCTGGATCGGCGAATTTATCAGAAGGAAACAACGTGTGTATTAACTGTGTAATTTTTTTTATCAGCACGAGATGACGTCGCACTGGGAAGAAGAAAATTGTGAACACTCTGTCGAGATGTCACGGAGCAGCTAAGCATCTAATCAGGGAGATGGCTGCAGATGTCCACTGACGGGTGACTGGCCGAGGATGAGTATTGAATAATATTCTTATTATCTGACAAATCAATTTATGGTATATGGGACATATTTTGTTTGTAAATATCTTGTTTGTGTTGATTAACGTAGTGTATTTAATTTTGGTCTGACACACATTTTGCATGAAAACAGCTCGCACAATTGTTTGTAGACGTAGGTTTTTGTTTGTTTGTTTGTTTGTTTGTTTGTTTTAATTAACGTGGCTATGTTGACGACCGTGTTCGCATATGTTTACGCAATGCGGTTAAGAAACGTCTCTCGGAAATATGTTGTGTTTCAGAAGTAGGACTGAATTGATATAATCATACAGTAGATTGGCGGGTAAATCGATCTTTGTAGTGTCTATTATTGGTCAGATTCATTGAGTTTATTGCCGTTGGAGCAATGTGAGTTGTGGCGAAAAGCATTCAGCTCTCTCATAGGTTTTAATATTCTTAAATAAATTGTGAGCATCTGATTCAACCGACCTGTGTGAAAAGTGTTATGTCATTCCCAGCAATGAGTGTGTGTGTGTTTTATTGGTCATTACAAGCGGGAATTTCAGCGTAGACTGATTTCTGTCAGCTTGATGCCGAGTCCATATCGTGACCTTGCGAGGGCGTGTGTGACTATATCGATTAATGTCTTGCCACATGTGCATTTGGTTGAGATTTCTACGAGATAACGGGACAGTAGGTCAAGTTATTTTACACACTGGAGCTGGATGATGACAAGAGTTGAGAGAAAGGCGGAATCTGTTTTCACAAGGCGGGTTGAACAGATTACATCGAGGTCATTAGTGGAGTACAGGTTGGCTCCGTATTAATAGTTGAAATACAGAATAAGAACTGATAGACGATAAATAATGGTTTAAATAAATGGGAGTTGCCTACGAATCATTATAATCTCCGAAGCGTTATCTTATCGCAAAATTTTTTATTCATGTAAAATAATGTCAGCCGTGAGGCATATGTTTTTTTTGTTTGTTGTTGGTTTATTTTTAGTCTTGCGTCAGTGACTCCGAGTGGTCACGTGCGGCGCTGTATTTCCTTGTTTGTTTGTTTGAGCATTTGGCCTTGCAGGCAAGCTCGTTGTCAGATGAGCTATCTCACTGGGGAGAGGGTCTCGAGGGAGATTCCTGTAAATATTTGATATTAGGTTGTGTGTCAGCATTAATTTAAGGGTTTTTATTAGTGTTTTGTCCTATATCCGTAAACGTTGATTTACGAGATGATTGTTCGTAAGCACCGTGGCTGTTACCCGCTGTAAACGAACAGTCATCCAAGTACTCATTCCTCGTAGTTAGTCATTACGCGTACATAAAATCCTGATGCAAGTCGGTGGAACTTGGATCCACACTTTTATGAGCAGGAGATCCGTCTGATCCCTCAACGTTATGTATATTTCTGTCATGGGAAGATTCAGGGAGGAATAATATTGTTGTTATTTATATTCATTTATGCACTATTAGTCATTAAATTATGTTATTATTTTACGTCTTGTCACTTCCTTTCTTAAATATAGTTTTAATCTTATGACCCTTCACTCAGTAGAGCATGTTGTTTGGCGAACGTATATACCACACTATGAACTGAGCGCGACCCCTTGATAATGATTCTTGCATATAAACACTGCGATACTGAAGGGTTCAGTAGACCATTCAACTTTCCATGTATTTTGGGGGTAGAACGGAGCTGAAATAAGTTCCAAAGCCGTCTTCATGCTGGTTTCTGTGATTTCAACCTGGATGTAGAAGGTTGATTGACGTCTTGGTGAATTGGGAGAACTTCATTATACATAATTCTGCGCCACAGTAGGAAAAGAACTTGCTGTCTCCTGATGTGAGGAGGAACAATATTAATAACCATTTTATTCAATAAATATTTAGAAAAAATACATGCACAAAGAAATAATGGATTCCCCTCGTTGGCATGGGGAATAATTGGACTGGAATGAGGAAACATAATATACATCAGGCCCACGTTAGTGGGGGTTAACAATATTTTAAACATAAAAAGAAGATATGTCATAAACACAAGAAAAAATGAAGTTAACAAAACAATCACAGTAATATACGTCGTAGGACAAAAAGACTTAATTTAAACTTAATTATCTCAAATAATATATGACATTGGAAAAAATAAAAGAACATTAAATTAACTTGAAAAGAAATAAAAAATCACACAAAGACACATGCAATAATAATTACATCAGCAATCGTCTTCACTGCAGCCAACTGGTGGAATGAGCAGTAGGTCCACCCCACTCGCGAGCCAGCATCCAACGGAAGTAGGTCCATCCAACTCGAGGAGCAGCAGCCAACGAAGACAGTCCGTCCTCTCCGGAATATTCAGCTGGTGAGGGGGGGGGGGGGATCCACCCCTCTCCTGATGACGTCCAGGGCAGTCAGAGGAGCGCCAACCCAATCAAGCAGTTTGTGTCAAGCAACGACCACCGCATCAGATGTATTGGCGGTGGCCGGTAATGTGTTCGATGTAGATGTCTCTCGACCACCGAACGACATCAGACACACAAAGGTTAGACATAACCTTGGCAAACCGTTGGGAGATGCCAAGTGCTCGAATGGATTTGGAGTTGGCGGCATCCTACGATCCCAGTGATGCAACGATGAAGGCGTCCAACGTGACCGCATAGCCAGCATCTTGAAGTATGCGTGCAGAAGGCTCATATTTGGCGATCTTGGCATCACGAGCCCTCTGCAGGGATTGACGGCCATCCTCGAAGGGGATCGTGACATCAATGATGGTCGCAACCTTGGTTTCAGCATTCCAGACAACCAAGTCAGGACGCAGGGTGGAAACAGCCTCAGGAACGACAGCAGCAGGCCCCACCATATCCGCAAATGGAATCCGCTAATTCCGCCTCTTCAGTCCCATCCTAGCAGGAACAGCGTTGACCAGGCGGTCAAGGATGGAGTCGTATCGCCGCTGCATGGTGACGAGATGAGGCCGACAATGGTTAAGAACATGGGCCTTAGTCTCGTCAGCATCGCCACACTTGCGGCAACGGCGGTTGAAGTTGCCATGTCCAAAGCGTCTGCATCCGTTCAGGGGAAGGACGCCCAGCCGCGCTTGATGTAGGAAGCGCCAATCGGCAAACCTTGTGTACCTCCCAGAGGTTATAAAATGGTTGGAGGTACAGCTGGTGCTGGAGACATGGAGGATCTTGCCCTGATCTGGCTTCCGGCAAAGACGGGCCCGATAGTGTTCTGTAAAGCAATTGCGGAGCAGCTGCGACATTCTAGGCCGGGACTCACTGTCGGTGATGACATCAACATTATTCAGTCTGGGAAGGTGGAGTTCCCAGCGTTGAAGAGTAGTAGCCCAGCCTCATCGCAAGCCAGGGATGCGAGGCTGTAGCCGTCTAGTAATAGTGCGTGTATGGGACCAGAAGGTCCCGATATCACCCGAGTCGAAGTGGAATGGAGCCTCCATGGACCCGGAGAGGTAGGTGGCAATCTCCTGCTTAGTAGCCGGGTGACGAATCCTCTTCTGGACCGAGAGAGCTAGTCCGCTATCGGCAAGATTGGCAACCGAAGCGTCACGAGAAGTTAAAATACGAAAGGCATGGTTGATAACAGCCAAGTCAGCAACATCCATCAGCGCCCCCTTGCCTAGGGGGGAGGATCACCAGCTCTGGGCTTGCACGCTGGGGAAGCGACATTGCTGACTTGGCACCTGCCTTGTTGGAGCGATCCAGATCTCGCAGGTGGGTTTTTTTTAATTCTAGAGGATCGAAGGGCAAACTCTAGCTGGGGGTAATGAAAGTGCGCACAGCATCAAGTACATGAAAAAAATGTTTCACCTATTGTGTAACTCTTAGCCTACACAACATATGTGGGCAGTTAAGTTGGTCTCTGTCTGCTACTTTCTGAGTAAAGAGGTTAAACATTCTCAAAAATTATTTCTCAGGTTAAATTTAAAATTCATTTTATATAAACTTGGCATTTGAATCACAGCAAAATATTTCCCTGGATTGAAGAGATGTGCATGTGTGAAGTTTCGATGCATTGAAATTAATGGTAAGGTGGCCTCAAAGGTTATTGTAATATTGTGCTCAGTTCCGAGGTGAATTCTACAAGGTGTCCTTAAGGGATAGGGACTTCGAGAATAGGGTGTGCAAATAAATGGGCAGAAGGGCAAAGGACATTGAGGTGCAGATAATAGTGTAGTAACAGGAGAACCTTAACTGAGTTTTGTGAAATAAGGCAATGCATGAGTATAAAGCCTGAAAGTCTAACGAAAAGCGAAATGAGAGGGATAATTTGGTGGTTAATGAGGGTTTATATGAACAAAACATTGAGAGAAGTACGAAAGAGGACTATTGCCTCTTTTGTGGCATGGTTATGGGTGCAGCACACCTGATTATGAAATGCAATGAAACCAAAATAAATATTTTGTTGTTGATTCATTTAGGGGCTTTGCGACATCGTTGTCATGTAACCCCGTCTACTTGAGTGTGTGTGAGTGTGTAATTTGTCTGATAACCTGCATTATTGTGATAGCTGTATTAGTGCGTGTATTTGTAATTCAGATGAGAATTTGGAAGCAGGAGGCCGTGGCCTTAAGTTAGGAACCGTCCCGGCATTCACCTGAATTAGAAGTGGGAAACCACGGAAAACCAATCGAACCCACCTCTCCTCACTTTTGCCTCACGAGGCTGAGAATACCCCGGTCTAGCCCTCAGACCAAAATTGAATTTCTTGGCGAGCCCGTGTTTTGACGGTGCAAGTCATGAGTGCTATCCTCTACGAAGCGAAGCGTACCCTAATAATAAGAGTCAAGTTTGTAGATAAGGGAGATATACTGAATAGAACGTGAAAATGAATATGACACTTTAATAAAATTAGTAATAGGGAACGGAGGAAGCCAAGTAAATTAGTGGAGTTTTTGAATGTTATCAGAATGTGGGATAGGAAAGCGACAGATGAGAAACAAATATATGGGTAAAGGAGACGGTATCCTAAACTATTAAACTTACTTAGTTCAAGTCTATGGTAGCCTATCTATATTAATTGGTAAATAATTAAGGTAGTACATAATTAACAGCCATTGTTAGTGTTTTGATAATTATTTATAACATTTAATACCATGTAAATTATTAGTAGGTTCTGTGACTTATTTGTTAAATTCATGTTGGGATGTATTAATCCTACTGAGCAGGATTTTTGTATTAGGCTATTAGGGAATCACTGTAACTAATAATCACATGTATGAGGTGATGGTTGCAATAATCAATATTCTCCCCCTCAATCTCTGCCTATCCGAGATTTGGAAGAGAGGTAATTCTATACTGTTACTTACTTAGACTTTATCTTATCATTACGAATAATCTTCTGCCGTTGCGCCCACCTATTTGTCCCAGAAATCATTCGTGCTATCCTCACTCACGAGGTCGGAAGAGTTTTGTTAATACACTTTTTTTTAGCGTATGGATTTTAGTGCCGGGAGTGTCCGAGAACATGTTCGCCTCGCCAATTTGTTGCTGCTTCTAAGCAGACACCCATTGGGTGAGCTACAAGTAACGTCACGTGTGGAGTGTTGTCTGGGGAAGAAAGTTTGAATGTAAGGACGAGGAGTCGGAAGGTAGCGGTTGTGGCCTATAGTTAGGGACCAACCGCGGCATTTGCTGGAAAGGAGATGGGAAACCACAGAAGACCATTTTCAAGGTGGCCGGCGGGAGGATTCGAACCTCCTTGCCTCCCGGATGTGAGCGACTGCCAGCAGCCACGCCGTAACGACCACGGCTAACTCACCCGGTTGTTATTACACTAACACAACAGTACTTTCAGATGTATGCAAATTTATTAGACTTCAATAAAGAATGAAAAACAGTCACTCATTTATATTCAAAACATTTTTAGCCTGTTTTCATTTATGAAAAAAAAAAAGGCTTATGAGATCACCCTTTGTCCTTGTGTCTGTCTGTGTGTGCGTGTGTGTGTGATGGTGTGTGTCCCCCCAATAACTTCTAAACGGCTGCAGCGACTTCAATGAAACTCGGTAAGTTCATAGCACTATTCCGGATGATCCCGACCGTGCCCTTCAAATTTTGTTACGTCTCACCAATCCAACATGGCGGCTGTGCGAAATATTTCACCAGCATTCAATATCTCCGAAACTATTACCCATATCACCCAGAATATCTTACGGTGATAAACGGAACTACTAGAAGTTCATCTATGTGACTTTTGAATACCTGTTAACTACAAAACCAACATGGGGGCCAAGCGAATTTGCGACTTTTAAATAGACGTTTCTCGCGATTTAACCAACCAAACGCAATAAAACTTGGTACAGTACATGTTTATACACATTGTAATGCACCGACATCTAACTTCGTTCAATTGTTTACATAACCTCTAGATTAACAGGAAGAGCACTCATTCCAGGCTCCGTATTGACCATGTTTACATGAAGTAGGCTATAACATAAATTTCTCGCCAAATCAATACTTTACTTACATTAAAAATACTACAGGTACATGTTATGTGAAATGTTTTTTTTGTTATTTGGTGAGGTTTTCGATGTAGTATGATGTTATACACCAAAAAGTGGGCTGAGGAAGGAAACATTTAGTTTTCCGAAACATGTACCTGTAGTATTCTTAATGTAAGTAAAGTATTGATTTGGCGAGAAATTTATGTTATACTTCATGTAACCTCTAGATGGCGGCTGTGCAAAATATTTCACCGGCATTCTATATCACTGAAACTATTAGCGGTATCACCCTGAAATTTTGTACGGAGATAAAGGGCACTACTAAAAGTTCATCTATAAGTCTTTCAAAAACCGGTTAATTACAAAACGAATATGGCGGCCAAGCGAAGTTGAACATTTTAAATAGACCTTTCTTGCGATTTAATTATACAAACGCAATGAAACTTGATACAGGAAATGTCTATACACTTTGTAATGCACTGGTATCTAATTTAGTTCAATTGTTTACATAACCTCAAGATGGGGGCAGTGCGAATTTTAAAATTAAATTTTTATTTCTTGTGTCGTAATCTTGCGATCGAAGTGAAAGTTTGAATAATGAACCTACGCAATAATTGTCCTTTAATGGTACATGACTCTATGGCCTATACATATAACAATCCAACATGGCGACCATCCGAAATATTTAGATGGATCTCAATATCTATGAATCTATTACAGCAATCAAACTGATTTTTTTAATGTTCATTGGGGCTATTGACATAAATTTTCCTATAGGACCTTCAATAACCTGATGATCACAAATCCAACATGGCGGTGACACGAAGTATAAATATTCACATGGTCGTTTCCCGCAATTTAACCATCCGAGTGCAGTGAAACTTGGTACAGTAAATCCTTATACAAATGTTAATCCACTGGCATCTAATTTTTTTCAATTGTTTCCATAACCACAATATGGCCGCAGTGCGAAATTTTAAAATCTCGTTTTTACTTCTTGTGTCCTAATCATGCGATTGAAATTGGCATACTACATGTACACAATAATCTTCATGTAACAGCTCATAACTCTAAGACCTACATATATAAAAATCCAACATGGCGACCATCTGCAATATTTAGTCGGTTCTCAATATCTACGAATCTATTACAGCAATCAAACTGAAATGTTGTATGTTGATAGGGGCAATTAACATTAGTAGGATATATGAAAATAGGCTTTATAGTTCTTCACGGAACTACTTGTTTCTTTTCTCATTTCCTATGGAATGTACCATCTAAATCAGGTGATTTCAGTGCAATGCCCACGAATCTTTGAATAGTTCAAAATTGGACCACCATCAATAAAAGTTTTCAAATTTCTTTGTTCGAATTTCACACAAAAAACAAGATGTTCAGTAAAGAACATATAGCCTACTTTCTCCTAAATGCATGGGTATTGTTATAACTCTTTGTCCTTTTCAAGGAGTATGATTGAATGTTGGTTGTAGTAGCTTGTTGAAATACAACGTGCTATAGGGATATTAAACATGAATATGAGGTGCCCTTTGCTAGTGCTACCTCTGTACCAAATTTCGTTCAATTCGGTTTCGCCGTGTTTGAATTGATAGGGGGAATCGATTCGCACACATACTTGGCCACCATCTGCAAACTATTGGGCTGATGTTCTTGCAGTTTGGTCAGAATATGTTTCCCACATAAAGATAAGGTGTTGCAAAATTTGGTAGAGACTAGATGATTAGGTTGGTCGTAATTACATTTTAGCTTTTAACATTTGGGTGGCCGCGATTACGTTTCCGTCAAGATAGCGGTGATATAAAACATGACACTGAGGTGCCTCTTGCTAGTGCTACCTCTGTACCAAATTTCGTTCATTCGGTTCCACCGTGTTCGAATTAATAGGGGGAATCAATTTTGACATAAAGATGGCCGCCATCCGCAAACTATTAGGCTAATGACCTATTAGATTGGTCAAAGGATGCTCCCTCCATAAAGGTATGTTGTTGCAAAGTTTGGTAGAGATCGAATGGTTATGTTAGTCGTAATTTGATTTAAGCTTTAAACATTTGTGTGGCCGCTATTACGTTTCTGTCAATATGGCGGCGATATTAATCATGACACTGAGATGCCCTTTGCTATTGCTATCTCTGTACCAAATTTCGTTCCATTCTGTTTCACCGTGTTTGAATTAATAGGGGGAATCGATTCTGACACAAAGATGGCCGCCATCCGCAAACTATTAGGCGAATGACCTATTAGATTGGTCAAAGGATGCTCCCTCCATAAAGGTATGTAGTTGCAAAATTTGGTTGAGATCGGATGATTAGGTTAATCGTAATTTGATTTAAGCTTTGAACATTCGTGTGGCCGCCATTACGTTTCAGTCAAGACGGCGGCGATATAAAACATGACACTGAGGTGCTCTTTGCTAGTGCTACCTCTGTACCAAATTTCGTTCCATTAGGTTCCTCCGTGTTCGAATTAATAGGGGGAATCAATTTTTACATAAGATGGCCGCCATCCGCAAACTATTAGGCTAATAACCTATTAGATTGGTCAAAGGATGCTCCCTCCAAAAAGGTATGTTGTTGCAAAGTTTGGTAGAGATCGGATGGTTATGTTAGTCGTAATTTAACTTAAGTTTTGAACATTTGTGTGGCCGCCATTACGTTTCTGTCAATATGGCGGCGATGTAAAACATGACACTGAGATGCCCATTGCTAGTGCTACCTCTGTACCAAATTTCGTTCCATTCGGTTTCACCGTGTTTGAATTAATAGGGGGAATTGATTTTCACACAAAGATGGCCGCCATTCGCAAACTATTAGGCTAATGACCTATTCATTTGGTCAAAGGATGCTTCCTCTATAAGGGTATGTTGTTGCAAAATTTGGTAGAGATCGGATGATTAGGTTAATCGTAATTTGATTTAAGCTTTGAACATTTGTGTGGCCGCCATTACATTTCCGTCAAGATGGCGGCGATATAAAACATGACACTGAGGTGCCTTTTGTTAGTACTACCTCTGTACCAAATTTCGTTCCATTCGGTTGCACCGTGTTCGAATTAATAGGGGGAATCGATTTTCACACAAAGATGGCCGCCATCCGCAAACTATTACTCTGATGACCTATTAGTTTGGTCAAAGGATGCTCCCCCCATAAAGGTATGTTGTTGCAAAATTTGGTAGAGATCGGATGATTAGGTTAGTCGTAATTTGATTTAAGCTTTGAACATTTGTGTGGCCGCCATTACGTTTCCGTCAAGATGGCGGCGATATAAAACATGACACTGAGGTGCCTTTCGTTAGTACTACTTCCGTACCAAATTTCGTTCCATTCGGTTGCACCGTGTTCGAATTAATAGGGGGAATAGATTTTCACTCAAAGATGGCCGCCATCCGTAAACTATTACGCTGATGACCTATTGGTTTGGTCAAAGGATGCTCCCCCCATAAAGGTATGTTGTTGCAAAATTTGGTAGAGATCGGATGATTAAGTTAGTCGTAATTTGATTTAAGCTTTGAACATTTGTGAGGCCGCCATTACGTTTCCGTCAAGATGGCGGCGATATAAAACATGACACTGAGGTGTCCTTTGCTAGTGCTACCTTTGTACCAAATTTCGTTCAATTCGCATTCACCGTGTTCGAATTGATAGGGGGGGGACAGACATTCAGAGTACACACACTCACACACACACAGACACACACACAGACTCACACACACACATACACACACACAGACAGACACACTTTTTTCGCCCTGTGTTGATCTCATAAGTCTACTTTCATTTTTTGCAAAAATCGAAAGTAGGCTAATAGAATAAAGTAATCAAAATGAAACGTGTGCCATTATGCATTTGCAAGGCTACTATTTCAGTGGAAATCAAAAAAATATCATTTTAGTCAGTTTCATAAAAGAAAATGTAATTATATCTACTAATTAAACGTTTGAAATAATTTCACCACCTTGCAAACAATTTTACTGCATTAATTCATAAAATGTAAAAATTAAATGTTGGAAAACTGGCTTTCAGTCTAATAATTTGCACTACACTATATTACGTGGCACGTGAGGACATTTTTAATGGCTCTTGGAATAATTTTACTCTCATTACATTAACATCTAAAGTTTGAGTATAAATATATCTTTTTGAAACTCTACACAATTTTTGGATATCCCTGTACTGTATAGTAGTGCACGGCCTCAACAATGCAACGTTATCAATTTATAGTGCATGTACAGTCTTATTAATTGTGATGAGTTGCACGTTTGTTTGGCAGACCGTTTAAATTTGTTTAATGTTGTTGGAAGATGTCATATATTTCTCTTAGTTTCTGTGAATACTCGGTTACTGTTATACTCCTATTCAGTTGTAGATTGACAGTGGTAAGTTTATTGCAGTGCAGAGTTTAATACTGACCGGGGAATTTTCGGAAGGGGAAGGAGAAAACTGGAAGAGAAAGGAAGAGTTTTTTTTTTAAGATACCGGTACAGTAGTTGGGAGCATGAACTCTTATTCAAATGACCACCTCATGGTGTTGTGGCTAGCTTCCTTGGCTGCCACCCTGGAGGTCCGTGTTAGATCACCGTCTCAGCAAAGAAATTTAATTCTGGTCTGAGGGTTGGAACGGGGTACACTCTGCCTCTTTAAGTAAAAGCTGAGGAGAGGTGCGTTCGATCCCCACTTCAGCTCCATCTTGGAAGTAGTTTTCTGTGGTTTCCCACTTCTACTCCAGACAACTGCCGGGATGGTTCCCAACTTAAGGCCATGGCCGCCTCCTATCCAATCCCAGTCATAATTACAAATACACAAACACAGCTACATATAGCCTACCACAATAACACAGATTACATATTAGACAAATTCTACACACACCCAAATTTACGGGGATAAATGACAACGCTCCTGTAATGAAACAACAAAAACAAAACCTTTTCTTCATTCTGCGGCAATTAGTCCCCCAGCTACCCTTGCATCTCGCCGCTCGCTGCGCTGCTATGTTGCTAAAGCGATAAAAGAGGACCCTGTATATTCTTGCGTTTCTTCCCTAATAATAACTCCTGGCAAAAGCGACCGCTGCCCAGCCATTTGGCCTGCAGATATTGGAGGGACGCGTGGTTAGTGCGTCGGGTCCCTTCGGCCGTTAATCTTGGTTTTCGTGATCGGGGCGCTGTCTCACTGTTAGACTCAATTGTCCTCACGAGGCTGAGTGCACGCCGTTCCAACCCTCCCGTCAGTTACTAAAATCCGTTATGGAGCTGAGAATCGAATTCGGGGCCTCCTGGTGAGAGACAGGTGTGCTACACCAACACCTCGGGGCCGGCTGTTCCTTCCCTAATAGTAGTAGGCTATCAATTCACATAATAGGTGGAGATGACCTACGTGTCTCCCCCTTAAAACTGCAATCTCCACCACCACCCAAAGCAAAGCGGCTGGATTCAACGCTGTGTTGGTTTCTGCAGAAAGTTATCTTAAAACGTTGAGATAAGTGGAGAGCTGCAGAGACTGTGTCGAGAAGCCTGTAAATGACTTTAGTGGTCCTGGTTAATGTTTTGAACTCAGGTCGGAGCCAGCAGTGTCAAGTATCGCGACTGCCTTGGCATGGCGTGGCGAAAGCTTGGCGCCCGTGGTCCACTCTTAAGGGGGGTTCCCCCACTAGCCCACCCGCAGCTTACGTTACGTTCCCAACCGCTGGATGTAAGGTCACACCGAAAAAACAACAACTAATCCGCGAGAGCGGTCTTTTAAAATATATAAAAGCGCCCCTCTTAGACCACACACGGCAAGTTTCTGCTCAAGCAGATTGATTGATTTATTTATTCATTCAACGTCTGTGTTATGCTGTGAAAGAGTTAATAGACGGAACGTAATGAAGTTAAGGTTTTAACTAGGGCTAAAATGATGAATGTATTAGTAGTGGCCCAACGCAACAAAGGGCAGGATTCGAACCGAGAAATTGATTATTAATAGGAGGAATAAAGCTTGTTACGGTTTATGTGAATTTTTATTTCTTTTATTCAGAAGTTTTATAATTAGTTAAATAAACAATGGAGACAGAGTACAATAAAGATCAAGGCCATTTTGGAAGGTGCCACAAGGCTCGTTTCTTGGTCCTGCATTTCTTTTTGTATCCTTCTTTCTTTCGTCTTCTCTCTGAAGCTATTAACTCCGTTGAATTTATTATGAATTCGTGGTTTCACCTATCACTTGGCGCAAAAGTCTTGGAAATGAGTAATTAAATTTAATTAATTGGAAATAAAACAGTCTTTAAGTGGAAATATGAAGGATAATAAAAAAAGAGGAATATGTTGGTAGCATATTTTGTTTACTAAGGGTTCTTCCAAAACAGAGAGAGAGAGAGAAAGAGAGGTTTTTAACCTTGCCTCACTCTCCATGGTCACCTTTGAGCTGTCAAAAGGACGCGTTGGCCCGCACACCCGTTTGCAAGATTATCACATTTTCAATGTAGCCTATTGCGCTTATAAAAAGCACACCATACAAAAGAAAATAAATTTGACTAACCCTCATGTGCAAGATCGCATCTATCATTCTGCCAGTCCTAATCCCTGTTCTCCTCAGGGACTCACGACTAGTGGAACGTGCGTTGGCGACCATGAGACAAAAGTTGAGTCCGGCATTGCTTCCACTTACCTGTGTCGGGCTCCTCTCTGTCATCTCACCTGTCGACATTCCTTGGTCATCTCTTGTTCTCTTCCAACCCCAACGGTATTAGGGTTGCCAAGGCCTAGGGCGTCTTTCAATTTCCCGCCTTTATTGACTCTCGTCTCATCCTTCCTGATTCCTCCTTCTTCGAGGGGTCAGACCTCTTCTTTTTCTTTTCGTGGTATCTCCTGTCTTCCGCTCAAGACCCTAAAGAAGAAAGGGTGTGTGTAGCTCCACCACATAAGTTTCACTCTCTAGGAGAGCTCACGAGTTGGTGACACCGAGGGTTCCTGAGCTGGGTCTGTTTTATTACCTTTTTTCATAGCCTTTGGGGCTCTTCTTTCCGTTTGGTATTTGCCTCTCATTGTTCTTCTTCCTTCCACGGCACTCAATTCTCATTCTTCGGGAGTTGAAGGCGTTTCTTTGCGTCCTGTATTTCATTTATCTTCTTTCCTGTTATTTTTAGCCTACTTTCAATTTTTGCAAAAAATGAAAGTAGATATATGAGATCTACACAGGGCAAAAAACTGTCTCTCTGTGTGTCTGTGTGTCTGTGTGTGAGTGTGTGTGTGTTTGTGAGTGTGTGTACTCTGAATGTCAGTCCCCCCCCCCTATTAATTCAAACACGGTGAAACCGAATTGAACGAAATTTGGTACAGAGGTAGCACTAGCAAAGGACACCTCAGTGTCATGTTTTATATTGCCGCCATCATGACGAAAACGTAATGGCGGCCACCCAAATGTTAAAAGCTTAAGTCAAATTACGACCAACCTAATCATCTGATCTCTACCAAATTTTGCAACGTTACACCTATATGTATGAAAAATCTTTCGACCAAACTAATAGGTCATCAGCCTAATACTTTGCGAATGGTGGCCATGAATTTGTGCAAATCGATTCCCCCTATCTATTCAAACACAGTGTAACCGAATTGAACAAAATTTGGTACAGAGGTAGCAATAGCAAAGGGCACCTCAGTGCCATGTTCTATATTGCCACCATCTTCACGGAAACGTAATGGCGGCCACCCAAATCTTAAAAGCTTAAATCACATTACGACCATCCTAATAATCGGATCTCTGCCAAATATTGCAACAACATACCTTTGAGTGGGAAGCATATTTTTACTAAACTACAAGATCATCAGCCAAATAGGTTGCAGATGGCGGCCATGTGTGTGTGAAAATGGATTCCCCTTATCAATTCAAACACGGTGAAACCGAATTGAATGATATTTGGTACAGAGGTAGCACTAGCAGAGAGCACCTCAGTTTCATGTTTGATATCGCCGCCATCTTGACGGAAACGTAATGGCGGCCACACAAATGTTCAAAGCTTAAATCAAATTACGACTAACCTGATCATCCGATATCAACGAAATTTTGCAAAAACATACATTCATATGATGTGCGTGTTTTGACTAAACTACAAGGTCATCAGCCCAATAGTTTGCAGATGAAGGCCATGTGTGTGTGCAAATCGATTCCCCCTATCAATTCAAACACGGTAAACCCGAATTGAACGAAATTTGGTACAGAGGTAGCACTAGTTAAGGGCACTCCATTGTCATGTCTTAGATTGCCGCCATCTTGTCGAAAACGTAATGGCGGCCAACCAAATGTTAAAAGCTTGAATCAAATTACGACCAACCTAATAATCTGATCTCTACCAAAATTTGCAACATTATACCCTTAGGTATAAGGAACCTTCTGACCATACTACAAGGCCATCAGCTCAATAATTTGCGGATGGCGGCCATGTATGTGTGCAAATCGATTCCCCCTATCATTTCAAACACGGTGAAACCGAATTGAACGAAATTTGGTACAGAGGTAGCACTAGCAAAGGGCACCTCATTGTCATTTTTATATTGCCGCCATCTTGACGGAAACGTAATGGTGGCCACCCAAATGTAAAAAGCTAAAATCAAATTACGACCAACCTATTAATTTGATCTCTACCAAATTTTGCAACAGCATACCTTTTTGTGGGAAGTATCTTTTGACTGAACTTCAAGGTCATCAGCCCAATAGTTTGCAGATAGCGGCCATGTATGTGTGCAAATCGATTCCCCATATCAATTAAAACACGGTGAAACCGAATTGAATGAAATTTTGTACAGAGGTAGTACTAGCAAAGGGCACCTCATATTCATGCTTAATATCCGTATGGCACGTTGCATTTCACAAGCTGCTACAACCAACATTCTATTATTCTCCTGGAAAAGGACAAAGAGTTATTAGAATACCCATGCATTTAGGAGTAAGTAGGCTATATTTTCTTTACTGAATATCTTGTTTCCATTTGTTCTTCAGTATAAAAATCTGTAGTTAAGTTAGATCCATTACATATTTTTATTTTAACAATTGAATTGCAGCCAATGGCCACAGCGGGGTATTCCACAGTCATTGACATCTAGCGGCGAACGTTGGAACTTGATAGGGCGTTTCTAACCGAATAACCTACAAATTTGGCTACACGCTACCAATTGCAGTGGTAGGTTCTTTAACATGCCATAAAT
The DNA here is from genome assembly GCA_946902985.2 of Meconema thalassinum. Classification (NCBI taxonomy): domain Eukaryota; kingdom Metazoa; phylum Arthropoda; class Insecta; order Orthoptera; family Tettigoniidae; genus Meconema; species Meconema thalassinum. The sequence continues at coordinate 127,197,531 of OX336393.1, read as the reverse complement.
CTTTGACATGGGCCAGCCGGCTTTGCTTCCCCTCTGAAGGAAGGCCTACTGAAGGATTTTAACGCTCTTAAAAATCCGACGACATCGGCCGGGTTTGAACCCGTGATCTTGGGCATAGTAGTTCAGCATGCTACCGACTACGCCACCGAAGCCATTATTACATATTTTTCATCCTCACTATCACCCAAATCATTAGTGTCCGATAACCTAGATGTTAGGCCCCCGAACATAACAAGTTATTTTCATCATCATCATCATCATCATAATCCCTGTTACACTAATACAGCCATTACAATAAGACAGGTTATCAGACAAATTACACACACGCCCAAGTACAGGTGACTACATGACCTCGATTTCGCAAAGTCCCTAAATACTGTAAATCAACAACAACAGACTAATCCATCTCCCTCACCCCTTCTTTGATCTCAATGAAACTTTTTAGAATTCTGATGATAAAAGAAATGTCCATCTGTCCTTTAAAATACCGCAAGTTTCAACAGTAAACGAGAATTTTTATTTTATTTTCTCCTGATGTTAAGATGAATATGGTGACCACGGAATTTGAAACTGTCCGCCTCGCTGCGTAGTGGCAAGCATTCATTGCTGTCATCGCAGAGGCCCGGGTTCAGATTCTTGACTCTGCCAAGAAATTTAATTCTGGTCTGAGGCTGGAACGGGGTACTCTCAGCCTCGTGAGGCAAAGCTGAGAAGAGGTGGGTTTGATTCCTACTTCATCCATTCTGAAAGTGGTATTCTGTGGTTTCTCTCTACTCCGGGTAAATGACGGGGGGGGGGGGGGGGGGGGGTACTGTACCTGATAATCCGGAAAGGATCCTGTTGGAAAATCCATTGCCCCCGTTGGATTGCCTATTTCTAACTGCACCGGCAAATACTATATTAGAAATCGCTTCTAACATGGTCTTTAGGGATTTACAGACAGCAGTTACCAGAATATTGTGGATCAACAACCAACTACACGGGGCACTCACCTTTACTTACCTTGGGGACTGGGACTTCAGCTTCGCCTACACTACATCCACAATACTCTGCTCCTTATATTTAAAATGAATCACTCCAACAACAATGGGAAACAATTTGAACAAATTTATTAACAAAAAGGGTAAACTAATCTAGTATAAACAAAATAACAATAAACGAATTTAACAATAGACATTAAAATTAAAAACACGCAATCATTCACACCTCCTTTCAACTCTACATCTTACTGACATATTGTGTTAAAATTATGAGTGTAAAATCTTGGCTTGTTCTAGGCATACACACCGTATAAATAAAAATGTTTAGTGAAGCCTCATAATGGCATTCCAGACACATGGTTTCATTCACAAGCCTGCGTTGTAGAACGCACGTGCAGTAACTTAGTTTCATCAATGAAATATCGGCACCATGCCGCACTCGAAACTGGTTTATACAATAAATACAAGGCTGTGAGTCTACACCTGTTATATTATGTCATCGCTCTCCAATGCTAACGGTGAATCATGCTCGCTAGTCCACAGAGAGACTGCTTGTGTGTGCATTTATAAAACACGTAAAATTAACATTTAGTTCTTACAAAAGTTCACATAACTACTTTGTTTCTTAAACAATCATACTAAAATTTTTATACACACTTTCATTCGCACTCCGTCATTGTTCTAGACCAATTCGGTTCCACATCTGCTCTTAACAATGAACAATCATTCATTCCCAAAACATCCGCTCATAAAACACACACTATTCCAAAACAATTGTTTAATAAATCCTACTAAATTATTTAACTAATTAAATCATTTCCACAAAAATATTTACATGTAATATGTTTATAATAATATCCATTATCTAGTGTTGCTAACGCGACACTTTCGAGATTCTAACTTCTCGGTTACAATATAATTCTTAACTAAATATATACACTGGTTTTTCACATAACCATCCTTCTCTAACGTTCTGTAGTTTTATATACTGCATACACATCGTCTTATATAGGTTTCATTACATTATCGGTATAATACAGTCGACTAATTAAGGTAAACTGTACGTAATTACATAAATTCGGGTTTAATAAAATTTAATAATTGTATTATAGACGTGAGTAGACATGGGTGATTTCAACGCACAAATTGGCAAGGAGAAAAAATATCGTCGGATAGTGGGCCTCTATCCAGCCCATAAGAGGACCAATAAGAATGGAGAACGCCTCATAGATCTTTGCGATAAGTATGACCTGGTCCTAAAATCAACTGCCTTCAAACGCCTGCCTCGGAAGGCCAAGACTTGGTAGAGCCCAAATCCACTCAGGAGAGTTCCAGTTGGATCATGTGGCTATGGACAGAAAGTATCACAAAGAGATACAAAATGTCAAAGAGCTCAGACCATTACTTAACTCTGGTGAAAACCAACCTGCAGCCAATTAGGAGACCACCAAATACCTCCAAAGTTGGTAAAATACCAAAGTTCAACGTCCTCAAACTGAGTGATGAAGACTGTGGTTTCCAAGCCACCCTGAAGGAAAACACAGAGAAGCAAGGTTGGTCCAACCTACAAACGGCTCTACTGGATGCCGCTCAAAAAGCCATGCCTGCCTCATCCAACAGAGCCAAGCATCCCTGGTGGACGACTACATGTGACCAGGCTATAGACGAAAGGCGTAGAGCCTGGGTCACTTGGAACCAGTGCAAGAATGAAGCTAACTACCAGGCCATTCTTACACAAAGAAAAATAACTTCCAATATAGTGCGACAAACCAAGAGGAACCATAATAAGGCTCTAATAAAACAGGCAGAAGAGGACTTCAAAAGACATAACTCGAGGGATTTCTACAGAGAACTCAGAAAACAGTCGACACAATACAAAGCTCCTACCCTTCATCTTCGTGGACCTGATGGAAAACTTCAGTACAACAACAAGGATTGCACCAGTACCCTTGCAGGGCATTTCAAGAAGCTTCTCAATGCAGAGGAACCTGAAGAGAGACTCACCTTCCATGACCCTCCTTACAGAAATCCAGACTCCTTACCGCCAACCATAGAAGAAATAAGGGAGATTATCAAGAGCCTAAAGAACAACAAGGCCTCAGGTGAAGACGGTATAGTTGCAGAAAAGTGGAAACATGCTGATGATCAATCAATACAAAACCTCCATCAAATCATACAGGACATATGGGCAACGGAGATCTTACCTGAGGGATGGACCTCAGCTGTGATCCATCCTCTACACAAGAAAGGTAGTAGGATTGGCCTTGATAACTACAGAGGCATATCTCTAATATCTGTCACATACAAGATAATATCTAAAGCCTTGCTAACCAGAGTTATAGTCAACTAGATTCCCAACTAGGTGAATATCAGGCCGGTTTTCGTGCAAATAGATCATGCATAGAGCAAATACAGAACCTCAAGACAATCTTAAGGTACAAGAATTGCGGCGGACATCGATGGGTAGTCTTACTAGTGGATTTCCAGAAGGCGTATGATTCAATAGACATACAGACCCTCTTCTCCACTCTATGGGAATTAGGACTGGATGCGAAGACCACCAGACTAATCCAGGCTACACTGAAGACTACGACCTCCAAAGTCAAGTTCAGAGGTGAACTCTCAGACAGCTTCTCTATTCGAACAGGAGTTAGACAAGGTGATGGCATTTCTTGTATTCTCTTCAATTGTGTACTTGAGAAGATTATCAGGGAATGGACTACCACGTTACCATCAGGAACAGGACTGCAAATTGGGTACAAGAAAGACAATCTCAATGTACCATGCCTGGCCTTTCCTGACGACCTTACCTTGTTAGCGAACAACATAGAAGAAGCTACTCACCTACTACAGAGCCTCTATAACATAGCAGCTAAAACTGGCTTGAAGGTCAATATACAAAAAACAGTGTTCATGACAAATATAAAGGGTGCCCCATCTACTATTCTGGTGAAAGACATCGCAATTAAAAAAGTTCCTGCAGTGAAGTACCTAGGGGAGTGGATTCCAGCGAACGAGAGTGAGACCTTAGCAATAGACACTAGATGCACGAAACTGGAAAGGGTCTACCACTCCTGTAAGAGCATCTACACATCCAAGTGCCTCTCTAAGAACCTTAAACTTCTATATTACAACTCAGTAGTAAGACCTTCCGTTCTATATGCCTCTGAGTGTCTCCTGATGAACCGGAAAGGCCCACTAAGGAAACTAGAGCTCAAGGAACGGAAAAGACTTAGAAGGATTTTAGGACCAATAAGGGAAGAGGGTGGTACTTACAGGATCAGGCACAACAATGAGCTCTTTGATCATCAAGAAGATATCGTCACATCCATGAGGAAGAGACGATTAGCTTTCTACGGAAATCTGATACGCATGGGTCCAGATAGACTTACCAGCCAGATCTTCACCACGACAGGAAGAGGGAAAGCGTCCAAAAACAAATGGATCACCACAGTGAAGTCAGACCTACAGCAACTTGGAATTTCATCAAAAAACATACAGGATCGATCACAATTCCGACAGATGATTCAACATGGTGTCTTTCCAGTGTCTCTCACCAGCAGGAAGAGTACAGGGACTACCAGACCGAAGTGGACACTGGAAAGAAAGCAGACACACAGCCAGAAGATGAAAGCTGCCTGGGCTAAGAAGAAACATAAATTCCTTACAAGAAGTCAAAACGAGCCCCGTGGTCCTCAGTAGGCCCAAACGAAAAGAAGAAGAAGAAGAAGACGTGAGTAGACAATCTTTCTCATCTTGCATTTCCGCTGAAACCCTTCTGTTAACACAGCTAAATAGTTAATTCACAAAAACTGGACTACTTGTATACAACGGCTCTTATCATGATACATGCCTTTTTTTAAATCAAAGAACAACAATACTTTGAGTTCCTTAAAATGCGGAATTCCCTCGCACGAGCACTCCATAGCTCTACAAATCCTCATATAACAATATATATGGCATAAACAATTATCATCTACTATGTTAAACAATAACCAAAAAGGGATTAATTGTTATTAACATATCGTATGTAGGAGCTTCTCTCAAACACCGGCATGACCCTCAGTATCATTGCACATGACTACTGGACTACAATTATGCATACGTAAGTTCCAATTGTAATGAACGATATTAGACAGTCGTGATTAACCTCCTAAAGTTTACTCCACAACAAGATAATTAACTGTTAACTCGTCTGTCGCAAATACATGTAATAAAAATAATACTCCTGTTTCATCTCACTTGTCAAGCTATAAATTGTTAATCGTTGTAATATCATGTCCACAAATGACGTGATGTTACCCAAATAGAATTCAAACTTGACCGGGATAAACTAGCTTTGAATTCCTAGCCAAAGATTTGAATAATCTTCTATCAAAAGGGATTTCCTCTAACATATTAAATGAACAAAGCTCTTAGCTTTACAGATAATAAGAAAGATTTGTCAATGTCATAATGTTTTTCTACTCTACACAAAGAATGTTCATAGGGATAAAGACTTAGGTCTTATCAAACGACTAGTATTTCTTAGATCGTCGATAGTTTATGTACAATAATGATATAACACTATCATTCGGTGTTTCTTCTGTTCTTGAAGTAATATGTCGTTACATTAAAGTGCTCAAATAAAATTTAATAAGAATTTAATTTGAAGCTATGACACAATGTCAGAATACTTGGTTTAAATTAAATTATAAAATTCGAGAGTCGAAACGACTAGTCTACTATGAGGCAATATGATTTCTCAAACAAAATTTTTAATGTCAGTTCCACAACTGAGCCGTAGAATAAAACTGAAAAAATAGATGAAATGCAATCATCTTCTAAAAAATCTTGAAGTATAATAATCTCAACACACATCTGAAGTGTAAAATAAATAAAAGCACTGAAATACATGAAGAGTGAAAATATAGAAATATGGAATAAGATCGCTGGAAATATGGAATAAGATCGCTGGCTCAGAATGTTACTAATCAAGCTCTATATAACAATGAGATACACTAATACCTTATTTGGACGAAATCTTGAAGATCTATGTAAGTATTGCCACAATACTTTAGATGTTTCCTCAGTACAAAACACTGAGATGGATCTGATTCGAACCTCGGATCTGCGTCCTCAGAGATAAGAGAATGTCCCTCTCTGGAATACACCATCATTCGCCTGGGCTCGAACGACATCCTTGTGGCAAATTCTTCTGTGTTGCTGGGCTACCCTAGCATCTTGACAAATCTCTTCTGTAAAGTCTCCATTCTCCGTCGTAAATATGTATCAGCTTCATCATTGGAATATAATTATGGAAATATTCATATAAATAGTGAATGAAATGTTTCCATTGCTAATTGATGTTATATTAGTGTTCGTAGACTGACGAAACTGCGCAAGATGGACCGTACACTACGTCTGTAATCAATAATACGTTGTCTAACGAAGCTCCATCGTTGTATCTTAACTCCTGTTATCGAATATGTCTCTGGCGCATGACTGTTTAGTTCATCATATGAACAATATTAATTAAGTTGAATGATAATGTTTGAAGAATAATAATATTCATTCTATTAATGTTTATGTGTTGCGCCAATATTAAAAGTTCTCCACTACAGTTCACTTGAACTGCGTTCGTCAACTTCACTTTGCAATTTATAATGATCTTCAGCTCTATTTCCAACACATTTGGAAATCTCACTTGACAGGCATATCTTGTCGAACCGGTGAATATTAAAAAGCTCGACTTTTCACAATAGTAAGCGACCTGTTCTTTATATATATATATATATATATATATATATATATATATATACTTATTAAACTTCAGATATCAATTATATATGAGATATAATCAATACAATGTTCCTCGCAACTTCACGTAGAATGGAAGTGCGGTGATCTCTAACGCTCCACCTAGCTATCCTCGCGTCTCCACAAGTCGACAGTCGTCGCACTCGGACTAAGCCTTGGGATCTCCGTTAACCCAGTAAAAACACTTCCTCACTCTTCAAAGTCTGCTGGAATAAGAACCTCGATCCTTGGATCTCCCCCTCCAAGTCGTATTTTTGGCGGCCATATCAATCTCCCACCATAATTTTAGCGCGTAGATTACTAATGCTTATTACTGCGTAGATTAACCGATCTGTGGTTTTTAAAGTATCAGACATAATTTCCCTTAATATTCTCTTCATTACCAAATAAGAAAATCTTCTTCTAAGGGCCTAAATGCATAATTTCCTCAAGTTGTGTAATTAAAGTTTATCCCGTCTTCAATAAGACCTGTTCTCATTGGCTCTGGGCTGGGATCCAATAGCATAATTTATAACAATATTTATAATATTAATCTCCAAACTCGCTGTTGCTATGCTAAATATAGCCTTCTAGAAGCATCCATTGTGCAATATATCACGTGATCGGGCTCTCCCACAGTCTCGAGCTTGAAACACTATACTCTCGCGTCACACTTCCAGAAATTATATTTGCTAGTTAAATTTTATCATGGGGACGGAAAATACTCTCATTTTGTCCCTAAATAATTCAATTTACGGGGGCAGTACCTAACTTAAGACCACAGCCACTTCCTACCCAAAATCTTACCTCCATTAAAAATATGCACACTATTACAGACATCAGAGTGACACAGATTGTCAGGCAAATTCTACACACACCCAAGCACACGGGGCTACATGAACACATTGTCGAAAAGCCCTCCCGTTCAATTCTCAACTTTACCTTTTTTTTTTACCTTTTCACCTTGGAAACCATGACATCCCTGTTCACCTAGGGAAGCATGATGGTGCAGTAGTAAAGCTGGTTTTCTCTCACTAATTCGGGCCGGGTTCGATCCCCAATCAATGCATTTTCAAAATGAAATATCACGTCCTGTGGTTCGGATTCCATGTAATAATGAAGGTCACGTGGCTCATGATGGCGAGATTAACGGTCACGTGAAATTAAAAGCTTGCTTCTTTCCTTTTGCTCTTCATATTGTCAATAAAATTAAATAAACAAATAAAGTACATTAATAAATAAAGTACATTAATAAATATATTAGACTAGTAAATAAATAAATACAACAAGTAGTTCCGTGATGAACTAAAGCCTATTTTCATATATCCTACTTATGTTAATTGCCTCTATCAACGTACAAAATTTCGGTTTGATTGCTGTAATAGATTCGTAGATATTGAGAACCGACTAAATATTGTGGATGGATTTTTATATATGTAGGTCTTAGAGGTATGTACTGTTACATGAAGATTATTGTGTACGTGTAGTATTCAAACTTCAATCGCATGATTAGGACAAAAGAATTAAAAACGAGATTTTAATATTTCGCACAGCTGCCATCTTGTAGTTATGGAAACAATTGAAATAAATTAGATGCCAGTGGATTAACATTTGTATAAGGTTTACTCGACCAAGTTCCACCGCACTCAGATGGTTAAATTGCGAGAAACGTCCGTGTGAATATTTATACTTCGCGTCGCCGCCATGTTGGATTTGTGATCACCAGGTTATTGAAAGTCCAATAGGTGAACTTATGTTCATAGCCCCTATGGACATTAAAATTCAGTTTGATTGCTGTAATAGATTCATAGATATTGAGAAACGACCAATTATTTCGGAAGGTCGCCATACTGGATTGTTATATGTATAGGCCATAGAGTCATGTACCATTAAAGGAAAAATATTGCGTAGGTTCATTATTCAAACTTTCACTTCGATCGCATGATTACGACACAAGAAATAAGAACTTAATTTTAAAATTCGCACAGCCGCCAACTTGAGGTTATGTAAACAATTGAACTAAATTAGATACCAGTGTATTACAATATGTATAAACATATGCAGTACCAAGTTTCATTGCGTTTGGATCATTAAATCGCGAGAAAAGTAAATTTAAAACTTTCAAATTCGCTTGGCCACCATGTTCGTTTTGTAGTTAATCGCCTGAGTCTGTAGCTACTTCCAGCGGACACCCTTATTAGGGTGAGCTACAAGTACCGTTCAATTTCAAGTAGTTCCAACTTTCGCCACCAGATATCAATGATACCTAGTGGTGAACGTTGGGACTTTGATAGAGCGTCCTACGAAATCTAACCTAACAATTTAGCTTTACACAAGTTTAGTCTGTGAAATGATCTTTTACATGCTATAAATCTATGACATGGGACCGCCGGCTTTACTTCCCCTCCGACGGAAGGCATACTGAAGGATTTTCAACGTTCTTAAAAAATTCGACGACTTCGGCCGAGTTTGAACCCGCTATCTCGGGCACAGCAGTGCAGCATGCTACCAACTACGCCACCGAAGCCGCGCTTTACCGGTGAGGCCGCCTGGGCGAATTGGTAGACACACACCCCAGTTGTATCCCCGTCTCAGAGTCTCTAGCTCCAGGACACTGCCCTCAGTGGCGGTAGAGGTGGGAGGGTAAACCATGACGAACGAACGATAATGGTTTTCATTTAAGTCTCGGAGCAAAGGATGTCTTGTACATTGGGGAACAGGAGTATGAAAATGTACGGTTTATAAAGGGATTATGTTGCCTAGGGTTGGATGTGGAATTTTAAGGCGGTATCTGCATATTGTCCTGTGTCATGAAGATTGTTTGTGAAATAATCCCTATATCCCTATATCCCTATATCCCTATATATATTATAATTGTGAAAATCTGTGTGTCCGTGTGTGTGTGTGTGTGTGTGTGTGAGTGTGTGTGTGAGTGTGTGTGTTAGTTTGTTACCTCTTGACACTAAAACGGCTGGACGGATTTGGATGAAATTTGAAATGGAGACAGCTTATACCATGGGATAACATATAGGCTGCCTTTCGTCCGGAAATAAATAACTGTTCCCGTGGAATAGGCAACATAACTGAAAAGTCACCAAAATTACTCAACCAGGACAAAATATCGAAGTTGTCGCATAAAGACCGGACAAAGCTCATTTTACTCCCCTCGATGCAGGAAACAATACTCGGTGTGTCCCTACGGGACACCGAAAACTACATTTTAAGGCTCTAAAACCAACAGTTTCAAAGATATTCGCAGAAAACTATCTTCGCTCTGATTGATGAACTAATCGCAAGTCCGTTTCCATGGCAACACTACCTCAAGGTATGACATCCGATTTTCTATATATCCCACTAGGAGGCAATGCCAATTCATTTATTATCTTTTTCAAGATATATATAAACACAATAAGAACAGTGTAGCGCGCCTGCCTCCCGTCCGGAGGCCCCGGGTTCGATTCCCGGCTCCGTCAGAGATTTTAGACACTGACGTGAGGGCTGCAACGGGCTGAACTCAGATTCGTGAGGACAATTGAGTAGCTGTGAGGCAGCGCGCCGGTCACGAAGAACAAGATTAACGGCTGAGGGGACACTATGCACTGACCACGCGTCACCACAATATCTGCAGGCCAAATGGCTGGGAAGCGGTCGCATGATAGGCCTAGGCCCTTCATGGGCTGTAGTGCCAGGGGTAAAAAAAAAAAAAAAATAGGGGAAGCGCCTTCTAATACCACCTTTAATTTTTAAACACTACAGTAGCGGCTATTAAATAAAGGTAGCGATATAGCTACGTTCAATTTCATAAACACTGGGCTCACAAATCCCGTATAGTTAAGTACAAATATCGGTCTGGTCATAATTTCAATAGCAACGAAGCTCTGAGGCGGCTATTGCCTTTTCCTTAACACTTAAGGCATCCCGCCGTCATATACCTCAATGTGCACTTACCAAATTGTGAACCAGTCTATTTTACTAAAAAGAATTTCTACTAGCGAGTATCCACTCCGGCAAAAAACACACGCACTACATTTTCCAAAATTTACACAAGACATGATTTTTAAAGCACTCTTCTGTATATTGAGGTACAGAGACATACCACATGGAAAGGTACAATAAAATGTTGGCAAATCTGAGTTCAAGGAACTGCTGTCCAGAATAGGCTTTCGGTACAGGTTATGCGGACCATGTTCGTAACATGGAATGTTTTCCTTTGACAATGCATCTACACCATGTGCGAGGGCAACGCATTTCAAAGATCTCTAAAAACACAATAATCAGGAAATTGGAGAACAATTTAAATCGGATTGAAGATTCAAGGAGAAATAATTTCATCTCTGAGATTTGCTGATGACATCGTCATCTTGGCCAATACGCCAGAAGATTTGAACGAGTTTTTGCATGGTATGGATGGACTCCGTCTTGACGAATGAATTCATGATGAAAATCAATAAATGTAAAACAAAATTATTGGAATGCAGAAGAAATAAATGAGAAACCTCTATGGACATCAAATTGGCAGGTGAAACGCTACGGGAAGTAGGAGACTTCTGTTACCGGTACTTAGGAAGCAAAATAACCAGTAATGGACGAAGCAAAGAGGATATAAAAAGCAGGTTGGCTCAGGCAAAGAAAGCATTTCTACACAAAAAGGAACCTCTTGACATCGAATATACATTTAGGTATTAGGATGTCATTTTTGAAAGCTTTTGAGTCACTATAAGGAAGTGAAACTTGGACTAATGGTGCTGCAGTAAAGAGGAGAATTGAAGCGTTTGAAATGTGGTGTTACGGGAGAATGATGATGATCAGATGGTTAGATAGGGTATCAAATGAAGAGCTATTAAAACGAGTGGGAGAGGAGAGTTGTTTCTGGCGACTGCTAATGAAGAGAGGAGATAGGTTGGTACGGCACATATTAAGACACCCAGGAATAGCAAGCTTAGTTATGGATGGGAGGGTCAAGGACAAAAACTGTAGGGGTAGACCAGGGGTATACAGATTGCCTCGGATGTAGGGTGTGGTAGCTATGTAGTGATGAAACGATTAGCTCAGGAGAGCGAGGCATGGAGGGCTGCATCAAACCAGTCAAAAAACTGAAGACTCAAACAACAACAATCGGGAATTTTAATTACTTAGAGAGGCATGTGAGGCAAAAGGGTTGTTGGAGAATTTCAATCCCTGGGATGTAACACTGGAAGTGACTGCATAATGTACATCAGCGACCAAGGTGAGAGATATTTTACTATAGGTCTATTAATAGCGACATGTTGACGTTCAAATCATCAATAAGTGTGGCAAAATTATACCCAGAATAGCTTAAGGAAAAATACTTTAATTCCCCATATTCAGATAGATTTGCCATTCCAGGTGTACGTTTAGACAAAACCATTTTTTCCCATGGACAACTGTATGTGGCGTGCTGGCGAGTATCCGGACAACAAAATCGTTATGTCTCAGCAGAAGATGGCAAAACCAAAAATAAAATTTTCATATGTGTTCACAACTCTATAAAATTCCCACTTTGCTGCTCATATCTATATACTGTATGTAACAGAATTTTCAGAATTTGAATCTACCCACCTGTAGCCGCGAATGTTGTAATAGAATAAACCAATTATCAGCAATAATGCATCGTCCCCATTGTATTGATCGCGAGCGAAGCCGCGGGTACCTGCTAGTACATTATATTTTGATGTATTATGAGATCACGAATAATTCAAATAAGGTTTTTAAATATATTTTTTCATTGAATATTGTTTCTCATCTAAGCCAAGTTTTGTAAGGAGTAGTGGTTTCTTTTTCATCATAGGGGGCGTGGTGGTGCAGTGATCAAGCTGTTGGCCTCTCACCAATGTGGACCGGGTTCGATTCCCGGTCAATGTCTGTGAGATTTTCAAATTGAAATGCCATGTCCAGTGGTTCGGATTCAACGTAAAAATTAGGTCCCGTGGCTCATGATTGCATGATAAACGGTCACGATCAACAAAGAGCTTCCTTTCTTCCTTCTTTATTTCATGTTTGTCTTGTGTAAATACCTATAATAAGTACTGGTGGACCCGTGCGAGTTTTCGCAACGTCAATGCAGGTTTATGGGGTTGTAGGGAAGAATGTGGGAGAACGAAGTTTTAAATATTGAAGAAATGTATTTATTGTTGTTAAACGGCATACGTACATGAGAAGAACACAAAGAGTTATGTAGAACAGTGTTTTGTACTTGTCACAGCACCTCATTGTAGACAATATTCGATGTTTCAACGAATTCATCGGTTATTGTTTGCTTGGGAGTTTCTTCTACATCAATTTTTACATTTGCAAAGGATTGAACCCTAGAGAAAGTCTTGGCGAGACCACACCGGAACCATCTGCTGAGAAACTCCTCAACTAGCTGTACGCCGCGCTCCCGCCAGATGGCTACCACCGCCGCGCTGCTCTGCGCTCTAGTGGCAGGCTCACCAGGTTACGGTGCTCCCATTGTAAATGTACATTTTTTAAGGTATTTATTTAATTGTGAGGCATTTAAAGAGGAAGTGAGTGCGTTTCGGGCACACATGGGGTTATGCGGAACCTGTAGGTTGGTGTTAACAGGACCTAATTTCGGTACAAAACCGGAATGGGACCTTAGCAGAATAATATAGGGAGGATTTCGCTGATTATGGCTTATTTGAAAGCTGAAACATGTTCGATTTAATAATGGATGTTTCTTTGTAGTATTGACAAAGTATAGAGTTATTAAAATATTATTATTAGTATTATTATTTTTATTATTATTAATAAAATTAAGTATCAAACAAGAATAATAGCTCTAGGCAAGTAAATAAGTTTTACTCGCATATCGTAGTCGATACTTTTGGTGTGGTTATTCAAGTATGCTGAACATTTTATCCAGTGCCATGCAACTGCTGAACACATCTTGGAGAAAGGTACATAAGTAATTTCCATGCACATGTAGAGTGTCGGAGAAATCATTAAGACTCCTCTATAAACCAACTTCGGGGAGTAGCCTACGGGTCATATATTTGGAGCCTACTTTCGATATTTGCAAAACATTAAAGTAGACTTATGAGATCTTCACAGGGCCAAACATTGTGTGTCTGTATTTGTGTGTGTGAGTGCGTATGATTTGGTACGTCTGTCGCCCCCCCCCCTATTAATTCAAACATGGTGAAACCGAATTGAACGAATATAGATACAGAGGTAGTACTGACAAAGGGCACCTCAGTGTCATCATTTGTATTGCCGCCATCTTTACCATAACTTAATGGCGGCCATTCAAATGGTCAAACCTTAAAATTAAATTACGACGAAACTAATCATCGGATCCTTACTAAATTTGGTAAAAACATACCTTCATATGGGACGCGTCTTGTGCCCAAACTACAAGGTCAACAGCCGTACCATTTCAGGATGGCGGTCGTGTGAATTATGCAAATTTACAACATGAGACCCACCATTTCCGATTATCGAACCGAGAATCGTTTAAACTGTTCCAAAGGACGTGGCCCGTTCGTAATTAAAAGTTTATATTGTAATATTATAGTGCAGAAGTGACTTTAAAAAGCTGAACTTTGTATGAAATGGATTATAATGGTTATTTACTCCAGTGAAGAAATCGTTTAGTCGAAGTCATTATTTGCTAAGACATTTTATGTAAATCAATTGATAACGTAATACTTGGGGGGACATGTTTGGCTCTGTGGTTAGAGCTTTGGTCTTTCACCTGGATGGCCGGGGGTCAAATCCTATCAGAATTGTATTTTTTTGTTTAATATTTTTTATATTTATTGTTTTTTGAGTACTGAGACGTTATAAAATTGAGCGTTATATTGTGAATTTTGCAATGTAAAATATTTATTTAATAAAAACAATACTGGATCTGCACGAGTGACATCTAATAGCAACCAGTTGAACTATGCCGGAGCTAACCACGGCCTACTAGATGTGAGCTGCGCTCTATACCGCCCAGTTAGTGAACCCATGCCTGCCGTGATATTGAAAAAAAATATCCTCTTGTTGCCGATAGAGCGCACTCGCACCCAAAGATAGACGCGGTTACAAATTAGCTGTGCAGTAGGTATATTAAATGTTTCTCCCATTGATACGTTTAAACCAACGAAGGTTCAATTATTGTAAGTAGTCCGTGTTAAAATACCGAATTCCTACGTTGTTTGGAGTGTTTGGTGATGGAATTGTAAAATACTGGGGTAAATTATAAACTATGGTTTGAACGCCGCTGTTCAAATCCAGTGTGCCAATTTGCACTTAGAATAGGAAGAACATAGGAGGTGATAAGGACAATGAGTTATAACTATACCCATACATTTAGGAGAAAGTAGGCTAAATGTTCTTTCCTGAACATCTTGTTAATATCTATTTTTTCCAATAATAAACGTAAATATTCAACATTTCATTAATACGAATTGCTTTTCACGGTTTTTTTCTTTTTAGCGTATGGCTTTTAGTGCCGGGAGTGTCCGAGGACATGTTCGGCTCGCCAGTTTTGTAGCTGCTTCGAGACGGACACCCAATGGGTGAGCTACACGTACCGTTGGGGAGGAATGTTGGATGGGAGGGTCGAGGAGTTGGAAGGTAGCGGCTGTGGCCTATAGTTAGGGACCAACCCCGGCATTTGCCTGGAAGGAAGATGGGAAACCACAGAAGACCATCTTCAAGGTTGCCGGCGGGGGGATTCGAACCTCCTCGCCTCCCGGATGTGAGCGACTGCCAACAGTCATGCCGCAACGACCTCGGCTAACTCACCCGGTGCTTTTCACGGTACCTTAAGTAAATAGAAATAATAAATACACAGTAAGGATCTCCACTTTTCTGCTCTCTAGACTAAATAAAAAGTTACAGCAATAGTTGCATTTCAAAGGATGTCATGATCTGTCAGGCCACAGTTTTTATACGCAGCTGAGACCCTCTTGGTTGGTTGGTGGTTGGTTCCTTAGTTTAGGGGCTGCGACAACGAGGGCATGTAGCCCTGTGTAGTTTGGGTGTGTGTAGAATCTGTCTGATAACCGGTGTTAGTTGTGATGACTGTATTAGTGTGTGTTATCTGTTTTTTAATTCAAGTAAGGACTGCAGACTTTTGAATTTTTGAAATAGTTCCTACTTTTGCCGCCAAACGCTACCATCAACGACTACTAGTTCAGAACTTAGCTACCAGACGCCACCGCAGTCGGCTCTTGGCAACGAACGTAGAAACCTAAGAGCGTTGTTTACATTCTTTACCTATCAAATTTAGCTTCACACAGGTGTAATTAGTTGAAGGTTCTTTAACATGCCATAAATCTATGACATGGGACCGCCGGCTTTACTTCCCCTCCAAAGGAAATCATACTGAGGGATTTTTAACGCTCTTAAAAAATCCAACGACTTCGGCCGGATTTGAACCCGCGATCTTGGGCATAGAAGCTCAGCATGCTACCGACTACGAGGCCCTCCTGAAGAACAGGAAAGGCATCATGGATCATTTGGAGAAAGTCTAAAGACGTCTCCTCGGGAAAATCCATGGTTCTAGATTGCTCCCAGATGAAACCTACCGACTGAAAGTAAACTCCCAACTGTATTGACAGTTGGAAACGGTCAACAACAGCAAGTGATGTAGGCGGTTCAAGTTCTACGGGCACATTCTGTGAATGGACAACGGCAAGTTTAACAAGAGGATATACTCCTTGGTTAAAAGCTATAAGCCCCATCGATGGTATCTATACCTTGCCGTGGTGGTGGGGCTTGCATGGTCAAAAGATCCTGAGAGCTATGCCGGCGGTACCTTAACTACTGGTAGGGCCTCCCAACCCGGACAGGTCGAAGGTGATGATCCAGACTAAAAGGGATACCCTGGTCCTCCAGGTTGGGGGTTGGGCATAGGGCTGACATCCCTATCCCGTAAAAAAATAGTTTGTTGAGAAGCCGCAAGGAATGAAAATAAACCTGACGGATAAAACGGAAAAACGACCTAAGCGAGGAATTGGTTATGGATTGGTATTAGCGACTTGGAATGTGAAAAGCCTACTCCAGCCAGGAAAAAGTAGAAAACTAAAGTGCTGGAGGGGCATCCAGGAGGTAGACGACATAGAGGTAGGCCAAGAAAGTGGTGGACGACGATTTACGTACCATGGGAGTCAGGAGATGGAGCTCCAAGGCAATCGACAGAGAGCTTTGGAAGAAGATAGTTGCGGAGAACAAGGTTCTGGAAGGACCGTATCGTCAAAAAGTAAGTAAGTAAGTAAAAGCTGTAAGACTGGAAGTGTGTGTCCCAATGAAGTACAAAAAGACTTAGATTCCGCTGAGATTTCTGCCCTTGATGTCCATGATCGTTCCAAATCTTGTGATTCGGTTTACTCTTGGCACCCACCACCCAAAATGCCTAAGTCTCGGAAATCCATCTCAGAGGAGAGAAAGAAGGCGGCTTCGGTGGCGTAGTTGGTAGCATGCTGAGCTTCTATGCCCAAGATCGCAGGTTCAAACCTGGCCGAAGTCGTTGGATTTCCTAAGAGCGTTAAAAATCCCTCAGTATGCCTTCCTTCGGAGGGAAAGTAAAGCCGGCGGTCCCATGTCATAGATTTATGGCATGTTAAAGAACCTTCCTCTAATTACACCTGTGTGAAGCTAAATTGTAGGTTAAACATAAGACAAACGCTCTTAGGTTCCCACGTTCGTCGCCAGGAGCCGACCGCGATGGCATCTGGTAACCATGTTCTGAACTAGTAGTCGTTGACGGTGGCGTTTGGCGACAAAAGTAGGAACTACTTGAAAAAATTCAATGCCTTCAGTCCTTACTTGAATTAAAAACAGATACCACACACTAATACAGTCATCAAAATTAACACCGGTTATCAGACAGATTCTACACACACCCAGAGTACACGGAGCTATATGACCACGTTGGTGCTGTCCCTAAACTGAGGAACCAACCAAACAACCAAAAGAGAAAGAAAAGAATATTAGCCGGCCTTAAGATATATTGGGGACGAACGAGAGTATCGAAGAAGATTTAGTCATGAGCGCTTCTTTATTTGGCTTAAATTCATAATAACAAAAGACGTATTGAGTAGCCTATGACTTGAAAGAAAGGTAGCATTTAGCCTACTTTCGATTTTTGCAAAAAATGAAAGTAGACTTATGAGATCTACACAGGGCCAAAAATTGTGTGTCTGTCGGTGTGTGTGTCTGTGTGTGAGTGTGTGTACTCTGAATGTCTGCCCCCCCCCGTATCAATTCGAACACGGTGAAACCGAATTGAACGAAATTTGGTACAGAGGTAGAACTATCAAAGGGCACCTCAATGTCTTGTTTTATATCGCCGCCATCTTGACGGAAACGTAATGGTGGCCACCCAAATGTTCAAAGCATAAATCAAATGACGACGAACCTAATCATCTGATCTCTACCAAATTTTTCAAGAACATATATTTGCATGGAGGGCGTATTGTGACTATACTACAAGGTCATCAATCCATTAGTTTGCAGATGGCGGCCATGTATGTGTGCAAATGGATTCTCCCTATCAATTCGAACACGGTGAAACGGAATTGAACGAAATTTCGTACAGAGGTAGCACTAGCCAAGGACACCTCAGGGTCATGGTTTATATAACCGCCATATTGACGAAAACGTAATTGCGGCCACCCAAATGTTATTTGCTTAAATCAAATTACGACCAACCAAATAATCTGATCTCTACCAAATTTTTCAACATTATATCTTTATGTATGAAGAATCTTTTGACCAAACTACAAGGTCATCAGCCTAATACAATGCGTATGGCGGCCATGTATGTGTGCAAATCGATTCCCCCTATCTTTTCAAACACGGTGAAACCGAATTGAACAAAAGTTGATACAGAGGTAGCACTAGCAGAGGGAACATCAGTGTCACATTTTATATTGCCGCCATCTTGACGGAAACGTAATGGCGGCCACCCAAATGTTCAAAGGTTAAATCAAATTAAGACTAACCTAATCATCCGATCTCTACCAAATTTTGCAACAACATATATTCATATGGTGAGCGTCTTTAGACTAAACTATAAGATCATCAGCCTAATAGTCTGCAGATGGCGGCCATGTATGTGTGCAAATCGATTCCCCCTATCAATTCAAACAGGGTAAAACCGAACGAAATTTGGTACAGAGGTAGCACTAGCAGAGGGTACCTCAGTTTCATGTTTTATATCGCCGCCATCTTGACGGAAACGGAATGGTGGCCATCCAAATGTTAAAATCTTAAATCAAATTACGACCAACCTAATCGTTTGATTTCTACCATATTTTGCAAAAATATAACTTTTTGTGGGAATCATCTTTTGACTGAACTACAAGGTCATCTGCCCAATAGTTTGCATATAGCGGCCATGTATGTGTGCAAATCGATTCCCCATATCAATTCAAACACGGTGAATGATTTCTTTTACAGAGTTTGCACTAACAAAGGGCACCTAATATTCATGTTTAATGTCCGTATAGCACGTTGTATGTCAACAAGCTACTACAACCAACTTTCAATTATAGTCCTTGAAAAGGACAAAGAGTTATAACAATACCCATGCATTTAAGAGAAAGCAGGCTATATGTTCTTTACTGAACATCTTGTTAGAACATGACATCAGCTCACAATGTTTGAGTGACCACCAAAATCCTGAATTCTGGAGAACTAATTACAACTGCCATATAAAATGCATAAAACTGGGTCTAACAGTTATCAATGGTACAAGTGGTGGGTGATTTACGTAAATTGCTAACAAAGTCTTTCATAACTTTCACTATAATTTGTTCTATCGTGGTGTGCTGAATACTCAATTCTTTTATGCGGTTCCACGTGTACTTTGTTACAGTGCCCCTGGCGCCGAATAACAATCCTATAACAGGTAGATGTCGTTATGGTCACGACGATATGGAACACACGGTTCGTATATTCCTGTCTTTCGGGCACCGACCTCGTAGGCTACTAAAATGTACTTCTCAAAACGGACGATTGGGTCCACCAAACGACTTTACGCAGTTGCTTATCAATTGCATGTAACTTATGTCTGCTTTTTTTGACAGATCCAGTCGCAAATAGATAGTGAACATTTTCATGGATTTGCGAACCCGATTCGCAAAGTAAACGGTCCAAAGTTGATCGGACTCCAACTGGAAGCTGTAGCCTATGCTTTTGAAACATAGGAATGGCTTCTACAGTGCCTTCTAACATTTTAAATGATCTCGTCGTTACGCTGAGGTGTGTGACGTCATTCAGCCAGCTACCTCCTTTGACCTTGGTTTGCACTTGCTAACGGAGTTTGAGTTCACGCAGTTCGCTGCATGATCATGAGGCTTTCACCCAACATTTTTTTTAGCAATTATCGCATTTAAAATGATATAAAGTCAAGTCTTTCAAACTGACTATTAAGTTACTCTCTTTTTCTAAAAAAAAAATTAAGGGGTACTCTCAGTTGTTGTTGACAAATCATCACGATCTTGCAATTTTCGGCAATTTGCCATGCCCGGTCATTGTGTTCGAATCATCAACTTTCATCTTGTTCGATGCCTTGATGGATGTTAAATAGTTCGTTATTTTCTTCATCCTTCGAAACTAACCTCGCGCACAAAATTACAACCTACCCCGCCTTCAAACACTATAAGAATGGAGAGCCGAGTTGCCGACCAAAAGAGACTGATTCGATAAATCGATTTAAATCGAGGATAATTCGAAATCTCCTCCAGCTGTTGTGAACAGAGCGTTGACGCCAGCTGATCGATGAAATTTCAAGTCAGAAGATATATTTGCCGGACTAGATACAAATGTACCAATATATTTTCAAATAGTTTTCAAATGTTTAATGGGTACACGTACCCCCACGTTCCCCCTAAAAAAAGGGACTGGATAAAGCTGTCATAACCAGGGCTAGGATTTTTATCCCTCCCTATATTATTCTGCTAAGGTCCCATTCCAGTTTTTTTAACCGAAAATAAGGTCCCATTAACACCAACCTACTCATATGGGGTACATACAGGTTCAGCATAACCCAATGCGTCAGCGAAACGCACTCACTTACTCTTTAAATGCCTCACAATTAAATAAATACCTTAAAACATGTATATTTACAATGAAATAATGAATGAATGCAACACGGTAACCATGGTAACAGAATCTCACTGGTCCATATATTTCTGTAAGACGCAATGCAATTCCAATTATTACATTACTGTGGAAGTTTCTAGTCGGTTATAAGGTTATCACTGAACCAAATTAAGCTGAAGAATTCATCAATACATACAGTATAATGCGCTTAAGGGTGTCACGGGGCACTCTAGAAATTTCACACAATTTTCACGTGTGAGTGTGGTACGAAAGTTTTTTTTCACCCGACTGTAAAGGGTCCCCGAAAACCACATTTAAAGGCCTTTAAATGAACAGTGTCTGTGATATTCCCAGAATACTAACTTCGCTCTGATATACCTATGAAGGAATGACAAACCCCTAACCACTGCACCAGTAGCTGAATTGAAAAAGTCTGAATATTCATACCAAGGATAAATCAGTCATAGCATTCATGATTGAGATTTTGCTAAGCGTACTCTTTAAAACTAGAATATTCGCGAGCGAAGGCGCGACAGGTAATGCTAGTTTACAATATTTACATAATGTCTTCATAACACAAAGATACTTTTTTTTAAACTTCTCTCCATTGATTATTCTGCCCTCAATTCAAATCAAACAAATGTATTAAAAATATTTATACTTTTGGAATATTTCCGTGTGAAAATAAAATTAAAACTCTATACGTTTCGAGAGGAACCTTGCCTCCTTAATTAAAACAATGTGGTCAAAGAATGTGTGTCAATGAGCTTACAAAATAATAGAGAAATTCCTCTGTTCGTCACCAGATAGCAGGTACAAGCTACAGAGGAACCTCCGTAACAGACTTCTGTAAGACTTGAAAAGGACTGAATACAAATGCAATTATCTCTTGTAACATGATCTGTTATTTCTGTTACTTAGAAAGCAAAATAACCATTGATTGACAAAGCAAAGAGGATATAAAAAGTAGGTTAGCTCAGGCAAGGAAAGCATTTCTACAGAAAAGGAATCTTTTGACATCGAATATATATTTAGGTATTAGGAAGTCATTTTTGAAGGCCTTTGTCTGGAGCGTGGAACTCTATGGACTATTCGTGCAGGAGAAAGAGGATAATTGATGCGTTTGAAATGTGGTGTAACAGGAGAATGATGAAGATCACATGGGTAGATAGGGTTACGAATGATGAGGTATTAAGACGAGTGGGAGAGGAGAGATGTTTCTGGCGACTGCTAATGAAGAGAAAAGACGGGTTGGTAGGACACATACTAAGACTCCCAGGAATAGCAAGCATTGTTTTAGAAGGAATGGTCGAGGACAAGAACTGTAGGGGTAGACCAAGGTTAGAATATGTTAAACAGATTGCCTCGAATGTAGGGTGTGGTAGCTATGTGTAGATGAAACGATTAGCTCAGGACAGGGAGGCGTAGAGGGCTGCATCAAACCAGCAAAAGACTGAAGGCTCAAACAACAACAGACCTGGTCATAACTGTTGAGTCAGACTTGGAAATCTTATATCTACACTATATCCTTATTTATTCAGCGTTCGGCTCGCCAGAGTTTGTTTCTGCTTCTATGCGGACACCCATGGGGTGAGCTACAAGTACCGTCGCATGTGGATGAGATGAAATTAATGACGATGAATGAAACTGGGCAAATTCCATTTCAAGTAAGTTAGTTCCAACTGTGGCTACCAGAAGTCACTGACACCATGCGTTGCAGGCCAAATATCCTATAAATTTAGCCACACAATACCAGTTGTAGTGGTAGGTTCTTTTTCATGCCACAAATTTATGACATGAGCCCGCCGGTTTACTTCCCCTCCGAAGGATTTTTAACGCTCTTAAAAAATCCGACGACTTCGGCCGGGTTTGAACCTGCGATCTTGGGAATAGCAGTTCTGCATGCTCCTATCTATATTCTAAAGCTTTGTATTGTGCCCGTTTAGACCGGATTCCGCACGACCACATATGCATTTTACCAATAATCAGTCAGCACGAGAGTCAAAATATCCCGGAGCGCCAGATGGGTTAAAGCAAATCGCAAAAACGACATCAAATTAAAAAAAATGCTTTACTGATTTTTGGCTCAATGCAACAATAAGGATAGAAGGAGATTTAATTGGGAGAAACACATCTGGTAAAATTATCTCAGTTTATTTTAAAGTTAAAATCTGACTGCAAAGATGCTCAAAGCAGCATCACTCCACGTGTGGCGATCCACACCCTTATTTACACACAATATACAGAAATTTTCCAAACACATTTGACAATCTTTTTGGAAACACAAGTCCGATTAATAGTCCTGTGGACTGTGCTCCAAAATTATTAATATTTAATTCCAGTTCAAAATTAATTGTCCATACTGGAAATAACGTTGATCACTGTTTGACTATTTACATGATATTAACACTCGTAGAATAAATGTTTATAGAATTTCTTAGACTTTCATTTGTTTTCCAGTTTTCAAAAATATATCGTTGAAAATATTATCATCATCGAAGCAACACAAATTATTAACACATATTAATAACATCTGAAAAGTATTTGACCATTGAGCATAGCATCGAAGAACTGTGCGAAGCACAACAACAATTAATCGTTCTTCTGACATTAAACATTCGAGAAGTGACTCGATTATGAACTTCAAGTTCCAAACAAAATATATGATTTCTGAATCATCAACTTGATCAATAAATGGTTGAACCATTCAACTATTAGATTTTCCACTTGGAATCATTATGAAAAAAATATTTATATTCATGGCCATTTCTAGTAACTTTTACAACTTGCAATTCTTCGACAGAATGCGGAAATTAGAATTGTAGTTTTATAATGAATTCATTTAGTTCATGGCACTAGGATTGAAAATATCCTTCAAATGTTTCGTGGTTAAAGAATTATTTTTAATTGGCAGTGGCCCATTCTATTATTTGTGTAGGAACACAATATTACAACAACAACAACAACAACGGCAAAGGTCTTCCTCTGAAGAAGAATAAACTACTATCATGACAAATCCGGGTTCTAGCAAAATCAAAGTCTAAATGGAATTCGTAAACAAGGTTGAAATAAGAACTGATGGTTTCAAAGAAATAACCTTCGGGTTATTCATACGACGAAATGTGTGGCTCCAATACTCCTACTATAAACCTGAGCCATCGAACCTGCTATTTGATTGATGCTCGAAAAAACCTTCATTCCTGCGACTTAACATGCGCACCTGGGAATGGCATTCAACTACTCCACACACATAAATTATCTTCCCAAAATTTATACAATAAATCAAGCCTCTGCTTGTTATCAACACTGGAAGATTAATAAACTGACAAGTTTACTTTATTTTACCATTCAGTTTAACCCGTGAATTTACCATACATATGAAAAGCTTCATTTCACTTTCGAGTGTATTTACGTCATGATTTTATATAAATACAAAAATATCCTATTCTTGAATCTGATCGTCTCTGTCTTCATATCTATCACTGCTTGATATTTCTGAATGAAATCTGCTCCCAATATCATGTCAAAAGCCATGTCCTTCATTACAACAAATACATGTCGGAAATCATGTCCTCCAATCGTAATACATAAGTATAATTGTGTTTTACACAGAGATATTTTATTGGGTATTATTCCTTGGATCTTAATTCCTGATACTGGAATCTCTTCTAAATTCTCTTTGAGCTTCCACAGAATATAAAGCTTCTCACTCACCAGACAAAGCATAGCCCCAGTATCGATCAAAGTATCGACAGGCATACCGAATACTTCTCATGATATGATTGGCATTCTAATTCTGGTACCCATTTCTTTTCGTTCGTCATTCTGTTGAATTAAGTCCTCATCCTCTGCTTGCCATTTAATAATTCTGGAAGTGAAAGTGTTCAAAATTCTATCTTCTACTGTGTATTCGAAGTTTTTTTTTTCATTACCATTCCCCCGGGATTGTTGTGTTCCCGATGGACCTGGATCATTGGGCCTCTGCTCCAAAAATTGCAAGTTATCTTGGTGTCTTGCTTCCAAATTTTTCCTCGTCTCCTTGTTAAACTCTTCATTGGACTGACGAGTATCTACATTCCTTCTGTTGTTGTAGTTATTTCTACCATAGGATCTTCTTTCCTGGTACCTTCCTTGAGTATCTCGTGGTCTTCTCCATCGAGTATTGTATCGATTACCACCATCCGGTCTCGCATATGGCTTGTAACTGTATCTGTTACTGTATTGGTTCCATCCTCTCTTATTCGGATCTTCCCTCGGCGATTTCTCTTCTCGCTCCTCTCGAATCTCTCGAGGTGTCTGAGAATAACCGTCAGCCATAACAGCGTACACAGCGTTGTTACTCTTTTCTCCCTTCTGATGGAAGAATTGAGCGTTTGTATGATCCAGCTTCTGTAATACTTCATCAAATTGTTCCATATTATAGATATCAGCAGCGATCAAAGTCCTCTGGACGTCTGCTGGAAACTGACGTATCAATGCAGTAATCAACTCGTTATCTGGCATCGGCGGATCTAAATGTTGGAGTTTAGACAGCTGTCCAGAAAAGTACGTAGAGTATCGAGTAGGTTGTGACGTCGAGAATCTCTTCGAATATAACTCTGCTCTGACTTGCTGTTGGGTTTCCGGGGACCAAAACTTCTTCAATAGCCCACGAGAAAACTCCTCAAAAGTGGTTAGAGTGGATCTAAATGCTCTAAACCACAAAAGTGCAGGACCTTCCAAGAACTTCCCTATCACTCGGATCTGTCTTTCTTTAGGGATCTTAGAATCTTTCAGGTAATCACCTGCTTCTCTCAAAAATTCCACGGGTGTTACAGAATCTCGCCCTGAAAATTTAGAAGGCTTATCTTCTATATTCTTAAATACAGTTATGGGGTTGGATTGAAATACTGTCCTGACCTCATCCTGTCTTTCAGTCTCTCTAGCTGCTCCTAGATTTATCTGTATCTGTTCCTTTCCCCGTACATTTGGCATTTTTAACAGACGATCAGACTGTTTCTCATCCTTTATTTGACTTTTCATAGCCTCAAGTTCCTTCTGGTTTTCTTCTGCCATCTTCTTAATTGCTTCAGTCTCTTTACAATTGTCCTTAACATCAATGGATATCTGGTTCATAACAGCCTCATGACTTTTCAATGACCCTGTCATATCTGATATGTCCTTCTGAGTTGCTTGGATATCTTTGGCAATTACTTCAATATGGGATGACAAAGATTCCCTAATCTCCTTGATTCCCTCTTGGTTCTCCAGCTTGAGTGTGTCTTTAATTTCATTGACAACTGTGGTTTTGATTTCAGTTTGCAATTCACTAATCACACCTTCTCTTATTTCTCCCATGACAAGTTCCTTGAATTGTTCCGTTAAACGTTGAACAACTAGAATTCCCATCTCGTTACTCTCCTTCTTAACTCTGACTTCCAGGTTGACCATGTCTTCACCAACTTTCCTAAGACCATGTTCTATCCTATCAGCTAAGCTTTGAGATCGAAGATCGGCATCGCGAAATTTTTCGTCCATTAAACTTGCGTTAGTAGCTAATGAAGTTTCGAGCTCATGTGTTTTATCGCATAATTTATTCATTTTACTTTCAAGTGTTATTTTCAAAATTTCGGAATTCTCTTTAAATTTACTTTCCATTGAATTAAATTTACCATTTAAATTTTCTTTCAAATTACCCTTTAAAGACTCAGAACTTTCTTTAAGTTTATTTTCTAAATTTTCTTTAAGTTTATTTTCTAAAGAATCAGAATTTTCTTTAAGTTTATCGTTTAAACTTTCTTTAAGTTTATCAGAATTTTCTTTAAGTTTCTTTTCCAAATCCTCAGTATTTTCTTTCATAATGGCTGCTACACGCAGTCCAGCCTCTTTTGAACTCTCCTCCAAACTCCTCATCATCCTCATCATTTCTTCCATAATTTTCAATTATTATTCAAAACTTAGGGGTATACAACAGTGGCAAACACAAGCTTATAACTAGAACAAGAAATATGAATAGCTAATTGGAACACTGTAATAAAATGAGATTTGTCCTAATGTCGACGTGATGGAAAAACAAAATTCTCTACTTTTACGAATTACATTTACCATAATATCACAAGAAAAATATGCAAGTTCTCAAATATCCTCCATCTGGATCCTAATAATGTGTATGTCCAGTCATCGAACGTTTACTACTGAATTTACTTGACGCCCTAATGGTTAAGCCATTATCAAAAATAATCAAACCCATTCTAATTATTAACCAAGTTAAATTTTTAATTTTCCCCACTAATTGGGTTTCCTATTAATTTATTCATCCAAACCAGACATCTCTCAACTCCCAAAATATTTCTATAAAAATTATCACAATTTCAAATCGGCATGCGATTGACCATGTCTAAATCGAGCCCCACGTTGGGCGCCATTTCTCTCTCTATCTTATTTTATGTGCCCGTTTAGACCGGAGTCCGCACGACCACATATGCATTTTACCAATAATCAGTCAGCACGAGAGTCAAAATATCCCGGAGCGCCAGATGGGTTAAAGCAAATCGCAAAAACGACATCAAATTAAAAAAAAATGCTTTACTGATTTTTGGCTCAATGCAACAATAAGGATAGAAGGAGATTTAATTGGGAGAAACACATCTGGTAAAATTATCTCAGTTTATTTTAAAGTTAAAATCTGACTGCAAAGATGCTCAAAGCAGCATCACTCCACGTGTGGCGATCCACACCCTTATTTACACACAATATACAGAAATTTTCCAAACACATTTGACAATCTTTTTGGAAACACAAGTCCGATTAATAGTCCTGTGGACTGTGCTCCAAAATTATTAATATTTAATTCCAGTTCAAAATTAATTGTCCATACTGGAAATAACGTTGATCACTCGTAGAATAAATGTTTATAGAATTTCTTAGACTTTCATTTGTTTTCCAGTTTTCAAAAATATATCGTTGAAAATATTATCATCATCGAAGCAACACAAATTATTAACACATATTAATAACATCTGAAAAGTATTTGACCATTGAGCATAGCATCGAAGAACTGTGCGAAGCACAACAACAATTAATCGTTCTTCTGACATTAAACATTCGAGAAGTGACTCGATTATGAACTTCAAGTTCCAAACAAAATACATGATTTCTGAATCATCAACTTGATCAATAAATGGTTGAACCATTCAACTATTAGATTTTCCACTTGGAATCATTATGAAAAAAATATTTATATTCATGGCCATTTCTAGTAACTTTTACAACTTGCAATTCTTCGACAGAATGCGGAAATTAGAATTGTAGTTTTATAATGAATTCACTTAGTTCATGGCACTAGGATTGAAAATATCCTTCAAATTTTTCGTGGTTAAAGAATTATTTTTAATTGGCAGTGGCCCATTCTATTATTTGTGTAGGAACACAATATTACAACAACAACAACGGCAAAGGTCTTCCTCTGAAGAAGAATAAACTACTATCATGACAAATCCGGGTTCTAGCAAAATCAAAGTCTAAATGGAATTCGTAAACAAGGTTGAAATAAGAACTGATGGTTTCAAAGAAATAACCTTCGGGTTATTCATACGACGAAATGTGTGGCTCCAATACTCCTACTATAAACCTGAGCCATCGAACCTGCTATTTGATTGATGCTCGAAAAAACCTTCATTCCTGCGACTTAACATGCGCACCTGAGAATGGCATTCAACTACTCCACACACATAAATTATCTTCCCAAAATTTATACAATAAATCAAGCCTCTGCTTGTTATCAACACTGGAAGATTAATAAACTGACAAGTTTATTTTATTTTACCATTCAGTTTAACCCGTGAATTTACCATACATATGAAAAGCTTCATTTCACTTTCGAGTGTATTTACGTCATGATTTTATATAAATACAAAAATATCCTATTTGATAGAAATATCATTTGCTTCCCGTTTCATGCCTCTCCGTGTTATCTGAAAAATATACTTTGCTCATAGCAAATATCAACTGTTCAACCAGAACTGACATGTTGGTTGAATGCGGGCTTGCGTTAACCACTCTCCTTCGGAAAATCTCCTGTTCCAAACTAGAAATGTTTAAACTACTTCATAGGCTCTTTCTCAATACATATGATTATTAGAAAATATAATATCCAAGAATTATTTAGAAAAATTATAAAAATTATTATTATTATTATTATTAGTGGATTATTATTATTATTATTCGTTCTATTATTTAATTATCATCTCATTATGTGAGAATCCACATGTTCGAACCTTCGAATATGGAAAAAATATCCATTCCTCAACAAAAATAAATTTAACTTTTACAGTTACATCGGCTGATTACCGTGATTTCCTTAAAATATGAAAAATTCAAATAAATGCTCGAAATGCTCGGTCATCGATCCTAAACTGTTCTGAGTGCTGAAAATGCTCAGAATAACTCTAATAAGTCTTGCGTAAATCATTACAAGCTTTAAATACGACGAAAAAAATGTGTTGGTCATCTGCAGAAAAATAGTTTGTTCCAATTAGCTAGGCATAGTATAATTCAAATGTGGCTTACATTTCTTGATGGTCTTGAAGTGTAGTAAACCTGGTCTGTACCAGATTTATCCATAGACATGCCCTATCGGACAAGCACGTATAATCCTTGTATCGGCCGCCATTGTAGACCCACAAATCGTCTAGTCAGACATAGTGGTAGTATCTTTCGACGTTTGAATAAACTGTGGCTCCATTTTAATATGGGCTTCTATCAAAGCCATAACAGTTTGTTGAAAAAGGGTCAGATCTAAGTGATCTCTTCTTAGATATGTCAGTTGTAACATAACTCACTGTAATCTCATCAGTACAAGAAAAACATTGACAGTCTAAGAAATTAACGGCTGTTCTGAAGATCGTTCCCTGGGCATGGTTTATTAATATCACCATCTGCCATGCGCTAGACAACTTGCAGTTTCCCTTGCGTAGACTAATCAACGCCACCGTTATAGACTAGTCTTCAATGTACTGACAGATCGAAGTGGTTAACTAGTTACAAATAATGAAAACTGACTTGCAATGGATTTAAACATCCAAGTATTAAGTTACTACTGGACTGTGACAAAATACTATTTTCTAGACAAAGTCTAGCATATGTCCTTTTAGAAATATAAATATTTCCACCAATGTCTGTAGAAAAACAATCACCTCAGTGATTCTCCTCACCAGAAACTTACTAAGTCTCAACTCGAAGCGCAGCACTTTTCGTGACTATCACGACTTGAAAAGAACTTCTGCGTAGATACGGCAACCATGTGCCTTGGCTCAGCGTAGACGCAACTTGCTTGCCAAGTGCTTGTGTTAGAATGAACTAACCATGCCTCCTCCAGCTGGCTTTTATTCAAAACGGCCAGGGTCACGCGTCATCGCCTGATATCTAGAAATCCTCATATCTCTTGAATCCCTGGTCCGATTTACTTGATACTAATTGCATTCTCTTTCATTTGGCTGTGCCAGTAATCTGATCCCAGTCTCAAGTCTCTACTCCATAGTTAACTATTTAATCAATAAATAGCCTCCACCTCTGCTGTTACTCGCTACGTCACTTGACATCCAACTATCGGTAAAATCCTTCGAAATGCTTCGAGAAGCAATGTAGCGCGATATTCAAATATCTGAACTTTCAAAAGCGGCTACAGCCTTTCCCTTGATATTGTACAATACCCAAGGGGTATGCACCCCTTAGAGATCATCCCCCCCATCATCTGTCTAAATCTCATAAAAGGCAACCCTTTAAAAGCCTACCCAATATCCATCAATACTATAAGGGCAGCTGGCTACTCCATAAAGCAGCTCAACCCTTGCGTAATTATGACACACAGCGACATACTACAAACTGGTTCAACTATGCCACAACGCGCTGACAGAACAGAGGCTAAAGGTATAAAAGGTGCCTTAAGTGGGTCACGAGGATCTCTCCATCATCAGTGCTTCGACGAGACAGCCGGAGGCTAACGACAGTGTCAACCGAGGTGAGTCAGTCAGTCAGTGTTCAGAATCCTACTTTTGTAACCTAACACCCACAGTTTGTACTCACATTATAACATCACAAGATCCCTTAAAAGGGACTAACAGTTACTCATTGCTGACCAATAAACACTTGGTCAGTCTCTTACACTTGCATTACTGATCTACACTCTTCTTCACGTCCCAACGTCCTTCCTTACTCCCGTCACAGTCAGACGTGACACACCGTAGTAATAACGCCAACTCAGACGTCCTTGTATTCCTCACAGCGGCTCGCGTGCTCAAGTGAAGCGCGTGCCGAACCGCTGACACTAGCAAGGTGATTATATAATAAGCAGCCGGCTGGGCGACTAGTACATCGACCCGCGTGCTAAGGCTACATCCCTTAAACCACATTTACAGTCTTTATAGGAGCGCCCCCTAGTTCCTAGCACACCACAACACACTACACTGGTCAGCTTGCCCCTCCAAAGGCAGCTACCCCCTTTTAGACACTCCATTCAAAATCAATACAGTAACTCTTCCGTTTTAGGTCCTACCACCCCTAAATAAGGGATCTAAAACAGATGGTGGAGGCGGGGTACTACGCGCAGTAACAGGACTCAACCAACGAGCCCTCGTAGTCAAAACGACCCCCTCTGAACCGCAAAAAGCCAAGCAGATAGTGAAAAATTTTTCCCCCCAGACAGAAAGCACCATATTTTTTTTTTGGTGCTCTAAACTAGCTACACAAGGGAAAGGCTTGATAAACCAACCCCCTAGCCCCATACAGAACCAGAGAGATATAGGAATACACTGGCAAACACGCACAGATTTTTTTTCTCTCTATTGTTACTTTAGGCCCATACACTTCAGGCAGAATGGCACCTCATGAAGAGATTGCAAGCCATGAAGGTAATAGGGGTATGCCAATATTAGTAGCATTATTGGCTAGATGCCAAAGGCACATACAGATCAGGCAAACACAAATACGGACACTCAGAACAGAAAATCGGGACAATACAGGGCAAACAGCCATACACTCCGTCAGAGGGTAGGACAGCGCGATTAAGATGCGCACATAAGCACTTGCAAACAGGCCATATGCCTCAATAGGCAGTACACCCAAATTTGGGACGAATACCGTGAACTCCAAACCAACAAGGCCATTTTTGAGTTCATGGTAGGGCCACCAGCCCAGCCGAGAGAGGACATAAGCGTAGATACGCTAACTCGACAATTTGCGAGGATGTCCCTCTCGACAAGTACTGCCACGCAATGGAAGGAGTTCGCCGTGGCCACAGTCAAGAAGACGGCCAGGTTAGGCTCCAACTTACTACAAAATAAACCTAACACAAACACACGTCCTTCAGCTCCGGATCGGAAGGCAATTTTGCCAAATCGAGGGGCAGAGCCTAGAACAATCCCCTCGGAACAGAGGGACGAGAGGGAGTTGAAGCCAGGGCCATTAATCACACATAATACGACAGAGGGACAACAGGAGGTAACCTCGTCATGGGCTGACGACGTAGAGCCTGACCTACCACATATAAAGCCTACATACACTCACACAGATAGGCTAACACAGTGGCAGGAGTCTGCCGTGGCCACGGGCCAGAAAGCGGACAGGCTACACGACACCACATTGGCAGGACAAAAACAGGCACTTAAGCGGCCCTCACCGCCAGTTCAAAGGGCAAATTTGCCAGAACGGAGGCGAACACCGGCATTAGTCCCTCAGGATGCACGGTACACGCACATACAGATTAAACAGGCATTACCATACAATACACGGGGATTAGGAAAGGTATTATTACCCACCCCACAAAACCTCGCAGTCAAACATACATACACTCCCGCAAAATCTGCTAAGATAGCGCCAAGCGCAATAACGCCCTTAAATACAGGTACACTTAGACCTAGAAACACGCGCTACGGTGGAAGTAGGGCAAGGCTTACTTTGCTAGAAATTCCGCCGGAAAACAGCAAAGAAACACCTCAATGGATTTCAGAGGCCTATAATATCGTAACAGGGCAAAACCCTTCACCTTTCTGAGCACTGAAGCTCGAAAGACGATAACGACTTCCACCAAGGCCAAAGAAATAAAATAACATCACTTCCCCCATCATAAATGGCCACACAAGTTCTTTCACGCGGGAGATATCAGAAAATAGACCGACAATTACATAGTAAACATAAACTGCGCATTTTTTTTTCTTTCTCGTATTTTATGTATATACAGGGCAACATGGCCAAATTAGAAGTGAGTAATTTTAAATCCTTCTGTGTTTTTTTTTGGGAACCATGGCATCTTTCTATTAGGCCATCACTAAGCCAAGTGAAAGCCCATCAGGCTTAAGGCCGGAAAGAGATATTTTGAACACAACTTAGGCATAAAATCACAGCATAGAGCTTAAGGGAGTCTTTCTAAGTAGAAATGACTAGACGTTCTACGTTATGGTTCCACAGTTTGACAGATTCTCTTGTTGCGGGCGAAAACCGTAAGCATGGCAAGAATTAAGAATCTCAAACTAGTTTCAAAAAAAAAAAAATTTTGGGAGGTGTGCTTTAACCAACTAAAAAGCCCAATTGCACGCCGGGATGAGACACTGTCATTTTGGTGAGTTACAATTACTTTGATAGGCAGGTTTGACTCCCACAGTGCACTGGCTTTGCTCGTGACGTGGATACAAGGGTATCAGTTACGTCTGGCAATGGCCTTCCTAAGGTGTACTAGACAGTGTCGGTAGATTCCCCTGAGACGTAACCAGATTACGGTAGTACTCACGTTACCAAAATGGTAAATACTACACTCAGGTCCCAATCACCATTTTTTTTCAAAAACATAGTGCTCACGACATAATTTTTAGAGACTAACGCCACCTACTATTATTTTCTTTCAATGTGCTCTCTTAATTCAGAGCGGGGCATAAATAATTTTTTTTTCTCTCACACATTTAGCCCAAGAAAGAAAAATGGCCAAATAAACTATATATATATTTTATACATAGGTATACATAACACAACACTCGGGGACACAAGTGTAGTCAATGGAAGGTTCTTTCACAGACGTACAATGCATATGAGATTTCCGAAGTGAAATGCCATGGCCTGTGGTTTGGATTCCAAGTAGAACGGAAATCCCGTGGCACATGACCTCCAGAAATGGTCACGTTAAACCACAAAATTCCCCTCTTGCCTTTTTATAATGCGAAGAGCACTAACAGAAAGCAGGCTGATTAAGAACACATGTTCGGATACACAGCGTTATCGAAACAAGTAAACAAGCGAGCGCGCAAGACATTGCAACCCGACACCATCATACTCAGCAGTAAAGCAGACCTCAGTGATAAACTGCGAGCCTTACAGACGACAGTTCCCAAAGCACACTGCACGGAATCATTCATAGCCAACCCAAGAACCCTATATCTTCAAAATTTACACTACGAGGCATTGTTGGGTTCCGGTCCCGACAATGTACTACAAGGGCGCCCCCGCGAGAGAAATCAAGCGGCCAGCCTCCATCTAAATCTTAGTACTTAAGTCATAGTGCCATGTTAAGGTCACTTAGATGTAAGCAAATTTACTGACAGCTGTTGCTAATAATAGCACAGCACATTTCGGCTTTAGAATAAGGTCCACTCGGCATGTAAATACAGAATAGTTTTACAGTTAAGTAATTTTATCAATAAGTTAGATAACTCATGATAAGTTATTATAATGTAGCATAGTCTTACATTTAAGACAATTTTTTTTAAATACATATATTGAGGTAAAATTTCGTCGCCTGGCGGCCCAAATTCGTTGCCAGGGTAAGCCCAATACTACAACACATTAGGAAATGACGTCACGGCACCATATAGGGTAAGCCCGGCCATATATCGAGTAATAATAACCATGCCATTCTTTTCACAGGTAAAAAGGGGCTTCAGACTGTGGCAACGCTGCCACAGGAAGCGGCATATGGAATAGGGAATTTCAATGTTTTGTTAACCTCTCCATTTTTTTTTGCAGGCATTGTCACCTAGAATATGACACGTGTAATTATGATTTTGCTGCCAGATAGCAGCAACATGCTATTTAATGCCCCCTTATTGTAGTATTATACCTGTGCATACTAACCTCCATTTAACATTCATTCTCACTTACACACTCACTACATATTTTTTTACAGCTACACGTCAATAATCTGCACAGCAGGAATGATGCCTGTGGGGCATCAGGCTTGCTGGCAGATCTGCATAAAACAAAAACACTTGAAGCGTCAAAATGCGACGCAGCTTACGGCGATGAGGGCGCAACCGGCATGTGGCGGCGACCCTCATGGCCAAGTGTGCAAGCATTCACCCACAGAGGATGCTTCACAGACTAGGTATTAAGAATACACTGCAAGCGGTACGACCACTCAACCGTGCCAAGAGGTGGCCGTATAGGATCAGCCGTGATACGGCAAGCGTACGTACAAACAGGTAGCGTGCACGCGAGGATCCAAACAAAAACTAGAATTATAAGGGTTTAGCGCGCTTAAGTAGACATAAGGTCATTGTAGTTCATAATTTTAAAGAGTAAACTACATACATATTCATGCGCCCACGGGCAATTATTCCAATGGAAATTCCTAAATGTCAGCATCGCAACATAATACATTAAACACTATATATATTTTTGTCTGTTTATCAAGTTCACGTGTACACGATGTCTATATTTTTGTTTTGTTTTGTTTCGTTTGCTAAGGTAACACGTAACCAATGTCTGTGAATTGTTTTCTTTCATTTTTCTCTCTTCTAACTTCCCCATTTGTCAGGGTGTTCCGTTTTATCCCACACCAATAAATACATTTTAAATATTTCCTTTAAATTATACCCTGGAACACCCATTTTTTTCTATTCTCTCCTATCTTCTTTATTGCAGGGAGCACTTTTTCCCCAAGATAGGGCGGACGACGCAATCATCCGTTCGGCCCTGGGTTTTTCCTCCCTGCACAACTATGTAACCATGTATAACCATGTTTTTTTTCTTTTTTTATGCCGACAACGGCAATGGCGATTGTGCCTCAATAGCAATTATTTTCTTTATTCAACAATGTTAATGCACATTTCACCATGCAATGTAAAATTTATATACATATATATCTATGTACACCCCATAACCCTCCCCTCTGAACACGGGCTGACCGCACACCTACACTTCTGCACGACGACACCCGTTCCATACGACGACGCTTACGACGCCACCACCAGAAGAGACGAGGGGGATTCAAAAACTACTACGACAACATCCCAACCCCAA
The DNA here is from genome assembly GCA_946902985.2 of Meconema thalassinum. Lineage (NCBI taxonomy): Eukaryota > Metazoa > Arthropoda > Insecta > Orthoptera > Tettigoniidae > Meconema > Meconema thalassinum. Next base: position 127,161,448 of record OX336393.1, on the reverse strand, counting down.
GTGCCCTTCCCGGTCGCGAGGACGCGACCAAATGGAGGAAGAGGCTTGTACAATACCCAAGGGGTATGCACCCCTTAGAGATCATCCCCCCCATCATCTGTCTAAATCTCATAAAAGGCAACCCTTTAAAAGCCTACCCAATATCCATCAATACTATAAGGGCAGCTGGCTACTCCATAAAGCAGCTCAACCCTTGCGTAATTATGACACACAGCGACATACTACAAACTGGTTCAACTATGCCACAACGCGCTGACAGAACAGAGGCTAAAGGTATAAAAGGTGCCTTAAGTGGGTCACGAGGATCTCTCCATCATCAGTGCTTCGACGAGACAGCCGGAGGCTAACGACAGTGTCAACCGAGGTGAGTCAGTCAGTCAGTGTTCAGAATCCTACTTTTGTAACCTAACACCCACAGTTTGTACTCACATTATAACATCACAAGATCCCTTAAAAGGGACTAACAGTTACTCATTGCTGACCAATAAACACTTGGTCAGTCTCTTACACTTGCATTACTGATCTACACTCTTCTTCACGTCCCAACGTCCTTCCTTACTCCCGTCACAGTCAGACGTGACACACCGTAGTAATAACGCCAACTCAGACGTCCTTGTATTCCTCACAGCGGCTCGCGTGCTCAAGTGAAGCGCGTGCCGAACCGCTGACACTAGCAAGGTGATTATATAATAAGCAGCCGGCTGGGCGACTAGTACATCGACCCGCGTGCTAAGGCTACATCCCTTAAACCACATTTACAGTCTTTATAGGAGCGCCCCCTAGTTCCTAGCACACCACAACACACTACACTGGTCAGCTTGCCCCTCCAAAGGCAGCTACCCCCTTTTAGACACTCCATTCAAAATCAATACAGTAACTCTTCCGTTTTAGGTCCTACCACCCCTAAATAAGGGATCTAAAACAATATCTAGGTGTCTGAAACTTGGAATACCCATTCCTAGAGTTGGGCACAGTATATGTTTCACAAATATGAGCCAGGTTCAAACTTTGGCACCCAGATGGCTCTGTATGTATCGACCAGAAGATCAAAGATATTTCTTATAGAAGTAACCACAAAAGAGCCTCTTGGAAATTATTCGCGGTCGGAGCGTGAGCTAAAGAAGCTAAATGCGCCTGCCTGCACAGCAGGAGGTTCGGGCCCTAATTCCGACTGCTTTCACATCTTCAAATCTTACTCATTGTTATGATTTATTCTTTCAAAGTAAGGTTTCTATGGGCATTCCGCCAAATCAATAGAATAATATTCTCACTCAACTGGCTGCGGGCACAGATTTTGGGCCTTGTAATGAATGCCCTTTTCTTTAAATCTTTGAAAACCATTTTGTTAAATAAGTATAGTTCCCCCGTCCTTAAAGTATCCACGGGAAATGTTCCAATTTGTTCTAACATTATTCATAAAAATAATAGATTTTTCTTTCCGCTGCTTATCTTTGATCTTGTTTTAAAGTTTAATGAAAAGGCCTAAATATGGGACATTCCAAGGCGTACCCTTTACAAGTTGAGTGAATATTGATGCTGATCGCATCATCCGCTTAATTGGACAGTGGGTTAGGACCATCAATCTTATTTTTTCAGTGTTTTTTACTCAAAGAAGTTGTACTTTTAGATTTATTTTTTTGTTTCATTTTTAATGTGTGTATTTTTATTCTGTACATTTTGTTTAGTATATTTATTATTAATTATTATTAATATTATTATTATTATTATTATTATTATTATTATTATTATTATTATTATTATTATTATTATTATTATTTACTGCTGCCCATCTTGGCTAAACAGTGTCCACTCCAAGAAGATAGATGTGCAACTTAACCAGACAATGCGACTGATTACGGGCTGTATACGTAGCACACCCACTGTATGGTTACCTGTTCTAAGTAACATCCAACCTCCAGCTCTTCGAAGATCAGAGGCTCTCCTGAAGATCTGGAAAACCATTCAGAAGAACCCCCAGCTTCCCATACATACTGTTGTAGAAAAAGCAGGCAATCAACGATTGAAGTCAAGAAAAACCCCTTGGTGCTCTGCAGTACTTCTTGAAGACTCTTCATTTAACATCTCAGAAGCATGGAAAACTATGTGGGAAGAATCATCAGTATTCAATGCACATCTGATGGAAAACCCTTCCAACCGGGTAGAAGGTTTCAAACTCCCCAGACGCCAATGGAGAATAAATAACCGGATTCGTACAGGACAAGGCAAATGTGGATTCCTGCTTCACAAATGGGGGTGGGTTACTTCTGCTAACTGCGATTGTGGAGCTACTCTGCAAACCATCGGACATATTGTTGGTGAATGTCCGCAACGAGCGTTCCAATGATCAGTAGGTGACATTCATCATGCATCTTCTGAGGCACTTCAGTGGATTGATGGCCTGGACTTAAAGGTTTTACCAAGAACTTGTGTTTATGACTATGTATTGAACCCATGTACCATAGGTTCAAGGGGTCGAATCCATGTATTTTGATAAAAGGAAGGAAGGAAATATACAGTCTTCAGAGGAACATAGAAAGATTTTATACAAGAAGGCTAGCATAACGTTGTGAAATAAACTGAAGCCAGGTGGCCAGGAAATGAGATCATGCCTGACGCATTGATAAGGAGCCAGTCACGAATATAAATAGAACGAGTGGAATTTTCCAAGCGAGTGACGAAGAGCGTGTTTCGGAAATCGCCCTTACCTTGCAGTAAAATGGCAACCGCGTAGCCGTGCCAGAAGAAGAATAATTAGATTTAACCCATTTGCAAGAATAAAATTAACTAAAGAAATAAAGCATTGTGAATCATTTAGGAATAGAGATTTTTGTGTGGAAAAAGATGTTATAATAAATGCCCAGGAAAGAAGTGCCGACGCGGTCATACGTCATTGGGAGTTTCCCGAGACCTGAGGAGGGAGAAATTAAAAATCAACTGTAACACCCACACAGCTGAAGAATAAATTTTATTTAATATCTCAGAACTGCACGATCGATTTTAATGTGCAAAGAAGTCAGTTTACGTTTAGAAAACGAGCTTTCCAGAGATATAATTTTTAATAGTGTGCGACCATTACTTCAAAAGTTGGTTCCGAAAAAGACGTAGAAATTATCTTTTTGTCGCCGATTTGTATAAAAGTCCTGGCAGAGCCAAGCCAATTATTCAGTCTTGAACGACCGCTGAGGCGGGTCGTACTGTTTTACCAATCATCCAGTTCCGTGAGCGCCGAGACGCTGCACGATGAAGCATCAGAGTACGATAAGTATCATCATAGTATCGCCGTGTGGAGAATTAGGAAAATCCTAATACAGGATTTAGTTCCGCCAATACTAGTCTTACAGTGAAAAGTTCAGTATTACAGTCGAAGTAGGCTGCGAACTTAAAGAATAGGCGATAGGTCTTCAATAACAGTTTATTTAAACGATCAAGTGTATCGTAACGTTTTGAAGTACCATAACAGCGAAACAAACATTCTATCAACGTTAAAAGAACCCGATCAGGGTCAGACAAAATAAGGTCCGCACAGCATTCTGGAAAGATAGGAATTAGAGGACAGAATAATCAGAAGGGAGAATTAAATTCAAGACGTTGTTTCAAGGAAATGAACGAACTATAAAAAGCACTAAGTTACGAGGAGTATTAGATGCTAGAAAATAATAGGTCACCGATAGAGTATTTGGGAGATCGAGAACAAGACAGACTTTCGCTAGACGACTAATAGGGTCTAGAAAGAAGCAGGTTTGAGCTAAAAATAATAATCTCCGATCATCAGGAAACCGGATTCGAAGAAGTACCATTCCAGGGAGGGGTAGAGTGTTCGAGACTTTCATATTCTGGTCAGATAGGAAGCCGACATCTACTAGTTCACCCTTGGAGACGGGGAAGCAAAAATCACGTGTGCAAGGCCTAATCAAAGCCTCAGTGATTAGAATCAGTGTAGTGTAAATATATAAAATTTGTGTTAGATAGTAATTTTTCAGTGATTTTATTGTGTGTAATAGAAGAATACCGAAGTGTATTTTAAAAATGTTACCAGTGTTTAAAGTATATAAAGTATATGTGTGTCAAGATATGTCAGTGTATGACATGAATTTGAGCAGGATGGTGTAATCACAAATAGTGGGCAAAAATGAAACATCGTTGGAAAGCACGGTATTGGACCGTCTGAACATGTAAGTAACTATTTTCATTATGTTATGTGTTGGGGGAATATTTGTGTACAATCCACCTGAGAATGATAAATAGGGATGTTTTGAATAACAAATATCAGAATAAGAGCGCGATCTGAACAAATAAAAATTTGAAAAATTATAAAATGATTATGTGAAATGAATAAATCCTTAGAGGAAAAGTATGAAATAAAATATCAGTGTATTTGATAAATGTTATGAAAGCAAGCGAAAAAAATATAATAATAATAATATGAATTATATAAATGAAGATTAAGTTGAATTATATGAAAGTAATAGCTTTTCAGCTTTTGTAAAGGAATAAAGACATGGTGTGAATACATGTTCTTAAAATATAGCGATTATTGTCACGGGAGAGGATTAATATGAAAGTTTGAGATATAGATCAAATGATGATTTTGAATTTATCAGTTCTCTGGAAGACGCTAGGCCTTAAAGTAATGTATAGCGCATTGTCGCGCATTAAAGTAAATTGTCACGCGAGGAAGGCGTTGAATCTAAATATACTTGGTAAATTAATTGTGAGGGACAGTTGATTGCGGTAATTGAGCTATGATAAGTCCTCCATCGAGTGATGTAGATCACGAGGCGTTGTATAAGGGTGCGAATTATTGTATTGATGAGCGCAGGTTAGACCGAGGTCGCCCTAAGCCGCTAATTTGTTATAAAGTCCTCCAGTATGGGATTGGTTCCCGAGGCAGTTGAGAGAGTCGAACCCAGACTCGTATAGTTGTTGAAGCCCCTAAATATTGTTGTTGTATTGAATTATTCTTACCCATCAATGATGACACTTCATAATTAATAAATGCCAAGGTTACGAAAGTGGTCTATGAACCTAAATAATGTTGTTAAAATGAATGAAAGAAACGCCAGGTCTGTTCAGAGAACTGTGTTTGAGAAATAGCTGTTTTAAAGCATGAGTAGAGCAGTCCCGTGTGGGCGATACTAAGGGTCTCCCTCCCAGGCAATAAATCAAGTCGAGTGTCACGGTCCAACCCCTCGCTATTGAAAGTATGGTAGGTCAGGGGAACCGTCTATTTGAAGTAATAATAAACCATGAGTGTTTAGAGTTTGTTAATGACCCGGGATTCGAACCGAGGTTCTTGTAGATGAAAGTATCCGCTTGCAAGTTCAGATCGTTTGCTTTCTTATGAGATGATGGTCTTTTAAGACAGATAATAATAAATATAAATCCCTAATGTAATGAGATATTGATGTAGGATTTCACGAGTTCAATGAAGACAATTAGATTTCGGGAGTGATCATAATTTTTGACTTTGTTCAAGTAGTCTTTTATAACTCGGGAGTACACAAGTATTTTTCCCGATCACTGTAGTGAATTTGTTAACTTGAGAGAGGTGGTAACATGAGAACATTGTGAAATGCCCAACAAAAATTTAAGTAAAGGAGTAACAATTACTTTAAATAAGATTATATATTGTTTTGATTATAAGAAACTCATAAAATAAATATTGAGGTGTGTAAAAGAATAACACAGTTTATAGTGGAAAGTATCGAGCCATTGGAGCTCGTGATTGTAGTGAATTTTAAAAGGGATACTTTATGGAAGTGAAAAGAATTATAAGTTTGTTGGTTTGAAGGAAACCATGTATTTTAATATAACATTTGTTTGATTCCATGGACTCCGTGTTTCACTTTGAACCGGAGTAGTTTATTTGTTTAATCAGTTTTCCAACGTGGGGCTTGTATGATTACATCATACACGTACTAAACTCATCTAATAAATGGCGCCCAGTACGCAGGGCTGAGTTTTCCTAGGGAAAACCCGTGTTTTCTTGAAAAATCAAAATTTTCAAAAAAAAAGGTTTTTCGAAATTTTGAATTTTTAAATACTTCCACAAAGGTTTTGACATTGAAGGAGTATATCAAAAGGGCACGTTTTAGTAAACACCCGTACCAAGGTAAAATTTTTGAAAATTGGGACACAAGAGAACGGATTACCATCTCTCAAGCATGTACCAGCGATGTGGCATGATAGCCCACTGTATTCTAATAAGATGGCATTAAGTGAGGAAATGCAAAGGCTCTTGGAGGCCATGAACAATAGATTCGAAAAAATAGACAATACATTGGGCCTCCAACAGGATGAAAATAACAAAAAGTTAGGAGCCATAAATGAGAATTTAAAAGCACTAAAAACTAATAGTGATAACATGGGAATTAAATTAGAAGTATGGGAGGCCAGGATGGTAGAAAAAGAAGATAAATGTAAAACTATAGATGATAAAGAGTACCCAAGTAAAGAAAATGTAAATATTTCTTTAGAAAGCATGCGTGCACCTGGAGACATAGTTACACAAAGAGAAGGTAACATGTCTGCAGACAACAGGGTAAAAGTTGAGCCTCAGAGCTCCAGATAGAACAAGATATATGTGAACCGATTCCAAGGGAATGTGTAACTAGTACAGATTATAATAATAATAAAGATGATCTCATCTCATGTATCAAGGCAGGTTCAAGTAGGCTCGAAAAACGAAGGGGAAAAGAAAGATAGTACTAGCGTTCAGGATCAGGAAAAGGTGGAAATGGCGACCTGGAAGGAAGTAGAAAATTTCTTGGATATAATTAAAGAAATACGAAAGGAGCATTATGAGATAAGGAATGAACTTTGGGATTTGAGGTGTACTGATTCAAAGAAGAAAGAGGAAATTGAGGAGCAAAGAGAAAGCATTTCCGAGGAAATTGAGAAGATAGACAAACTTCGTGAAAGGGCAAGTAAAAATTGGTATAGGATACCCAAGCAGGAATTGGAGGAATTATACAAAGAAATCCCTAAGGTTAAAGAGTTATTCAGAGAGACGAAAAAGGAATTTGTGAGACGCATGGTGAAAGAAGGGAAAATAGAATTAGCTCCGTGGGAACAGATGAAAATGTTAATTGAGGAAATAAATGAAATAATAGAGCAACTATGGGATATGGAAAGCAAACGGAGTCAGATCGGGTGGAAGACCTCTTACAAAGAGCACGACCGAAGAAATTACGTCCAGGGACAGAAAGATTGGATAGGAGAAGAAATGAGTAAGATGCATCAGTTTATAATGAGCATGTATGATGAACACGGGTTAATAACTATTCAGGAGTTAGCCGAATTAAGAAAGATTAAAATTCAGGAATATAAAGGAATATTAGAGGCCACTCAGAAGAGATATGATGAATACATATTAGCGCAGGACCTCAAAGCGAAAGAAATGGCCATCCCAGTCATAAATCAAATAGAAATTGTAGAAAAAAAACAAGAAGCCAAGGTGCAAGAGCCCGAAATTGAGATTAGAGAAGAAGAACAAGAAGTAGAAATCCTGAGGACTCCAATGGAAACTGAGAAAAACTTTGAGATCCTTCCTGAGAAACAAATGGAGACTCAAGAGGAAATGAGAATTCCAGACCAGGAGGACAGCCGAAATGAAAAGGAGCTGCAAAGTGAAGAAGAACATTTTTTTTTAAGGTTGAGTTGGAAGAGCAAGAGAAAAACCCAGAACCAGAGATAACAAAAGAATTGATAGTTGGAGAGATGGAAATAATAATTCCTGAAGAAATGGAGAAAGTAAATGAAACGATAATAGAAACTATCGTCGAAGCACAGATGGAAGCAGAGGTTCAAGATTTCATAGAAATTGAAAAGGAAAACCCAGAAGGAATTCAGGAGGATAAGAAAGATATGATACAACTAGAAGAAGAAGAAGGAAAATTGAAAGCACAGATCCTTGAATTAATGATAAAATGTCAGGATTGCCAACGAAAGAAAAGAGAATTGGAAACAGATCCAAATGAGAGCCCTGGAAACCTCAAAGGAAAATATGAGATTGTTGGAAATAATGAAAAAAGAGAGGAGATGCCTTTGAAAGTAATGCGGATAGGGGAAGAAGACCGAAATTGGTAGTCGGTTTAGAAGAGAATAGATACCCCATGGAAATTAGGAGAGGAGGAGAGACGACGTACAATGCCTTGGAGAAAGAGGAAGCACAAGCGTATTTCAGTTGGAAGATTCGTAGGAAGAAAAGGAATGAAAGAAAGGAAAAATGGAAAAAGGGAGATAGAAGGAGAGCACGCTTATGGACAAGGATGAAAGGAAGACGGAGATGGTTCATAAAACAAAAGAGATATAGAGTGTGGAAAAGAAGGAATAAAACTTATATAGAAATAAGAAGACGAGAGAATATGGAATGTAAGGAAATAAGAGAAGAGGAAGAAAGAGTAAGGGATGAAGAGAGTCAGAAAGAGGCTGAAATCATAAAGAAAATAGAGCATTATATAAGAGACATAGAAAGATGTGAAGGAGATGAAGAAAGAACGATGCATTGTTTAAAACAAATATATAACTTACCAATAAATGTTCGGCATCTGGAGAAAACAGGAATTGGCAAGGTTGAAAATGGAATAAGGAAAAGAGACGGTCTGGTAGGAGATGTATCTAGAGCATTGATAAATTTTTGGAAGGAAATGGTAATGGAAGACCAAAGTGATGAAGAAGAATGCGAAAGTGAAGAAACAGAAAGAGATACTGTGGAAATAGAAGATAATGAAAGTGACGAAGAAGAATTCGATGGTGAAGAGAAAGAAAGTGATGAGATGGAAACAGAAGATAATGAAAGTGAAGAAGAAGAAGAAGACGAAGAACAAGAGATGGTGGGATATGAAAGTATGGAATTAACAAATACCATCATTTATTATCAGAAAGCCATTGAAAGGTGTATGGGTAATGAAAATGTTTTGTTGTATTGCCTAAGCATATTAAAACATTTACCCATAACTGTTCAACAGTTAATAGAAACAAATGTTGTAGAGACAGTTGAAGGTATTCACGAACAAGGAGGGGACGTGAATATACGAGCTCAAGAGTTGCTTATAAAATGGGAAAATGAAATGATAGAAGATTTAAGAGCAGGAGGAGAAGAAGTTATGGAAATTGGAGATATGGTCGAGGAAAATAATGAGGAAGACTCAGAAGAAGAAGAAGAAGAAGAAGAGAATGAGGAAGAAGAGCAAGGAGGAATAGTAACAGTTGGAGATGTAAGGTGGAGGCACAAAGGATAGAAAAAGGTTACTCTAGCATAGCTAACGGGTTAAGCCGTATGCACCCGTTAAAGAGTAAGAGAATAAAGGGAGTTTTCTTGAAAATGCCATCTCAAGAAGAGATGAGGAAAACGGAAGAAAACCAAGAAGAGTCGGGTGAGGTTAGACCGAGATCTTAAAGACAAAATGAAATTCTATAGACTTGGAGTCTAAAAACAAGAATGAAGAAGTAACGGGTTAAGCCGTATGCACCCGTAAAGTATTTAAAGAAGGTCAATAGGTTGACAGTACATAATGAGAAAAGGGAGACAGACCGGCAGAATGCCCGTCTTATGAAACAAGAAAGGAAACAAAACTGTCTGACCCAAGTTTGGAGAGCATGCGCCAGACTAGGGGAGAATCATAAACACCCGAACGAGATGAGTCATTTATAACCCTGAGTGGAGACGTCCGCTAAGGGAAATGAATGAATGGGAACTTTGAAAGACCCAAAACAAGCCAGAGAGGAAAAGGAATTTGGAAATAAAGAAAGAAACAAAAGGTACGGAGAAATTTTAGGATGGCTTCGACAATTAAAGAAAAATAAGATTTTATGAATAATTGAAATAAATTTCCTCAAAATTTCTCGAAAATTTACTTACCTAAGGAGGGGAGAGATGAACCCATGTACCATTGGTTCAAGGGGTCGAATCCATGTATTTTGGTAAAAGGAAGGAAGGAAATATACAGTCTTCAGAGGAACATAGAAAGATTTTATACAAGAAGGCTAGCATAACGTAGTGAAATAAACTGAAGCCAGGTGGCCAGGAAATGAGATCATGCCTGACGCATTGATAAGGAGCCAGTCACGAATATAAATAGAACGAGTGGAATTTTCCAAGCGAGTGACGAAGAGCGTGTTTTGGAAATCGCCCTTACCTTGCAGTAAAATGGCAACCGCGTAGCCGTGCCAGAAGAAGAATAATTAGATTTAACCCATTTGCAAGAATAAAATTAACTAAAGAAATACAGCATTGTGAATCATTTCGGAATAGAGATTTTTGTGTGGAGAAAGATGTTTAAATAAATGCCCAGGAAAGATGTGCCGACGTGGTCATACGTCATTGGGAGCTTCCCGAGACCCGAGGAGGGGGAAATTAAAAATCAACTATAACACCCACACAGCTGAAGACTAAATTTTATTTAATATCTCAGAACTGCACGATCGATTTTAATGTGCAAAGAAGTCAGTTTACGTTTAGAAAACGAGCTTTCCAGAGATATAATTTTTAATAGTGTGCGACCATTACTTCAAAAGTTGGTTCCGAAAAAGACGTAGAAATTATCTTTTTGTCGCCGATTTGTATAAAAGTCCTGGCAGAGCCAAGCCAATTATTCAGTCTTGAACGACCGCTGAGGCGGGTCGTACTGTTTCACCAATCATCCAGTTCCGTGAGCGCCGAGACGCTGCACGATGAAGCATCAGAGTACGATAAGTATCATCATAGTATCGCCGTGTGGAGAATTAGGAAAATCCTAATACAGGATTTAGTTCCGCCAATACTAGTCTTACAGTGAAAAGTTCAGTATTACAGTCGAAGTAGGCTGCGAACTTAAAGAATAGGCGAAAGGTCTTCAATAACAGTTTATTTAAACGATCAAGTGTATCGTAACGTTTTGAAGTACCATAACAGCGAAACAAACATTCTATCAACGTTAAAAGAACCCGATCAGGGTCGGACAAAATAAGGTCCGCATAGTATTCTGGAAAGAAAGGAATTAGAGGACAGAATAATCAGAAGGGAGAATTAAATTGAAGACGTTGTTTCAAGGAAACGAACGAGATTTAAAAAGCACTAAGTTACGATGAGTATTAGATGCTAGAAAATAATAGGTCACCGATAGAGTATTTGGGAGATCGAGAACAAGACAGACTTTCGCTAGACGACTAATAGGGTCTAGAAAGAAGCAGGTTTGAGCTAAAAATAATAATAGCCGATCACCAGGAAACCGGATTCGAAGAAGTACCATTCCAGGGAGGGGTAGAGTTTTCGAGACTTTCATATTCTGGTCAGATAGGAAGCCGACATCTACTAGTTCACCCTTGGAGACGGGGAAGCAAAAATCACGTGTGCAAGGCCTAATCAAAGCCTCAGTGATTAGAATCAGTGTAGTGTAAATATATAAAATTTGTGTTAGATAGTAATTTTTCAGTGATTTTATTGTGTGTAATAGAAGAATACCGAAGTGTATTTTAAAAATGTTACCAGTGTTTAAAGTATATTAAGTATATGTGTGTCAAGATATGTCAGTGTATGACATGAATTTGAGCAGGATGGTGTAATCACAAATAGTGGGCAAAAATGAAACATCGTTGGAAAGCACGGTATTGGACCGTCTGAACATGTAAGTAACTATTTTCATTATGTTATGTGTTGGGGGAATATTTGTGTACAATCCACCTGAGAATGATAAATAGGGATGTTTTGAATAACAAGTAACAGAATAAGAGCGCGATCTGAACAAATAAAAATTTGAAAAAATTATAAAATGATTATGTGAAATGAATAAATCCTTAGAGGAAAAGTATGAAATAAAATATCAGTGTATTTGATAAATGTTATGAAAGCAAGTGAAAAAAATATAATAATAATAATATGAATTATATAAATGAAGATTAAGTTGAATTATATGAAAGTAATAGCTTTTGAGCTTTTGTAAAGGAATAAAGACATGGTGTGAATACATGTTCTTAAAATATAGCGATTATTGTCACGGGAGAGGATTAATATGAAAGTTTGAGATATAGATCAAATGATGATTTTGAATTTATCAGTTCTCTGGAAGACGCTAGGCCTTAAAGTAATGTATAGCGCATTGTCGCGCATTAAAGTAAATTGTTACGCGAGGAAGGCGTTGAATCTAAATATACTCGGTAAATTAATTGTGAGGGACAGTTGATTGCGGTAATTGAGCTATGATAAGTCCTCCATCGAGTGATGTAGATGACGAGGCGTTGTATAAGGGTGCGAATTATTGTATTGATGAGCGCAGGTTAGACCGAGGTCGCCCTAAGCCGCTAATTAGTTATAAAGTCCTCCAGTATGGGATTGGTTCCCGAGACAGTTGAGAGAGTCGAACCCAGACTCGTATAGTTGTTGAAGCCCCTAAATATTGTTGTTGTATTGAATTATTCTTACCCATCAATGATGACACTTCATAATTAATAAATGCCAAGGTTACGAAAGTGGTCTATGAACCTAAATAATGTTGTTAAAATGAATGAAAGAAACGCCAGGTCTGTTCAGAGAACTGTGTTTGAGAAATAGCTGTTTTAAAGCATGAGTAGAGCGGTCCCGTGTGGGCGATACTAAGGGTCTCCCTCCCGGGCAATAAATCAAGTCGAGTGTCACGGTCCAACCCCTCGCTATTGAAAGTATGGTAGGTCAGGGGAACCGTCTATTTGAAGTAATAATAAACCATGAGTGTTTAGAGTTTGTTAATGACCCGGGATTCGAACCGAGGTTCTTGTAGATGAAAGTATCCGCTTGCAAGTTCAGATCGTTTGCTTTCTTATGAGATGATGGTCTTTTAAGACAGATAATAATAAATATAAATCCCTAATGTAATGAGATATTGATGTAGGATTTCACGAGTTCAATGAAGACAATTAGATTTCGGGAGTGATCATAATTTTTGACTTTGTTCAAGTAGTCTTTTATAACTCGGGAGTACACAAGTATTTTTCCCGATCACTGTAGTGAATTTGTTAACTTGAGAGAGGTGGTAACATGAGAACATTGTGAAATGCCCAACAAAAATTTAAGTAAAGGAGTAACAATTACTTTAAATAAGATTATATATTGTTTTGATTATAAGAAACTCATAAAATAAATATTGAGGTGTGTAAAAGAATAACACAGTTTATAGTGGAAAGTATCGAGCCATTGGAGCTCGTGATTGTAGTGAATTTTAAAAGGGATACTTTATGGAAGTGAAAAGAATTATAAGTTTGTTGGTTTGAAGGAAACCATGTATTTTAATATAACATTTGTTTGATTCCATGGACTCCGTGTTTCACTTTGAACCGGAGTAGTTTATTTGTTTAATCAGTTTTCCAACGTGGGGCTTGTATGATTATATCATACACGTACTAAACTCATCTAATAAATTGCGCCCAGTACGCAGGGCTGAGTTTTCCTAGGGAAAACCCGTGTTTTCTTGAAAAATCAAAATTTTCAAAAAAAAAGGTTTTTCGAAATTTTGAATTTTTAAATACTTCCATAAAGGTGTTGACATTGAAGGAGTATATCAAAAGGGCACGTTTTAGTAAACACCCGTACCAAGGTAAAATTTTTGAAAATTGGGACACAAGAGAACGGATTACCATCTCTCAAGCATGTACCAGCGATGTGGCATGATAGCCCACTGTATTCTAATAAGATGGCATTAAGTGAGGAAATGCAAAGGCTCTTGGAGGCCATGAACAATAGATTCGAAAAAATAGACAATACATTGGGCCTCCAACAGGATGAAAATAACAAAAAGTTAGGAGCCATAAATGAGAATTTAAAAGCACTAAAATCTAATAGTGATAACATGGGAATTAAATTAGAAGTATGGGAGGCCAGGAAGGCAGAAAAAGAAGATAAATGTAAAACTATAGATGATAAAGAGTACCCAAGTAAAGAAAATGTAAATATTTCTTTAGAAAGCATGCGTGCACCTGGAGACATAGTTACACAAAGAGAAGGTAACATGTCTGCAGACAACAGGGTAAAAGTTGAGCCTTTAGAGCTCCAGATAGAACAAGATATATGTGAACCGATTCCAAGGGAATGGGTAACTAGTACAGATAATAATAATAATAAAGATGATCTCATCTCATGTATCAAGGCAGGTTCAAGTAGGCTCGAAAAACGAAGGGGAAAAGAAAGATAGTACTAGCGTTCAGGATCAGGAAAAGGTGGAAATGGCGACCTGGAAGGAAGTAGAAAATTTCTTGGATATAATTAAAGAAATACGAAAGGAGCATTATGAGATAAGTAATGAACTTTGGGATTTGAGATGTACTGATTCAAAGAAGAAAGAGAAAATTGAGGAGCAAAGAGAATGCATTTCCGAGGAAATTGAGAAGATAGACAAACTTCGTGAAAGGGCAAGTAAAAATTGGTGTACGATACCCAAGCAGGAATTGGAGGAATTATACAAAGAAATCCCTAAGGTTAAAGAGTTATTCAGAGAGACGAAAAAGGAATTTGTGAGACGCATGGTGAAAGAAGGGAAAATAGAATTAGCTCCGTGGTAACAGATGAAAATGTTCATTGAGGAAATAAATGAAATAATAGAGCAACTATGGGATATGTAAAGCAAATGGAGTCAGATCGGATGGAAGACCTCTTACAAAGAGCACGACCGAAGAAATTACGTCCAGGGACAGAAAGATTGGATAGGAGAAGAAATGAGTAAGATGCATCAGTTTATAATGAGCATGTATGATGAACACGGGATAATAACTATTCAGGAGTTAGCCGAATTAAGAAAGATTAAAATTCAGGAATATAAAGGAATATTAGAGGCCACTCAGAAGAGATATGATGAATACATATTAGCGCAGGACCTCAAAGCGAAAGAAATGGCCATCCCAGTCATAAATCAAATAGAAATTGTAGAAAAAAAACAAGAAGCCAAGGTGCAAGAGCCCGAAATTTAGATTAGAGAAGAAGAACAAGAAGTAGAAATCCTGAGGACTCCAATGGAAACTGAGAAAAACTTTGAGATCCTTCCTGAGAAACAAATGGAGACTCAAGAGGAAATGAGAATTCCAGACCAGGAGGACAGCCGAAATGAAAAGGAGCTGCAAAGTGAAGAAGAACATTTTTTTTAAGGTTGAGTTGGAAGAGCAAGAGAAAAACCCAGAACCTGAGATAACAAAAGAATTGATAGTTGGAGAGATGGAAATAATAATTCCTGAAGAAATGGAGAAAGTAAATGAAACGATAATAGAAACTATCGTCGAAGCACAGATGGAAGCAGAGGTTCAAGATTTCATAGAAATTGAAAAGGAAAACCCAGAAGGAATTCAGGAGGATAAGAAAGATATGATACAACTAGAAGAAGAAGAAGGAAAATTGAAAGCACAGATCCTTGAATTAATGATAAAATGTCAGGATTGCCAACGAAAGAAAAGAGAAATGGAAACAGATCCAAATGAGACCCCTGGAAACCTCAAAGGAAAAGATGAGATTGTTGGAAATAATGAAAAAAAGAGAGGAGATGCCTTTGAAAGTAATGCGGAAAGGGGAAGAAGACCGAAATTGGTAGTCGGATTACAAGAGAATAGATACCCCATGGAAATTAGGAGAGGAGGAGAGACGACGTACAATGCCTTGGAGAAAGAGGAAGCACAAGCGTATTTCAGTTGGAAGATTCGTAGGAAGAAAAGGAATGAAAGAAAGGAAAAATGGAAAAAGGGAGATAGAAGGAGAGCACGCTTATGGACAAGGATGAAAGGAAGACGGAGATGGTTCATAAAACAAAAGAGATATAGAGTGTGGAAAAGAAGGAATAAAACTTATATAGAAATAAGAAGACGAGAGAATATGGAATGTAAGGAAATAAGAGAAGAGGGAGAGAGAGTAAGGGATGAAGAGAGTCAGAAAGAGGCTGAAATCATAAAGAAAATAGAGCATTATATAAGAGACATAGAAAGATGTGAAGGAGATGAAGAAAGAACGATGCATTGTTTAAAACAAATATATAACTTACCAATAAATGTTCGGCATCTGGAGAAAACAGGAATTGGCAAGGTTGAAAATGGAATAAGGAAAAGAGACGGTCTGGTAGGAGATGTATCTAGAGCATTGATAAAACTTTGGAAGGAAATGGTAATGGAAGACCAAAGTGATGAAGAAGAATGCGAAAGTGAAGAAACAGAAAGAGATACTGTGGAAATAGAAGATAATGAAAGTGACGAAGAAGAATTCGATGGTGAAGAGAAAGAAAGTGATGAGATGGAAACAGAAGATAATGAAAGTGAAGAAGAAGAAGAAGACGAAGAACAAGAGATGGTGGGATATGAAAGTATGGAATTAACAAATACCATCATTTATTATCAGAAAGCCATTGAAAGGTGTATGGGTAATGAAAATGTTTTGTTGTATTGCCTAAGCATATTAAAACACTTACCCATAACTGTTCAACAGTTAATAGAAACAAATGTTCTAGAGACAGTTGAAGGTATTCACGAACAAGGAGGGGACGTGAATATACGAGCTCAAGAGTTGCTTATAAAATGGGAAAATGAAATGATAGAAGATTTAAGAGCAGGAGGAGAAGAAGTTATGGAAATGGGAGATATGGTCGAGGAAAATAATGAGGAAGACTCAGAAGAAGAAGAGAATGAGGAAGAAGAGCAAGGAGGAATAGTAACAGTTGGAGATGTAAGGTGGAGGCACAAAGGATAGAAAAAGGTTACTCTAGCATAGCTAACGGGTTAAGCCGTATGCACCCGTTAAAGAGTAAGAGAATAAAGGGAGTTTTCTTGAAAATGCCATCTCAAGAAGAGATGAGGAAAACGGAAGAAACCCAAGAAGAGTCGGGTGAGGATAGACCGAGCTCTTAAAGACAAAATGAAATTCTACAGACTTGGAGTCTAAAAATAAGAATGAAGAAGTAACGGGTTAAGCCGTATGCACCCGTAAAGTATTTAATGACGGTCAATAGGTTGACAGTACATCATGAGAAAAGAGAGACAGACCGGCAGAATGCCCGTCTTATGAAACAAGAAATGAAACAAAGCTGTCTGACCCAAGTTTGGAGAGCATGCGCCAGACTAGGGGAGAATCATAAACACCCGAACGAGACGAGTCATTTATAACCCTGAGTGGAGACGTCCGCTAAGGGAAATGATGAATGGGAACTTTGAAAGACCCAAAACAAGCCAGAGAGGAAAAGGAATTTGGAAATAAAGAAAGAAACAAAAGGTACGGGGAAATGTTAGGATGGCTTCGACAATTAAAGAAAAATAAGATTTTATGAATAATTGAAATAAATTTCCTCAAAATTTCTCGAAAATTTACTTACCTAAGGAGGGGAGAGATGAACCCATGTACCATTGGTTCAAGGGGTCGAATCCATGTATTTTGATAAAAGGAAGGAAGGAAATATACAGTCTTCAGAGGAACATAGAAAGATTTTATACAAGAAGGCTAGCATAACGTTGTGAAATAAACTGAAGCCAGGTGGCCAGGAAATGAGATCATGCCTGACGCATTGATAAGGAGCCAGTCACGAATATAAATAGAACGAGTGGAATTTTCCAAGCGAGTGACGAAGAGCTTGTTTCGGAAATCACCCTTACCTTGCAGTAAAATAGCAACCGCGTAGCCATGCCAGAAGAAGAATAATTAGATTTAACCCATTTGCAAGAATAAAATTAACTAAAGAAATACAGCATTGTGAATCATTTCGGAATAGAGATTTTTGTGCGGAGAAAGATGTTATAATAAATGCCCAGGAAAGAAGTGCCGACGTGGTCATACGTCATTGGGAGCTTCCCGAGACCCGAGGAGGGGGAAATTAAAAATCAACTGTAACACCCACACAGCTGAAGACTAAATTTAATTTAATATCTCAGAACTGCACGATCGATTTTCATGTGCAAAGAAGTCAGTTTACGTTTAGAAAACGAGCTTTCCAGAGATATAATTTTTAATAGTGTGCGACCATTACTTCAAAAGTTGGTTCCGAAAAAGACGTAGAAATTATCTTTTTGTCGCCGATTTGTATAAAAGTCCTGGCAGAGCCAAGCCAATTATTCAGTCTTGAACGACCGCTGAGGCGGGTCGTACTGTTTCACCAATCATCCAGTTCCGTGAGCGCCGAGACGCTGCACGATGAAGCATCAGAGTACGATAAGTATCATCATAGTATCGCCGTGTGGAGAATTAGGAAAATCCTAATACAGGATTTAGTTCCGCCAATACTAGTCTTACAGTGAAAAGTTCAGTATTACAGTCGAAGTAGGCTGCGAACTTAAAGAATAGGCGATAGGTCTTCAATAACAGTTTATTTAAACGACCAAGTGTATCGTAACGTTTTGAAGTACCATAACAGCGAAACAAACATTCTATCAACGTTAAAAGAACCCGATCAGGGTCAGACAAAATAAGGTCCGCATAGTATTCTGGAAAGATAGGAATTAGAGGACAGAATAATCAGAAGGGAGAATTAAATTCAAGACGTTGTTTCAAGGAAACGAACGAACTATAAAAAGCACTAAGTTACGAGGAGTATTAGATGCTAGAAAATAATAGGTCACCGATAGAGTATTTGGGAGATCGAGAACAAGACAGACTTTCGCTAGACGACTAATAGGGTCTAGAAAGAAGCAGGTTTGAGCTAAAAATAATAATAGCCGATCATCAGGAAACCGGATTCGAAGAAGTACCATTCCAGGGAGGGGTAGAGTGTTCGAGACTTTCATATTCTGGTCAGATAGGAAGCCGACATCTACTAGTTCACCCTTGGAGACGGGGAAGCAAAAATCACGTGTGCAAGGCCTAATCAAAGCCTCAGTGATTAGAATCAGTGTTGTGTAAATATATAAAATTTGTGTTAGATAGTAATTTTTCAGTGATTTTATTGTGTGTAATAGAAGAATACCGAAGTGTATTTTAAAAATGTTACCAGTGTTTAAAGTATATAAAGTATATGTGTGTCAAGATATGTCAGTGTATGACATGAATTTGAGCAGGATGGTGTAATCACAAATAGTGGGCAAAAATGAAACATCGTTGGAAAGCACGGTATTGGACCGTCTGAACATGTAAGTAACTATTTTCATTATGTTATGTGTTGGGGGAATATTTGTGTACAATCCACCTGAGAATGATAAATAGGGATGTTTTTGAATAACAAATAACAGAATACGAGCGCGATCTGAACAAATAAAAATTGAAAAATTATAAAATGATTATGTGAAATGAATAAATCCTTAGAGGAAAAGTATGAAATAAAATATCAGTGTATTTGATAAATGTTATGAAAGCAAGCGAAAAAATATAATAATAATAATATGAATTATATAAATGAAGATTAAGTTGAATTATATGAAAGTAATAGCTTTTGAGCTTTTGTAAAGGAATAAAGACATGGTGTGAATACATGTTCTTAAAATATAGCAATTATTGTCACGGGAGAGGATTAATATGAAAGTTTGAGATATAGATCAAATGATGATTTTGAATTTATCAGTTCTTTGGAAGACGCTAGGCCTTAAAGTAATGTATAGCGCATTGCCGCGCATTAAAGTAAATTGTCACGCGAGGAAGGCGTTGAATCTAAATATACTTGGTAAATTAATTGTGAGGGACAGTTGATTGCGGTAATTGAGCTATGATAAGTCCTCCATCGAGTGATGTAGATCACGAGGCGTTGTATAAGTGTGCGAATTATTGTATTGATGAGCGCAGGTTAGACCGAGGTCGCCCTAAGCCGCTAATTTGTTATAAAGTCCTCCAGTATGGGATTGGTTCCCGAGGCAGTTGAGAGAGTCGAACCCAGACTCGTATAGTTGTTGAAGCCCCTAAATATTGTTGTTGTATTGAATTATTCTTACCCATCAATGATGACACTTCATAATTAATAAATGCCAAGGTTACGAAAGTGGTCTATGAACCTAAATAATGTTGTTAAAATGAATGAAAGAAACGCCAGGTCTGTTCAGAGAACTGTGTTTGAGAAATAGCTGTTTTAAAGCATGAGTAGAGCGGTCCCGTGTGGGCGATACTAAGGGTCTCCCTCCCGGGCAATAAATCAAGTCGAGTGTCACGGTCCAACCCCTCGCTATTGAAAGTATGGTAGGTCAGGGGAACCGTCTATTTGAAGTAATAATAAACCATGAGTGTTTAGAGTTAGTTAATGACCCGGGATTCGAACCGAGGTTCTTGTAGATGAAAGTATCCGCTTGCAAGTTCAGATCGTTTGCTTTCTTATGAGATGATGGTCTTTTAAGACAGATAATAATAAATATAAATCCCTAATGTAATGAGATATTGATGTAGGATTTCACGAGTTCAATGAAGACAATTAGATTTCGGGAGTGATCATAATTTTTGACTTTGTTCAAGTAGTCTTTTATAACTCGGGAGTACACAAGTATTTTTCCCGATCACTGTAGTGAATTTGTTAACTTGAGAGAGGTGGTAACATGAGAACATTGTGAAATGCCCAACAAAAATTTAAGTAAAGGAGTAACAATTACTTTAAATAAGATTATATATTGTTTTGATTATAAGAAACTCATAAAATAAATATTGAGGTGTGTAAAAGAATAACACAGTTTATAGTGGAAAGTATCGAGCCATTGGAGCTCGTGATTGTAGTGAATTTTAAAAGGGATACTTTATGGAAGTGAAAAGAATTATAAGTTTGTTGGTTTGAAGGAAACCATGTATTTTAATATAACATTTGTTTGATTTTATGTATTCCTTGTTCACTTTGAACAAGTTGGAAGGATTGGTCAGTAGTTTATTTGTTTAATTTGTTTGTAGCGCCATATATTTGGTTAATTAAATGTTTTATAATAGGAGATGATTTTGTTTTTATTTTTGGAAGTGTATCCTCTATTTAATCCAAAATGTGTAAGTCACAGAGTGGGAGAACATACCATAACCCCGAAAATCCCGATTTGAGCATTGCTGGCATACTGTGATTTGCATATTTCTTGCTAAAAGGGCACAGTATATAACTGTATATATAACTTTATATGTAGTGTATGAACTTTTATTTTAACTCTGTATCATCATACGATAAATAATAATAATTATTATTATTACTAGGTTGGATCACATCCCAAATGAAAGAATAAGGGATCGATTTGGTTCGTGGCAATCTACAACAAAATGCGTGAGGGTCGTCTGCGATGGTTTGGGCATGTGCTACGATCAGGAGCGGACACCATTGCAAAACAGGGCTACACACTAGAGGTTGCTGGGAAAAGACCATAGGGGTGACCGAGACAACGTTGAGCCGATTCACTGCACAGGGATATGAAAAGCGTCAACCTACATCCGGACATGGCCCATGACCGAGTAAAGTGGTGACAGCAGATTCAAATAGCGGACCCTGCCACGAGGCGGGACAAACGCTAAATCGAAAGAGTTATTATTATTATTATTATTATTATTATTATTATTATTATTATTATTATTATTATGATCCAAATTTAAACTCGAGAACATGTATTGATAACATATACTATCGTAGCAGACTAGATGAATTGAATATACTTCTGCAGTCATACAATCAGACATCTCTGACCACCACATAACATAGCCTACAGTAATTATGCAGGTATTTGGGCAAAAAAATCATGAAACACAATCACAAGATAAAGAATCGTAACTTACATTACGCTAATGAACGATACTATAATACAAACTAGGGGCCGATAACCTCGATGTTAGGCCCCTTAAAACAACAATTATCATCATCATCATATTACACACTAGCCTTAACAATACAGACTGGACAGATTGCCTTGAATTTAAAAATCCTAATGGCATAGCAATATAACAACCAAATTTAAGGAAATTTACCAAAAAGCATCTTACATAACCAAAAGTAAACACAGAAAAAGGAAACAATGGTTCACTAATAGACCTAAAAATACAATGTAAGGAAAGAGACAGACTTTCCAAACAATGCTCAGAAACAAGGATAATATTGCAATAAAAATTATTACAAAGCATTCAGAAACAAATTAAATAAGCTAATATACAAAACAAAACATCATTATTATAAAAATAAGATAAATTATTGCAAAAAAGATAATAAAGGACTGTGGAAAGTCATTAAGGATATAACAGGTCGGAAAACACAAACTGTCAATGCAGTCATAAACATACATTTAAGAATACATTAGGACTAATGAAGTGATAATCAATAAATTCAGTAGTACTTTTAGTGAAAAAATTAACAGCCTAGCTCATAACCGTAATATCAGCACATGGCATTCGAATAAAACCACATTAATGAATTATTTTACGTTACTTGAAACGGATGAATATGAAATAGAGAACATACCGTAATTAAGGTATTAAAAAAAGACAAATCTCATGGTGCAGACGATATACCCTCGAAAGACATTAAGACAACATCTGAAAAATCTATACCCATCATAACATATCTCATAAACAAGATATTTGAATCAGACATAATGCCAAACTATCTGAAGTACACAATTATTAAACCAATATAACAATATAACAACTATAGACCAATATGCATTTTATCAATCGTACACAAATTAATGGAAAATTGCTTGGATAAGAGAATGAACAATTTCCTAAATAAATATATTTTAAAGGGACTTCTATATGGTTTTAGGAAGGGAAAAAGTACTGAACTACTTCTGGCTGAATTTGCCAATGTAATAAATAATGTTTTTAATAAGAATGATCTAAATAATGGTACATTTCTTGACGTTTTTAAAGCATTTGATACAATAAATCACAATAAACTACTTGCTAAATTACATGATATTGGTATAAGAGGAACGACTTACAAACTATTTGAAAGCTATCTTCAAAGCAGGGAAATGGCAGTTATGATCAATAACACTATCAATGACACATCAGAAGGAACACAGGGTATTCCTCAAGGCAGTATTATCTCACCTACACTATATAAATGGCTTGAATGAAGCCATTAAGCATAGTCAAATATTTATTTATGCTGATGACACCACTATATTTACCATGCATAAAGACTCTAAAACAGATTTTGATAGACTTCAAGACTTCAAGAAGACTTCAATAACATCACAAATTGGTGTCATGACAATAATTTGTATATAAATCCAACCAAATCAAAAATAATGTACATCAGAGTTGATCACTTCACACAAGAACAAGTAGTTCCGTGAAGAACTATACAGCCTATTTTTATATATCCTACTTATGTTAATTGCCACTATCAACATACACAATTTCAGTTTGATTGCTGTAATAGATTCGTAGATATTGAGAACCGACTAAATATTTCGGATGGTCGCCATTTAGGATTTTATATATGTAGGTCTTAGAGTTATGTACTGTTACATGAAGATTATTGTGTAAGTGTCGTATTCAAACTTCAATCGCATAATTAGGACACAAGAAGTAACAAGGAGATTTTAAAATTTCGCACAGCTGCCATCTTGAGGTTATGGAAACAATTGAAATAAATTAGATGCCAGTGGATTATCATTCGTAAGTAGTGGTTTTGTGGGGGTTCCGCACCCTCCACCTCCACACCCTCCACACAAGATGGCGGCAGCCTGATAACTCCCGAACCCGTGGTTGGATTTTAACAAATGAGGTGTTGTTGAACTCGGGCTAATACCCCCTTTCCAATGGACAACATATCTCTACCCTAAAATAAAACCTACCCCTACTAGGGGGTGAAATTGTAATTTTTTAGAGAATCTCTCTTTCCAATTGCAACATGTGAGAGTTTGAATGCCGATATGGAATGTAACGTTGTTCTACATAAAGTGCATGTGTTCGGTAAATAGCCACTATGAATTAACATGCTTGTTTTTGTTTTTTACGCATGTCCACTCATGGCTTTTGTAAGAGGGTGGGGGAGCGGATCCCTGTGGATGGGTTATTGTTGACGGGTCATTGTTGGCGGGGTCATTGTTGTCGGGTCATTGTGGTCGAGTCCTTGTGGACAAGTCCTTGTTGACAGGTCCCTGTGGACAAGTCCTTGTGGACAGGTCCTTGTGGACAGGTCCTTGTTGACAGGTCCTTGTGGTCGAGTCCTTGTGGACGAGTCCTTGTCCCTTTGGACTGATCCCTTTGGACGGGTCCCTTTGGCCTGGTTCCTACGGACTAGCCCATGAATTTATTTAAATTATGTCAAAGGGCCTAACTACATTTGTGTGTGTGTTGAATTGACGTTGTTCACTAATCCCCCACTACTATAATGGGATAACGATATGAAAGGAAATTGACGAAATACATGTGAACACGTGTGAAATGACCTTATTACCGTCCTCCTTGTGAAACAAGTCACATCCTGTTTTGCTTCATACGTGAGAAAATGTGAGTTCATGTGTGTAATATGATCTAACACACAGGTGTTCACCTGTACACGCGCACGATAAGAGCTAACAAGTCACAACCTGTTTTGACAGTGGTGGGAGGTAAAGGGGGGGGGTTAGTGTAAGAGAGAACACAGGCGAAGAGAGAAAGAAATATGTATTGCTCATAATACATGTATAGCTGAGGACTGTACATAGGACTGTAGGTTAAGTACAACATGAGTAAATAAATAAATACAAGACACACAGGTTCACACAACATGTAATTTATTAATCCAAGAATTAAAGGCTGAGCTAAATCCCAACCATTTTACATATAGTTTATTTCCTTTTTGTTTCAACACTTTTTCCACAAGGTAATGTTTAGGAAACGCTGTCTTTTGAAGTTCTTGAAGATAAAACCTGCCTTTTATGGGTTGATGGTTGAGGTCCTCGAGTAAATAGGTGACTGGACTGTTCAGGTTGACTTGACGAATTCGAAATAGTTCAGTCCCCCAATTTGGTGTGTAGCCCTTGTCGAAGACGGACTTGAATTTGCTCACACGAACATGGTCCCCAATGTTAAGGCGATGACGTTTAGGGTCTGCTGTTTTTATGGGGTTAAACAGTTTATCCAGTTGTGGAATATTTTTAGTTACAAGTCGTGGCTTGGTCCCAATGGTTCTGTGTTTGGTGTCGTTGTAACGTGACACTAGCTCAGGTAACAAGTCCAACCAGCGATAAGTGCCCTGAGCGGTAAATGCTTTCCACATATGGGTTTTCAATGTTCGGTTGAACCGCTCGACCACGCTGGCTTTGAGATTGCTGTACGTGGTGTAATGGTGAATATCCTTAGATTTGAGAAAACTGGAGAAATCCTTGTTGAAAAATTCTTTTCCCTGGTCGGTTTGTAGCAGCTGAGGTTGACGTTTGGAGTGTTGAATAATATGTTGAAAGGCATTGGTAACTAGTGGACTAGACTTTCGACGCACAGGTTCAACAAACGCCATTTTGGAATAAACATCAATGACCGTCAACATATAGCGTACACCATCGTTAACGCTAGCATAGGGAATCATTTCAACCAAGTCTGCTTGCCAAAGTTCATCCACACCCTTTGAAATCACCTTGAGTCGCTGATAGTGACGTCTAGCTGGACGATGCAACTCGTGAGCAATACCCATTTTAATGGGTGAGGGCTTAAACAATAATTTTGGCATTTCGAAGTTCTTGTTCAATTTCTTGAATTTCCCAATCGTGACCAGTATGGCCGGCTTGACGTGAAGCATGCAACAGCTGTAGTCGCTGGACGAGTTTATTTGGATTGTGCCAGTAGGTAACATCCACAAGGGGTTTTAATGGTTTAAATGTCACTCCTGAAGCGGACACTTTACGACGACCACTTTGACTAGTGGGGAACATTTTTGCAATGATGGTTTTATATTTTTGAGATATATTAGCATTCACTTGTTGAGTGGGATCATACTGTCTTTTGTGTGCATGGGTGTCCAATAAAATGGATTTATATTTACTAAGGTCCTCTGACGTATAATCTTGAGATGAGGGAGTCCGAGAGAATAGTAGCTTTAACAGTCCTGGTGTTAATTTATAGTTGATCTTTTTAATGACAGCTTTAGTACGACTAAATTTAATCGATGAATCACCAATTTTAAAACTATCATCCTCATAGCGAACACCATACGTGGTATCTGTGTTTCCAACAAATAGATTGGTGAAATAGGGTTCCAGTGTTGATCCATAATATTTTATTAAAATGTTTTTCAGTTGAGATTTATGTTGAGGGCTGACCAAGAGTTGTGAAAATGGAGACGATTTGGAAGGGCAAAGGGTTTCGACCATGGCCAAGGATTTCCTTTTTTTTAAACTCTGCAAGGGGTGATGCCTATTTTTGAGGCGTAAGCACTTGTTCCTCATTATCCTCATCTTCGCTAACACTAGTTAAATCTTCCTGTTCCTCTTCCTCTTCCTCTTCCTCTTCCTCAGGGTCCTCCTGGTGCGTCTGAGTGGCTTGTGAAACGGTAGGTAGCGTTTCAGATGGCTTGAAAGAGGGTTTCAATATGGCTTTTAGCGGAGGTGCTAAATGTTGTTGAATAAACAAAGCATGATCCGCACGCGAGCGTTTCAATTGACGAAACTTTTGGCGAATAGTATTTTTTGCTCTAATAATATGCTTTTTCAATTGACTCTCTGCTAACGCCATGATGTCGTGACAAATGACTTGAGAGGGAATGATACAGTGCCTTAAATAGCAATAAAATGATCAAACCCTAAGCGATACCGTCCTTGGTTGAGTTCACTTTGTTTGTCAATCACTAAACAGGCATGACGTTGTGTGTTCCAGCACTTGCCACACAATTCTGTAAACATTTGAAAGGTCATATCCGAATTCACATGTTCATTATAAATGTAACGACTGTTTCTCTCGTCCTGGCGAAATAAAACAATGACATTGGCATTGTCACGAATCAACTGTTTGGACATTTTAGAATACGTTTGTCCAAGATAGAAGCAATCGATATGTTTGTGTCGACCCATGCTGAAATAGCTTTGAATGATACCTTGTCGTTCAGTGGATACATCATCGAAAATCATGAGTGAATCAGGCTTTACCTCATCCGGTGAAATAACATTTTCTTGCGTGGAAAATGTAAAATACCCCATATTCTCATTTTTTAATCCAGACATGACTTGATCCAGAAACACGTAGAGGGGTTGGTAGAGAGATTTTGCGAAAATATAAATATTTTGAAAACACAGACCGTTGGGCGCTGTAATAAGTGTCAGCAAAAGATTGGTCTTTCCACAGCCGGAAGGTCCCACAATGATGCAGCGAATGGAAGATGGAAACAGTGAACCATGGCGTTGTTCACGTGATGTGGGGCAGAGATGGGAAACCATGTCCCTCACGGGGAATGACTCTTGCTGCTTAATTAGCTTCATTTCAACTAAGGTTTAGAGAGGCTAGCAGGCTGTCTATATACATCGCACCGAGCCTTGTCATAGAAACAGTAGACTCGTACTACAGGTTGACGATGGATGTCTTTGGACGTGCGATGATGGTCAAAGCTAGGTCTGTTCCCATACATGATCCTAAACAAGAAACAGATCCAGCTAATAAACACTATGTGGATAGGTCAGTAGTGCCACGCACAAAACAAGGAGATTATGACTTTAAAGGAAAGCGGTTAACTCATGTTAAACATCCTCAAGTGTCTACAGACGTTACTACAAAAATGTATGTGGATAACAAAGTGTATGAGTTTTATGATAAAGTGCCTCAGCTTACGGTGAATGGCTATAGCGCTAATCATCACCGCATTATTCACGTGGAAGACCCACAAGAAGATAATGATGTCTGTACCAAGCGATACGTGACCTATGAAATGAAAAGGCTTTATAAATTTATCCCATCTGTATTTTTAGTGCATCTGACAAATGTAAAACCTGTGAATGAGAGAAACCATATACCGCTAGTTCATGACCAGCACTTGACCTATGTGCTTGCTTCGGGTTTAAGCCACTATCGACTACAGTATAATGGAACCATTCACATCAAATATGCCATACCTGATGAGAACCATTTACAAATAGAGATAAATGGTCATAGGATGTTGGTCCATAACCATGAAATGGTCAATGCAGGAGACGAATTATCCTTTCATCTCATGTTGACATGGAATGAAAAGCAAGCTGGAAAAACCATAAACGATTTCCCACTTTATGTAGAATTGGAATATACAGCCATGAAATAACAATCTGACGTTAGTTGTGACTTAAACTTTCTTGTGTAAGGTTGTTGGTCATCATCATCATGGTGAAACAAAGATATGTGGTGAGAAAGACTAAAAATATGAGCCTGTCCTTGGCAAAGCCTGGGCTTATGACATTCGTGGACAAGCCCTTGCGAAAGAAAAAAAGAAAAAATAATGTGTTGACCATAAGGAAAGCTCTTCGTGTAGCACAGAGACATGTTATTCCAAAACGTCAGCGACAGGGTTCAAAACAAGGACGAGTGATCCCCGTCCCTAAACGAGCGGGATTTTTACCTGCATTATTTGCTGGTCTGGCTGCTCTGGGTTCACTTTTAGGCGGTGCCAGTGCAGTGGCAAAAACTATTAAAGCCGCGCAACAGGGCAGGCAACAACTCAAAGAAAGTCAGCGACACAATGAAACAATGGAGGCCATTGCTATGGGGGCTAGAAATGTCAATTTGAAGCCAGCCTTTTATCAACAAGGATTTGGAATTTCACCTTTTCGAAATAAAAAAAACCATCTTTAACCTCAGCCATAGCAAGACATGCCCTGACGCATCAGCAATTGGAAAGCTATGCTAAACAACTGAAGCTTTCTCATTTTCGAGGTGTGTTTATGCGAAACCAATTACCCTCACGACCCTGGAAACATGAATGTGCTGTTGTCAATTTGGATGATCACCGAGGACCTGGAACACATTATGTAGCTTATGTCAAAGAGGGATCTACTGTATGGTACTTTGACAGTTTTGGGAATTTGCCCCCGCCCATGGAACTAGTGGCCTATTTTGGAAACAGGATCAAGATATATTATAATGTGAAACGTGAGCAAACGTTTAACAGCCAACAGTGTGGACGTTTATGTTTATTTTTTTTATATAAAACGCAACATAAGCAAAAACGTCAACAGTATGTCGGTGGAAAGTAAGACGTTTACACTGCATGGGCGTGGACCTGAAGTGAGCCTAGACTTTTACCCACCTATCGAATTGAGTGAAAAACCTTATGGTTTAGGACTTGTTTCTCTTGAAACATACAATCGAATATACAACATACGTGAAAATGTGAACAACAAGTTTTACTATGATGATTCTGTGCTCACCCTGAACTCTGGTGGATACACGATAGATGACATTTATGAACACATTTATGTGGTGTTGATAAATCAATATGGTTTAAAGTCATTTCTCGATGGAACGCGCAAGTTTGAACTAGTAGGAAATACCAACACTCATCACTGCAGTATTTTTTCTACATTCAAAATTGACTTTAAAACTCACCCCGATTCCATTGGTCCATTACTAGGATTTAAACCACGTGTGTTGGAGCCCAACAAAAAACATGAATCAGACCATGAAGTGAAATTCATTGAGGACCATCATGTGTCGGTGACGTGTAATATTATTAGTCAAGTGTACACCAATCAAGAACCATCGCATTCGCTTTATGACTTTATTGTAACATCGCCAAATGGTTATATTATTCGTGAAAACCCTCCAGTGGTGCTTTTTCATTCTGTGGCTGTCGATGGTATTAGTAATATAACATTAAGACTGATCAATAGAGAGCAACAACTCATTGATCTAGATTCTACCACACCAGTGACTTACAAGTTGGTGCTAAAACCACTATGAAGTTTGTATATAAAGCAACAGCACCGTCTAGGAATGGTGTTAGTTGTTTACCACGTGAATACACGTTAACATCTCAGAACAAGCAGATTTTACAGCATTTGGGTTACCACATTAACCCCCGCGATGAATTCTATCCTAGAGGTAGCAAACCACATCGAGGAGCAACCAGGAGTGGTAAGAATTGATCTGCATTCATATCAAGCTCAAACACCTGGACTCAATAACAATGATGAAATTCAATTTGTTATCAACAACCAAGATATTTACACTCTACCGCATGAAAGTGTTATTCAGATTGAAGGTCGGCTCACCAAAGCCGATGGCTCTACACCCACTACATCCAAGTTAGCCAACCATGCTTTCGCCTTTCTGTTTTCTGAAGTGCGTTATGTGATTAACTATATCGTAGTGGATAGCACTCGAAATGTGGGTATTTCCAGTGTCATGAAACTATATCCCTCTTATAGTGAGGAAGAATCTAAAACACTTTGCATGGCGGGTTGGTGCCCTGACTCGACCAATGACTGGATGGTACACACCGATGGCACCTTTACTGGATATTTACCTCTTAAACTGATTTTAGGCTTTGCTGAAGATCACCAGCGCATTGTGGTCAACGCAAGGCAAGTGCTTTATCTGGTGAGAGACAGGAGTGATAATAATGCACTCAAGGGAGTCGACAATGCCCCCATTGATTCAAAAATTCAACTACAACGCTTGCTATGGAAAGTGCCTCATGTGACCCTTAACGATAGCAAAAAACTGGACATACTTAAAATGGTAAAGAGAGATATACCTCTACCCATGGAATTTAGAAGCTGGGCACTCCATGAGTACCCGTTATTGCCTACCACCAACACACATAGTTGGTCTATAAAATCAGCCCGCTATACAGAGAGACCTCTCTACATGATTGTGGGTTTTCAAACAAATCGCAAGTATCAACAAACCAAAGATGCCACGCAATTTGATCACCTGCAATTGAGAAATGCACGTGTTTTCCTCAACGGTGCTGTGTTTCCCTATGAATTTTTTTCAAAAAATAAGTTTGCCTCCCTGTACGACTTGTTTTCTAAATTTAGATGGTCGTATTATCAAAAAGAGAATTGTCCAATGTTGTCACTCCAAGCTTTTAAGACAAGGGCACCACTGATTGTCTTTGACTGTTCCTACTTGGAAGAGTCTGTCAAACCATCCAATATTGGCATTCGACTAGATTTTGAAACGCATGACAATGTTCCAGCTAATACCACGGCCTACTGTTTGATTATTCATCACAAACAAGTCAACTATTATCCACTGTCCAACCAAGTGACAAGTGTATAAATAGCAGGTCAACACACATCAAACCGCTCAGTCATGTCTTGCTTTCAAGCCTCTAGAGAAGTTACATCCATGAATTTAAAATCTGAGGAACAACGTTTCAAGACATTTGCCACATGGCCGGTGCCTTTTATAAACCCTCAAGCCTTAGCGGCCGCTGGATTCTACTATTTAAAAACAAGAGATGAAGTGAAATGTGTGTTTTGCCCCATCATCTTAGACCAATGGCAAGAGAGCGATGAACCCATGCAGGAACATCAGCGCTGGTCACCTGCCTGCCCCTACCTGTGCAGAATGGAGGTGGGTAATATACCCTGTCATTCAAGTTACCCCTCACTCATGCCTCTGAGTGATGAAAAAAGTTATGATACGTGTGGACTTTATGGTGCCGGCAGTGCTTCAGTGAGCAGCTAACAGTTAAAAACATCCAGTTTAGAGACATTGGGATATCATCGGTGTTATGGACACTATAAACACAAAAGGCTTTTTTGTTGTATGAGATGGTACCGCCTCTATCCTAGAATGAAAAAAGAATGTAAAACTTGTTATGCTAATAAAATAATGAAATAAAAAAAATTGGTTGTTGTTGTTATATTATTATTTCTTATGCCCCCCCTGTCATATCCTAACCTCTATAGTGACTACTCGATGTTTTTCTTTTCTTTTACTAGAATGGAATGTAAGTAAATGACATGGGTACACCTTACTGAACAATTGTCAGTCTGTGGTCAGTTGGACTTGATCCAGACAAGAGTGAACATGTTGCGTACACTGATTGTCGACTGTCAAGGGTTTAAAATTGGAGATAACAAATTTATATTTAAAGAAGTGGCCATCATCGATTGTTCCACTTTTTGGATATCACAAGCTACTCATTTGGTTTTTAAACCACCTTATGCGTTTGATTTGTTGTGTGATAAAGACCGTAAACAAACGCAGTGGATTGAAACTCATATGCAACTAGACTGGAAGCAAGGAACCATTTCATATAAGCACCTGGACATGGTCATGAAAGCCCACTTATCTTCTGCCCATGTAATATTTGTGAAAGGTAGTGAAAAACGTCAATGGCTACAACCATTTTTAGCGTCTTACTGTCAATGTATCGATTTATTGGACATGGGCTGTCCATCGCTGCAAACACTCATGGATCGCTGCCCCTGTGACAATATTACCCATAAAGCCTTGGCACAGGTGTGGCAATTGTTTCATTGGCTATCCACCAATGCCTGCTGGGAGTTGTTAAATAAAATTAAAACTAAAGGTTTACCTGTGGATGACACCAGTGAGATTTCTACAAGCGACGTGTAAACATCAACGTGATACCATGGAGAAAGGGGATGCTACCGATAAAGCGATTGGAAAGTTCTTTGTGTGTAAAAAGAAACTAGACAGTTTTACTAAAGAAGAATTATTGGCTCTTCCAAAATCATTCATTTATTATGTCGCAGCAAATGCAGTGAAAGAAATCTGGCAACATGTACCAAAATCATGGACTCAAGAACCTGTGTTAAGTGAATTGCAACCATGTACGGATTATGATCACCATAAGCAAGTGGCTATGGCAAAAATACCCTCTATGCGACAGTGTGCTACTTGTCAGCTAGTCAAACTGTATCATGGTCATAAAAGTCAGTGTAAAGACTTTGTTTCCTCATACCACGGGTGTAATGAAGAAAAAAAGCAGCAACAACAAACATCATCCACAGAGGAGGAGGAAGATCAAACCTTTTTACCATCGATGGAAAAGGACATGCCAGACCTCTACTGGCAATGGCGTCATTAACAAAGTAATTCAATACTTGACTTTCGAAATCTATCTACCTGGTTTTTTATTTGTGTGGTCCTGGAACTTATCTTGAAGAACCTTTGCAGCGTGGTGATATACCTATTAATCCTTTAGATCGAGCATGCACCTTTATCACCACAGTCATCCTGCATTAAGACGTGTAGCGGATAAAGTATAGTTGAAAAGCTAAACAACTTTTGACATTCTGTGATGTCTCAGTGGGAGAGAGGTTGGCAGTCGTCATTGTGATTAGTGTTATAAAAGGAAAGTTAATAATGAGTGGACATGGACATTGAAAAGGATTGAGGAATTGGTATTTCTTTGTATTCTATTTTTGTAAAGCTCTATTTGTTGTGAAATAAAAACAAGGTTTACAAGATCACAATGTCTTTTATTTTAAAAAATGGTGATAGCCATTTCATTTTTATCACACATGAATATTTACAATTTCCACTTTACATTTTTTTTACATTCCCCTTGTTTAGTTTAAACATTCTGTACATTTTTGTTGTTGTGAAATAAAACAAGGTTTACCAGATCACAATGTCTTTTAATTCTAAAAATGGTGATAGTCATTTCTTCATTTTCATTTTTCTTTTCACACACATGAATATTTACAATTTCCACTTTACATTTTTTACATTCCCCTTGTTTAGTTCACACATTCTGTACATTTTTTGTGAAATATAAATAAGGTTCACTAAATCACTATATCTTTTATTTTTTAAAAATGGTGATAGCCATTTCATTTTTTCACACATGAATATTTACAATTTCCACTTTTCATTTTTTACATTCCCTTGTTTAGTTTACACATTCTGTACATTTTTGTTGTTGTGAAATAAAAAATGAGGTTTATCAGATTACAATGTCTTTTTAATTTTAAAATGGTGATAGCCATTTCACTTTTTCACACATAGATATTTACAATTTCCACTTTACATTTTTTTACATCCCCCTTGTTTAGTTCACACATTCAGTAAATTTTTAAAAATCTTTTTCGTAATATACAAAAGCAAACATTTTACACTAAAATGTATTACTCATCTTATTTTTACTAAACTACTGTAGCCTAACATTATACATTCTACTCACAGTTTTTACAAAAAATATTACAATATAAAACACACTACAAATATTACAATATAGTGATCATTAGACTTAAGTAAAGTAATAGTCGTCAATACGACTGTTTCCCCAAGCAAGAGTATTAAATGTGTTGGGTATAATGAATCGTTTGTTGTCTTCATTACTTAAAGCAACTTTGTTAAACAAATTGGTATGTAGCTGATGATTTTTACTTCTAATTACACACATTTTCTTATATAATACAGGTGGGTTACTAACTATACAGTTTTTATAATCACTTATATCTAACTCTTTACTAACAACATTCTTTTTCACTCCTTTTAATTTTTTTACTACTACATCATCAATTGTCATATAGCTGTATGATTTAGATTTTGTGCCTACAAAGGTGTCTATAATAACACCAGCACATTCATCCTTAAATTTCCCAAGAACCTTTTTGTTTACTAGAGGTAAATGGTAAATATTATCCTTGGGGTAGTCACTTGTATCAAACCTATTTAGCTAAGTTTTGATATCCTCGTAAAAATCATCAGTTTTAAACTCATAAATAAAAGAATCTGTGTCTGTGTAGAGTAATTTAGCATTATCAAGATAGTTTTTCTTTACATAATCATAGTGAAATTCATACATAAGTGTTTTTGATAATTCTAGAATGGTGTAACCCACATATATGGGTTTGTTGTAAGTTACTTTAAGACGATTCATTTGTATTACAACTAAATCCTCATGAATAATTGAACAGCTATGAAAGTTAGGCTTGCTTATTAAGTTGCTCGCACCATACCTTTTACCATCATTCTCCCACTTCGTTATCAGTTTTACATCAACTCGTTTATCAACATTCTCCATAGTCTTTCCAAAAACACTATTATTCATGAGTTTATAAAAATCTTTTTCAAACGCGTTTGTTGACTGCGTTCTTAAATTATTGTTTAGATCAATATACGGTTTGAGCCATGCTGACTGATGAAATTGCAATACGCGATGAATTTTAGTTAATTTCAATCCATGCTGTAGACACTGTTTCAAGTTTTGATAATGTATTACATATTTACATTTATCATTTACATTAGCAATTAACATTTTTGTTCGTGATGTGATGTATGGAGATTTCATATTCTCAGGACAAAATGGTAAATCATTATGCTCATCATGTAACTCTTTAGGGTACTCAAGATTTACCTCTAAATTATATCCTTTATCATCGTTATCATTAAGTGTGTCAACATGTAAGACATCAATTTCAGGTTGTGTCAGCCAGCGAAAATCTTTCAGTGGTAGATATTGACTCATAGCCCAACCATATTGGTTATTTGCATCGAGGTAGACAATATACTTTGACTCTTCACAAGGGTTGTAGCTAGGCATGTATTTATTATTCGCTTTAGAGTACCGTCCACTACATTGACTTAATCCACCTCGAATTGATGATTTTATAAAATTGATCATGTCTATATCAGTCATTAATTCTAAATTTACTTTCGTTTTTTTCAACATTGAACTGAAACTTAACCCAGGAGCTGTGAAATACTGACAAGGATCAAGGTCATAAGTTTTCATACAAACATTCCGAAAATTTTCAAAAACATCTGCTAATAACAACACATCTGTCTTCAAATATATGTCTGAAAATTCTCCTAAAGTTTGAATGTGGAACTGAGCCCATACACGTTGTGCATGTAAATATTCCTGATCACTGATATGACTTGTGTTTAAGGAACTGTAAAATGCATTTTTCGGTGGTAAACAACACTCCTCAAGACGTTCCACACAGTTAATATATTCATAAGGGAATATACCCTTTTGACGAATCAAATTAAAATCATCTTCTTTAGGAAAGACACGTTGAATTTCATGAAACTGGTCTGATTTTAAATTACTAGCCAGCTTATCAAGACTACTCGACATAAAGCGGAATGAATCTAAAAATCTCAGTTTAATGGTCTTTTTATTGCTAGTTTTGATGTATTTTGTGAACGATATGTATTGTTCCTTATTATTTGCAATAACATCAATTTTCACATCTGAAGCTCCAAATTCTTTAACGATAAAGTGGTTATCGTATTTGCTACCGTTGTGTAGAATGACCGGAATGAATTTACTTACTCTATAATTTAAATTACATTCTTGGTGAGCCGCACCACGATATTTTCCTGTTAAATGGTCATGATCGCGAACCCTGTCTGTATATAAACATTCACCACATATAAAACAATTAGTTTCAGTTTCAAAATTCATTTGCTCTAATGAAGTTAGTGGCTCCATTGGAATGATCGTATTTAAAATAGAGGATATACGGACGGCATCTTTCTCAAGCCTTTCCATAAAAACGTTAGGTGCATCAGGTCCTCTATAGAGCTCAAACTTATTTAAAGAGTCATCATAACTACATTTAATATAATATGCAAAGCTAAAAGGTTCATGAATGTGAGTAGTGTTGGTGAAAGGTTGGGCTGGATTCGATGAACATGTTTTAAATGGTTTTAGCAAAGCCTCGAAATCAGCATATATATCAAATGGTACTCGAAGCTGTTTCTCATAATCCTTAAATTTTAGAATGTTATTTTTAAGAGTCGGTAATACCGTACACACATGATTACACCCCCATTTTTGATGTTGAGTTAGTTGGTCCTCTTTTGTAAAATAGAGCAAACAGCCATCACACAACCACTTCTTAGATTTATGTTTTGATACTTGACTACCAACAAGTCTACTTAAATGTTTTATCCAACAATAGTGGGCATTTTCACCTTCAGTTATGTATAGTAAATTTACATGAGCATCCTTTTTTTCCTGAGTATAATATAGAGGACCAACTATACTCTTATTTTCAATTCCATAAACATTAATACTTACATTGTTCAGCTCTTCAAAACGTTGAATGTCTTTTATCGCCATAGGAAATTCTATTTCTTTTAAATCTAACACTGAAGAATAGTGAGGATATGATGATGTTCTATTCTCATGCATCACTGCTGGATGGAGAGCTGAGGTAGCCCATGCAAAGCATGCGTCATCATTATTCATAACGTTTACACAAGCATTCTTACGTTTGATCCATCCTGGCAAATCAATATATGATGATGCTCGAAGGGGGTTGTATTTATTCAGGTTGGTTTCTAAATAAAGTACTTCAACCAACGCCCAGCCTGACTCCCTTTCCTGGAACTCTTCACTCTTCACAATAATAGCACTTGAAACATTTTGATATATATATCACTAATATTAGTTGATTCGCTAACAATTATGTTTTTTGTATTAAAGGATTTGATATCCGTAATTTCACCTTCGCTCCCAGTTTTTACATAGAGGCCAAAAAGTTCAAAATTCATTTTAATTGTTTTATGCTCTAATAAAACATTTTCTACTAAGCCAAACACAGTAGGTTGAACATTTTTTAAAAATTATTCAATACTTTGAGTTTTTTCTTTACTATAAAGTCTATAACTAGCAATTCGACTTTTAAATGCACTACCAATTTGTTGAATATTTCCAGAATTTCTTTCATGGCAAGCGTTATTTTTATGTTGAATACTGCGTAAATGTCCATGAATGATTGAAGAAGGTATATCAATATTACATACGTCACAATGTGTTATTGAAGGTTCACCATTCTTTTTTCTTTTTGTTGCACAACTATTTTCACAATCTTGAGAACGTTTACGCTTTTGAGCATCACATTCATTTAAAGGTTCCGTGCTAGTTGATGGTTTTACAGATTTCAATTCTTGTTGTTCTCCATGCACTTCAACCATGTGGAATTGATATCGCTTTACAGCAGAAAAACCAAGTTCGCAAACTGAACACGAAAATGGTGCTGAACTGACATGCATTAAATTTACATGTCGTGTAAGACTATCTTGTCTGTTAAATGTTGTAGCACAATGACTGCACACAAACATTTTCTGATTATGTTTTGTACTTGCATGACGTTGAAGGTTGTCAGGTCTTGAGAACTGTTTCTTACAGTCACCACACTTGAACATTATGATCACTTTCGAAATCTTATATATAAAAGTGAAAGTCTGTATGTGGGTATGTGGGTATGTGGGTATGTGGGTATGTGGGTCTGTTCCGTATACAAATCTACACCGTTCCAGCAATCTCAACCAAATTTTGCATACACATAGTTTAGGACCCAGAAGGAACCGCTGGTTACATGAATTTTCGATAGTCTTGCTCATTCTTCCGATTTCGGTCCTTTTGCACTCAATCACAGGCTAATCAAATCATAAAATATACTCATGAAGGAATGGCAAGGCAGATAGTTTCCATGGCAACATAGCTCAAGTCGAGACACGGCCGTCTGGATGACAGTTGCGCTCTGCACTACTGGTATAGAAAATGAGCATCTTTACTTGAAATCCCGTTAGTTACTCACCTACTCACACAGCACTGTCAACCGAGTTTAGCATAACAAAGACTTGACACTATCTTCTACTATATATTTGTCAAATACCACTCACTCACTCATTCATTCATCACGAAATCTCAGAAACCACCGAACGGATTGGAATGAAATTTGGTATGCAGCTTCCCCAAGGACCGCAAATGCCCACTAAGAAAGGATTTTTGTATATTCAGGTTCTAAAGGGGTGTTAAGGGGGTAGACCTGCATTTCATTGACTAGCAATATCTCCCGATTGGTTTCATTGGGGGATGTGATACTCGGCACATAAACTCATCATTAAAAATAAGAAGGCACGAGTCTCAGGGTTTTTCGATGTGGTGTATATTATGAGGTGAAAGGGGTGAAAAGTGGGGATTGAAATATTCCTAAATGAGCGTGTATCTCTTAAACGACAAAGGCGAGGAGTTTGAAACTCAGCGAAAAAAAAATCAGCATAAAAAATAAGTAAATATGTGTTTGACCGTTTTTTTATAAATCCAATTTAAGGGGCCCATGGGGAAGGGTGAAATTCTGGTGGGGGGGACAGGAAAGAAAGTGTCCTAACTGATTGACTGACTGACTCACTCATCAAACTCAGGGGGAAAAACTGCTTTAAAGTAAGTAAATAGCTGTTCGACAGGTTTTTTTTTTCATAAATCAAATTTAAGGGGTTCATGGGGAGGGGTGAAATTCTGAAAAATGACAATTGAAAGAAAATGTCCTGACTCACTCACTCACTCATCATCATCCCCTTGCCAAACTTATTGAAGTTAGAAACATGACAGTTTGGGGATATGTTCATTGTATGTCAAAACAGTCTACTAAGGGAGGATTTTCGGATATTCAGGTTCTAAAGGGGTCTTAAGGGGGTTAAACCTGCATTTCATTGAATAACAATATCTCTCGAATGGTTTCATTGGGGGATGTGATTCACGGCATATAAACTCATCATTAAAAAGTAAGAAGACACGTGTCTGATGGTTTTTCGATGTGGTGTATATTATGAGGTGAAAGGGGTGAAAAGTAGGGATTGAAAGATTCCTAACGGAGCGTGTATCTCTTAAACGACATAGGCGAGGAGTTTGAAACTCAGCGGAAAGAAATCAGCATACAAAATAAGTAAATATTTGTTTGACCGTTTTTTCATAAATCCAATTTAAGGAGCCCATGGGGAGGGGTGAAATTCAGGGGGGGGGGAAAACTGGAAAGAAAGTGTCCTAACCGATTGACTGACTGACTCACTCATCAAACTCAGGGGGAAAAACTGCTTTAAAGTAAGTATATAGCTGTTCGACAGGTTTTTTTTTTTGATCATTCAAATTGAAAGGGTTCATCGGGAGGGGTGAAATTCTGAAGAAAAACAAATGAAAGAAAATGTCCTGACTCATTCACTCACTCATCATCGCCCAGCCAAAAATATTGAAGTTGGAAACATGGCATTTTGGAGATATGTTCGTTGTATGTCAAAACCGTACACTAAGGGAGGATTTTTGGATATTCAGGCTCTAAAGGGGTCTTTAGGGGGTTAAACCTGCATTTCATTGAATAACAATATCTCAAGAGTGGTTTCATTTGTGGATGTGATACTCGGCATATAAACTAATCATTAAAAATAAGCAGACAGTTGTCTAAGGGTTTTTCGATATGGTGTATTATTATGAGGTGCAAGGGGTGAAAAGTGGGGGTTGAAGGATTCCTAACGGAGCGTGAAGGCCTATCTCTTAAACGACATAGGTGAGAAATTTGAAACTCAGAGAAAGAAAATCAGCTAAATAAATAAGTAAATCGGTGTTCGACCGTTTTTTTTTTCATAAATTAATTTAAGGGGCCAATGGGGTGGGGTGAAATTCTGGGGGAAAAAAGGAGAGAAATTGTCCTAACTGACTGACTGACTCACTCACTCATCAAACTCAGGGGAAAAAGACAGCTTAAAAATAAGTTAATAGGTGTTCAAGAGTTTTTTCAACAATCCAATTTAAGGGGCCCATGGGGAAGGGTGAAATTCTGGTAAAAATAATTGAAAGAAAATGTCCTGTCTGACTCACTCACTCATCACGCCCAGCGAAAACTATTAATGTTGGAAACATGAAATTTTGGGAATATGTTCGTTGTATGTCGAAAACGTCAACTAAGGAATGATTTTTGTTTATTCGGGATTTAAAGAGGTGTTAAGGGGGTAAAGGTGCATTTCATTGAATAACGATATCACATGATTTGTTTCTTTGGGGATGTGATATTCGGTATAGAAACTAATAATTAAAAATAATCAGACATATGTCTAAGGGTTTGTCGATGTGATGTATATTATGAGGTGAAAGGGGTGAAAATTGGGGGTTGAGGGATTCTTAACGGAGCGTGTGTCTCTGAAACGACATAGGCGAAAAAATTTAAATTCGGCGGGAAAAACAGCTTAAAATACAAGTAAATAGGTGTTCGACCGTTTTTTCATAAATCCAATTTCAGGAGCCCTTGGAGAGGGGAGAAATTCTGGGGGGGGGGGGGGAAACAGGAAAGAAAGTGTCCTAAATGATTGACTCACTTAGTCACTCATCAAACTCAGGGGGAAAACAGCTTTAAATAAGTAAATAGGCGTTCGACCGTTTGTTTCATAAATCCAATTTAAGGGGTTCATGGGGAGGGGTGAAATTAACAAAAAAAAATGAAAAAATGTCCTGACTGACTCACTCACTCATCATCGCCCAGCCAAAATTATTAAAATTAGAAACATGAAATGTTGGGGATATGTTCATTGTATGTCGAAAACGTCCACTAAGGAAAGAGTTTTGGATATTCAGGTTCTAAAGAGGAGTTAAGGGGGTAAACGTGCATTTCATTGAATAACAATATCTGACGAGTGGTTTCATTTGGGGATGTGATACTTGGCATATATACTAATCATTAAAAATAAGCTGACACATGTCTAATGGTTTTTCCATGTAGTGTATGTTATGAGGTTAAAGGAATGAAAAGTGGGGGTTGTAAGATTCCTAACGGAGCGTGTATCTCTTAAAAGACATAGGCGAGGAGTTGGAAACTCGGAGGAAATCAATCAGCTTAAAAATAAATAAGGGCCTATGGGGAGGGGTGAAATTTTTGAAGAAAAACGTCCACTAAGGAATGATTTTTGGATGTTCACTCTCATCGACCAACCAAAACTATTAAAGTTAGAAGAATTACATTTTGGGGATATGTTCGTTGTGTGTCGAACACGTCTACTAAGGAGGGATTTTTGGATATTCAGGTTCTAAAGGGGTGTTAACGGGGTTAAAACTGCATTTCATTATATAACAATATGACACTCATTCGTTCATTCATTCATTTATTTGCAATGGAGGGTGTGGCCCCCGGAGGCAAATTGGATATACTTAACAAATAAATAATTACACATAACAATTCAATAACAATTATACAACAATTAAACTGGAGTATTTACACAAATAGTCAGTCTTTTCTTAAACACACCTATGTTTGGGAAAAGGCTCTAAGACTGCGGCAGGTAGAGAGTTCCAGTTATCAATGGCACGGTTTACAAAAGAATATTTACCATAATTTGTTCGCTGTGGTCGGCCCTTAACTTTGAAAGGATGATCGCTCCTACCCATGTAAGTAATGTAAGTAATGACGCGAGCGAAGCAAGGCTAAAAATGAGATGGTGTGTGTCTGTGTATTACTCAATCACGCAAGTACCACTGGTCCGATATACGTGAATTTTACAAGGAAGTAGCTGATTTACCTGGTTAACATATAGGTTACTTTTGATTACAATACTTTGCACTATTTAAAGATGGCGACCATTTTAGTGACGTCACTACACCCTTTGGTTTCAAACTCATATTTCCATTTGAAATAAAAAGAGAACGCTAAGAAATAGCAAACTTTTGATGGCATATACGAGGTTTAAAATTACATTTTCTATCCGAAAGGTATCTCCAACGGTTAGCGAGTAAAATCTAAATTTGTGCTATAAAACACGGTCAACGCCGAGCGTTGTAGTTGGACAAAATGTTTCATCCTTAATCTCCCTCTGCGCAGCACCTCGCCTATCCCATATTTTAACTGTCACCTTCACATTTTAATTTATTTATGACGCGTAGCGAAGCACGGGTACTTCAGCTAGTTACCTATAAAAGAAAGAAATCATCAATGTTAATAAAAGATAAAACAAAAAGTACAATATAAATAGTTTAATTATATTCCAGTCAATGGTTATAGCAGGGTATTTAAATCAATCATCTGTGAACTCCTAGCAAGTCTAACTTTATGTAGTTCTAACTGGGGGTTACTATATACCACTGTCACTGACACCTAGCAGTGAACATTAGAACTTGATAGAGTGGTAGAAACCAGCGGTCGCCAGTTAAGTGAGCTAAGTGTGGCGTCATAGCCAGTCTTAAAACAAGTCTAAACTTGTAGAACATGTCACGTGATAGAAACCAGCGATCGCTAGTTAAGTGAGCTAAGTGTGACGTCATAGCCAGTCTTAAAACAAGTCTAAACTTGTGGAACATGTCACGTGATAGAAACCAGCAATCGCCAGTTAAGTGAGCTAAGTGTGACGTCATAGCCAGTCTTAAAACAAGTTTAAACTTGTAAAACATGTCACATGACAAGGTTAAGTTAGGTAAAGTTAGGTTATGTTAGGTGAACTGAGGTTAAGTCTTTAAATATTCCCTCTGACACTGACACCTAGCAATGAACATTCAGACTTAATAGAGCGGTACTCAAAATCTAACCTACAAAATTAGCTTTACACACCATGGTCAAGTAGTTCCAACTTTTGACTGCCAAATATACCATTTTCACTGACATGTAGTGGTGAACATTGGAAAATATCACTCTAACTGTTTAAAAGTTATTAGAGGGGCACTTACCTTTTTATAATTTATCAACTGCTGTCACTGAATGAACAGATTGTAGGAATCTGGTAACCTACAGGTACCCAATTATCTGCAAACAAATCAATCAATCAATCAATCGATAAATACATTCCAATCAATAACTTCAACATCAATTAGTAATAAAAGACTACAATCCATTAATAATAAGTACTTACCTTGCAAAAAAATTTAATGATTTTCTACCAAAACGGCTTTTTTTACAACTCTTGAGCAGTAATAGAGCACTGTTCACTCAAAGCGAGTAATAAAGACTGACAGTAGGGAGATATATGACACCCCTCTTATATAAACTCTCATCGCTCGTGTCAGCAGTTTTTTGCAGATCATTGCAATTCCTTTCCCAATACAGTTGAGAGTCCAAAGTACACTAGGAACACCTGTGTGGTATCCAATGACTGCTGACTTTGCATGATCATCACCCATTGTCTTAATCAACATATGGGGTTTCAAATTACTGCAGCGTCAGTCATAGCAACAGTAGTGTGCGCTCTCTGGTATGTCAGCAACATGACACCGGAAGGAACACCTGTGTAATATCCAATAACTGCTAACTTTGCATGATCATCATCCATTGTCTTAATGAACACTTGCGGTTTCAAATTACTGCAGTGTTAGTAATAGCAACAGATCTGCGCGCTCTCTGTCATGTCTGTAATATGACACAGGAAATATAACAAGACGTCTTACTGCACGTGCCATCTCCTCAGTTTTAACATCTTAAGAACATGTATTATTCTCTTTCAACTACAAATGACTCGTTAGAACACATCCATCCACCAAGTTAGATCCCTTGTATGTTCACATGTATTTCGTCACTTTCCTTTCATATCGTTATCCCATTATAGTAGTGGGGGATTAGTGAACAACGTCAATTCAACACACACAAATGTAGTTAGGCCCTTTGACATAATTTAAATAAATTCATGGGCTAGTCCGTAGGAATCAGGCCAAAGGGACCCGTCCAAAGGGATCAGTCCAAAGGGACAAGGACTCGTCCACAAGGACTCGACCACAAGGACCTGTCAACAAGGACCTGTCCACAAGGACCTGTCCACAAGGACTTGTCCACAAGAACCTGTCAACAAGGACTTGTCCACAAGGACTCGACCACAATGACCCGACAACAATGACCCCGCCAACAATGACCCGTCAACAATAACCCATCCACAGGGATCCGCTCCCCCACCCTCTTACAAAAGCCATGAG
Source organism: Meconema thalassinum (assembly GCA_946902985.2). Taxonomy (NCBI): domain Eukaryota; kingdom Metazoa; phylum Arthropoda; class Insecta; order Orthoptera; family Tettigoniidae; genus Meconema; species Meconema thalassinum. The sequence goes on along the minus strand of OX336393.1, from coordinate 127,117,073 downwards.
TGGACATGCGTAAAAAACAAAAACAAGCATGTTAATTCATAGTGGCTATTCTTCGAACACATGCACTTTATGTAGAACAACGTTACATTCCATATCGGCATTCAAACTCTCACATGTTGCAATTGGAAAGAGAGATTCTCTAAAAAATTACAATTTCACCCCCTAGTAGGGGTAGGTTTTATTTTAGGGTAGAGATATGTTGTCCATTGGAAAGGGAGTGTTAGCCCGAGTTCAACAACACCTCATTTGTTAAAATCCAACCACGGGTTCGGGAGTTATCGGGCTGCCGCCATCTTGTGTGGAGAGTGTGGAGGTGGAGGGTGCGGAACCCCCACAAAACCACTACTTTCGTATAAGGATTTACTGTACCAAGTTTCACTGCACTCGGATGTTTAAATTGCGAGAAACGTCCATGTGAATATTTATACTTCGCGTCGCCGCCATGTTGGATTTGTGATCACCAGGTTATTTAAAATCCTATAGGTGAACTTAAGTTCAATGCCCCTATGAACATTAAAAAATTCAGTTTGATTGCTATAATGGATTCGTAGATATTCAGAGCCGTCTAAATATTTCGGATGGTCGCCATGTTGGATTGCTAAATGTATAGGCCGTAGAGTCATATACCATTAAAGGAAAATTATTGCGTAGGTTCATTATTCAAACTTTCACTTCGATCGCATGACTACATCACAAGAAATAAAAACTTAATTTTAAAATTCGCACAGCCGGCATCTTGAGGTTATGTAAACAATTGAACTAAATTAGATACCATTGCATTACAATGTGTATAAATATTTCCTGTACCAGATTTCAGTGCGTTTGGAACATTAAATCGCGAGAAAGGTCTATTTAAAATTTTCAAATTCGCTTGGCCGCCATTTTCGTTTTGTAATTAACCGATTTTTGAAAGTCTTATAGATGGACTTCCAGTAATGCCCTTTATCTCCGTACAAAATTTCAGGGAGATACCGCTAATAGTTTCAGAGATATAGAATGCCGTTGTAATATCTCGCACATCCGCCATCTTGTGGTTATGTAAACAATTGAACGAAGTTAGATGTCGGTGCATTACAATGTATATAAGCATATATTGTACCAAGTTTCATTGCGTTTGGTTGGTTAAATCTAGAGAAACGTCTATTTAAAAGTCGCAACTTCGCTTGGCCGCCATGTTGGTTTTGTAGTTATCAGGTTTTCAAAGATCACATAAGTGAACTTATAGTAGTTCCCTTTATCACCATACAAAATGTCGGGGTGATATCGGTAATAGTTTCGGAGATATTGAATGCTGGTGAAATATTTCGCACAGCCGCCATGTTGGATTGGTGAGTCGTAACAAAATTTGAAGGGCACGGTCAGGGTCGCCCGGAATAGTGCTATGAACTTACCGAGTTTAATTGAAATCGCTCCAGTTGTTTAGATTTTATTAGGGGGGGCACACACACACGAATCACACACACACACACACACACACGGACAAAAGGTGATCTCATAAGCCTATTTTTTCAAAATTGAAAATAGGCTAAAAATACAAACTAACACACCACAGCATATCATGCATACACCAAAACATCCTGGCAGGTTGCAGATGTAACACCTATATAAATAGTACTGTACCCTTGGAGAGAAGCACTACACGAGACAGACATTCGGGGGTGATCGGTCCATACAAAGTATAAAGAGGAGAACGTGCTTCTTACAAATTTCCAGGATTCATAAAGGAACTTAAGGCTATAAATGTAATATGACAGGTTAAACACAACAATTTAATACGGATAAAAATAACAATTAACAATAAACCACCCTCGTCGAAGAATTAAAATACTGGTTCAAACACCAGTACAAGAAAAACTACCTCCAAAATCAACTCAGACAGTTGTAAACGAGGGATACAAGACTATCACCTCCAAGAACATTAAAGTTTAAACAAGAAAATATCAAATACAAATTAAAACAGAAAAACATTTTTATTGTGCTGTGTGCGCGTTCGGACAAGGAATGATCTGAGTACTTGAAGGGTAGTTCACGTCCGATCGACCACACGATTAAGTCGTGAACCCCGTACTGCGAGTTGGTAAATCATGATAATTATGGGAATACACTCTTAAAAGGTTAATACAAAATATAAAGACACTGACATAGTCTACCCTTACAGAAAATCAATCATACACGGATAGTATATTTACACTTATGTGACTGCCGAACAGACGGTCTTAGGTCAAGCAAAAATAACACAGAACACCCACGTGACAACAAAGATAACGGCACGCCGCATGCGACCATTAAACTGACAAGTTACAACGCTTGGCAAGAATCCAAGCAACAACAACCAAATTAAAATATCCCAGCGGGCTGAATACAAAAATTTACATGTGACACTTCGATTAATACGAACTGAAATATTAAAATAGGGCCGTGGGCAACTATCCCAATTAATATCAAAAGCAAGCTATAATATGCCAGGCAAGCAATCTACCAATTAGTTACAGGAAAGCGTAGTGCGCACACTACTTCCTTATCAACATTCAGAGATCTGAGTACATAGGTCAGACAAGCTCAAGTGAGCCATAGTGTGTCAGCAGAAACTCACAGCATCTGAAATCGCGAAAAATACATCATAAAACATCAATATTTCTTGACCAACCACTCAAGGTGTCAAGATCCAAATATCAGCAATACGTCCCCCGGGTACGTTTACTGAATCACGAGGAGCAACGGAAATTGGGTCGCCATGCCCATATCCTACTACCTCTTCGAAGAATATCATATAGCACACACTCATCTCCATACCTGACCAAAATACCTCTATCGTACCCCAGATCCCGAATACAAATACCACACAAAAATCTACTATATGACTACAGCAAGGCGGACGGCCTTCTGTAACAACATAAAGTTGCTCAAAGCAAAACAATCTAAGCATTTGCCTGGATAAAAATTTACAACCAAGAAGATGGGAAATCCCCCATTGTCTAACATAAAATTTAAATGCAGTCCCACTTATCACCCTTATCTAAGTTTTCAGCCGTAAATAATCTCGAAAGTGTCTTACATTCATGCGCGCTGCAACATGAAGGTAAGCACTCTATCAAACAAAGCAACCGGTAAAAACCCAAGAAAACAAACAAGGAAAATTAATCTAATATTTACACAAAGTCACGTGATGCTATTTAACGTATTATGTCAGTGAAACGAATCTACATGTAATCACAGCAAAGCAAAATTATTTACAAAACACAATTTCCCAATTAATTATACATGATCCCTCCCCAACAAAATTAAATAAATTTAATTTGCACTCATCTCATTCCAAGATGCCCGGTGCCGGGATAGCATCCGCCACCTTCCATGTCCATGGCCTAGCCCATCATGCTAGACATCAAACCATTGGATACGACACTATCCATTCTTGAAGCCATGGTTACGGTCATCTTGCTAAAGAAATATACAGTTATAGTTATTATTTCAGACTCCTAAATGTACTGCATAATTGATCTACTCAATTCACCCATAAACTACGTGCAGTATCGAAGACTTTCCCTATACTGTGTGGATATTTTCCACCTAAAAACACAAACAAAAATCTATGTTGCACGTCACGCAACACAATAAAAATATTCAAAGTATCTCGTGCAGCCCAAGCACCCGCAAAAGTTAATCAATCAGCGTGCCATGTCTTCAGACAAAATGACATCCTACTCGCTCGAAGTTATCTATAATTGTGACGGCGTCTGTTCACAGACCACTATATTTATATGATTCAATCAAATCGCATGTGGAAGGGGGTAACTCGCTCCACAAAAATAGTAATAATAGTCGCACACGCATGGGAGACATCTCATTCAGCTCGTAAAAATCAGAATAAACAATTGACACTAGCGTGCATCTATTTATCAGGATTCGCAAACACACTGCGCGGGAAAATTTGGCGTCATGCTCTCATTGGCTATATTTCAAATTATACGGTGACAGCAGGGTGATGACCTTTCTCCCACTCTCATGTTTGGTCATAAACTCACTCATCAGTTGACCTATCATCTTCCTTCTCCAGCGTTTAATACCATGAAACATTTATACCACTCATTTTGAACAAGTCAACGGCTCCCTGGCTTGCATGCACCTTTCTCTTTTTCCTGGAACTTGCTATATTTAACTTAGCGTTGCTTCAATTGCGACAGCGCTAGCAATGCATCGTCCCAACAGACAGACTACTGTTTCAAATATGACCAACTTTTTCTCAACTGAGCTGAATCTTTAGCTGAAGAAATAAAATTATTTGTGGTCTTGAATGTAGGCATACATCCAAGGGCTCAGTACTTCGACACAAAGTACCCAGGAATTACCCTTGATGAACACTTTAAAATGAACACACACACAGAAAACACGATAAAAACCCTAAGAGCAAACCTTTACTGTTTACACCTTCTACAATCTCTGATTGTATATAGATAGTAATACTTACTAAACAATTTATGGTGCTCTGATTGAAAGCAAATTAAGATATGCTTTAGCAGCTTGGGAAGTCAAATTACAACTTTAATTAATAATCTTCAAGATAGGCAAAACAGGTTCTTTAAATATATCACTGGTATCCCTTATTTTTATATTAAAGAGATGTTTCAAATTACTGTACTGAATCTCTTCTGCCAGGATGCAAGATTCAGGCATAAGGTCTCTCACAACATACAAACAAGAGCCATAACAATTACTGAAAAAAGATACACAGCCTGTTTCCAGTCTCCGACCGGGTCAGGAATGGAATGAATGAAGCCCCCATCTAGCGGCGAGGATATGAACTGTGCCGGCTGCCGAGGCCTGACCACTCCTCTGCGGCAATGATTAAATTAAAGACAGATGATCTGAAATGATAGTGGAGAGTGTTGCTGGAATTACATTTTTGAGATTGAAAACCGGAGTACCCGGAGAAAAACCTGTCTGCCTCCGTTTTGTCCAGCACAGATCTCACATGGAGTGACCGGGATTTGAACCACGGATCCAGCGGTGAGAGGCCGGCGATCTGCCGCCTAAGCCTCGGAGGCTTAGCCATAACAATTACTAAATATGTAAAACCTTTATGTATAAATAGCTATGGTTTCAAGAGACTAAATAATATTATACCATCACTACTTAATAATGTACCACCTGGATTGTCGAACATGAACAAGCAAACAGCTAGCTATAAGTCGCTTTAAAAACTGTTACCCAAATAAACATTAACTCATAGCATAAACTTAGTATTATAACTGTGTCTGTCATTATTTACATTCATGCTGATATACGCTGCTTGTCTACCAAGACTTCGCTCAAGGCAGCCACCTGTGAATACAGCTACGAGACTTATCAATGAGAACTTTGTCATAGTCCAGCAGTGGTCTCATGATTGGAAGATTTTTACTCCCCATGAGTGCCGAGACATGCCATCTGTCACTTCTAAAGTACCTGGCTTTGATCTTCCTCGTCGGATATGGTCGAAATTAAACCGTATTAGGACCAATTCTGGTGTTTGTGCGGACTCTTTGTTCAAGTGGAACAGGTTACCCTCTCCAAAGTGTGTCTGTGGAGCACATCATTCACGACTGTCCTCAAAGATCTTATGGTGGCAACATATTGGATTTGCTCTCAGTGACTCCTGCATCAGTGGACTACATTTTGAATTTAGATATAAAATTATGAGTCTATCTGTTCTCTTTTTTTCTTCTTTCTTCAATATTTCATTCAGATGTATTATGATGTACTGTAAGTGTGTACCATACATACGATAAATAAAAATAAAATAATTATTTACATTAATATTTTTCTCATTATCACCTAATATATTAAATCAAATTATATGTATAAAATGAAAGCATATGAGTATTAAAACAAAATATGTATATAAAAAAGTTTGAAAATAAAACAAACATATTTTTTTGCATGCATTCTTGTATTGAAATACAATCTGTATATATGTTGTAAATAATAAGTAATACTGTACGTCTCACAGATAATCTGTACTGGATTTGCTGTCAGATTCGCGAGACATATCACATTAATGTAATATCAATAATATTTAATAAGTAAATGAAATTAAATTAAATAAATCTGCTTTTCTTATATAAGCATCCACCTCAAAAGTATATAAACATAGATATTTGCATTTTTATTCAGATAACCTCGATGCTCGATGTACCACTCCTTTCAACAGCATCATCATAACATGATCCTCATCATCTTTGTCATTGTTGTATTGATTGGGCGGAATTACCACAACACCTTATTTCTTAAGAACCAAAGAAATGAAAATCCATAGCCTGTTTCCAGTCGACCGACCAGGTCAGGGAATGTAATGAATGGAGCCCCCACCTAGCGGCGAGGATATGAACGGTACCGGCTGCCGAAAACTGACACACTCCCCTGGGGCTATGATTAAATGAATGACAGATGAAATGAAATGACAGTGGAGAGTGTTGCTGGAATGAAATTGTGACAGGGAAAACCGGAGTGCCCGGAGAAAAATCTGTCTGCCTCCGTTTTGTCCAGAACAAAGAACCAATAAATCAACTAAAACAGAATGTATACACAGTGAAACCTCTATTAAGAGACCAGTGACGGTTCCATGGAAAACTGGTCTTTAAGAGGGGTGGCCTATTAATAGGGGGAGGTATTAAAATAGTTTTATACTGCATTATTAATAAAGTACAGTTGGGACACAAACTTGATTACAATTTATCTGTATTGGTTCCCATTTAGTACAAACTAGCTGAAGTACCCGTGCTTCGCTACGCGTCATAAATAAATTAAAATGTGAAGGTGAGAGTTAAAACAGGGGATAGGCGAGGTGCTGCGCGGAGGGAGATTAAGGATGGAACATTTTGTCCAACTACACCGCTCGGCGTTGACCGTGTTTTATAGCACAAATTTAGGTTTTACTCGCTAATCGTTGGAGATACCTTTCGGATAGAAAATGTGAATTTAATCCTTGTATATGCCATCAAAAGTTTGCTATTTCTTAGTGTTCTCTTTTTATTTGAAATGAAAATATGAAAGTTGGAAACCGAAGGGTGTAGTGACGACACTAAATCGTCGCCATCTTTAAATAGTGCAAAGTATTGAAATCAAAAGTAACCTATATGTTAACCAGGTAAATCAGCTACTTCCATGTAAAATTCATGTAAATCGGACCAGTGGTACTTGCGTGATTGAGTAATACACAGACTCACACCATCTCATTTTTAGCCTCGCTTCGCTCGTGTCATATTGTTATTCAATGAAATGCAGATTTAACCCCGTTAACACCCCTTTAGAACCTCAATATCCAAAAATCCCTCCTTAGTAGACGTTTTCGACACACAACAAACATATCCCCTTCTTCTAACTTGAATAGTTTTTGTTGGTCGATGAGAGTGAACATCCAAAAATCCTTCCTTAGTGGACGTTTTTCTTCCAGAATTTCACCCCTCCCCATAGGTCCCTTAAATTGCATTTATGAAAAAACGGTCGAACACCTATTTATTTTATTTATTTATTCTTAAGCTGATTGATTTCCTCCGAGTTTCAAACTCCTCGCCTATGTCGTTTAAGAGATACACGCTCCGTTAGGAATCTTTGAACCCCCAATGTTAATCCCTTTCACCTCATAGCATACACTACATCGAAAAACCATTAGACATGTGTCAGCTTATTTTTAATTATTAGTATATATACCAAGTATCACATCCCCAAATGAAACCACTCGTGAGATATTGCTATTCAATGAAATGCACGTTTACCCCCTTTACACCTCTTTAGAACCTGAATATTCAAAACTCTTTCCTTTGTGGACGTTTTCGACATACAACGAACATATCCCCAAAATGTCATGTTTCTAACTTCAATAATTTTGGCAGGGCGATGATGTGTGAGTGAGTCAGTCAGGACATTTTCTTTCATTTATTTTTGATAATTTTACCCCTCCCCATGAACCCCTTAAATTGGATTTATGAAACAAACGGTCGAACACCTATTTACTTATTTAAAGCTGTTTTCCCCCTGAGTTTGATGAGTAAGTGAGTCAATCAGTTAGGACACTTTCTTTCCTGTTTTTTTTCTTCAGAATTTCCCCCCTCTCCAAGGGCCCTTTAAATTGGATTTATGAAAAAACTGTCGAACACCTATTTACTTGTATTTTATGCTATTTTTCTCGCCGAATTTCAAACTTCTCGCGTATGTCGTTTCAGAGATACACGCTCCGTTAAGAATCCCTCAACCCCCAATTTTCACCCCTATCACCTCATAATATACACCACATCGATAAACCCTTAGACATATGTCCGATTATTTTTAATGATTAGTTTATATACCGAATATCACATCCCCAAGGAAACAACTCATGAGACATCGTTATTCAATGAAATGCACGTTTACCCCCCTTAACACCTCTTTAAAACCCGATTAAACAAAAATCATTCCTTATTTGACGTTTTCGACATAAGACGAACATATTCCCAAAATTTCATGTTTCGGCTCTTGGCAACGAACGTAGGAACCTTTTTAACCTATACAATTTAGCTTCACACAGGTGTAATTAGTGGAAGGTTCTTTAATATGCCATAAATCTATGACATGGGACCGCCGAAGGAAAGCATGCTGAAGGATTTTAACGCTCTTAAAAAAATCTGAGGATTTCGGCCGGGTTTGAACCCGGGCATAGAAGCTCAGCATGCTACCGACTACGCCACCGAAGCCGCTAGTAAAGATGGTAATCAGAGTGCAAAGAAGGATATGACAGAGAAGGGAATAACAGCAGACGTAATACAGGACAGATAACTTCTAGAAATAAACACAATTTCAAGGATTTCCAGAAGAATGAAAGGAAGGATCGAAGAGAAGAGAGGAGGAAATAACAAAGTCCATCAATGAAGAATTATTGAAAAAAAAACACAGGAAAGGAAGCCGGAAACAAACGAAAATAACTCCTGTGGGTTATTCTACGTGGTTTTAAGATCGCTCGTATCGAGAAAAGAAAGAAGAAGAAATCAATTGTGAAGTCAATACGCAGCAATCAAAATATGGTTGACTTTTATTATTTAAAGTACACGCAGCCAAGATATAATATTCTCAATTTAATAATATTATGAAGGATTTTGTCTCTGAAATTAGTATTTAACTTGTTAATTACAATTAATTACCTAATTAATTATTAATGACAAGATGACACGGCAATATTTGTATGTACTTACTTGAACTAGACGCAAGATTTGAAAAACATACCGAACGGACTGAAGAGCGCAACAATAAGAAGAAAGTAATTTACGAACCGACAATACTGTATTATACTTCAAATAGCAAATATCTTCTTGAAAGTAGAGAAATGTTAGATTTGCCAGTGGGAACACGGGGAATAACCCCTCACTTTTTGCAATAACGCTCAGAAAATTTCAGATATCGAATAGGACTATAGGCCTAAATGTTATCGCAAGAATAACTCTCAAATGTTCCATCAATATGTTAATTCCATTATATATTTGTAAGAGTCCATTAGCATAGCAATTTATATTCCTTAGTTCCGGTAATATTATTG